>OV725080.1:108611558-108974590 GCA_928085145.1 Nezara viridula | reverse complement strand
TTTAAAATGCTACAATCATCTATTATAGAATACAATTCAGTATAATGTAAACAACATACCTTATTCAGCTGCATCCGCTGTGAATGTTAATTCTTCATTCATTCTTCTTCTCTGATATCTTTTTCATTCTTTCAATCTACCAAAAGTTTTAAGTCGTAATTTCTGTATCTCTGGACCACAAAGGGTGATATTCTGCGGAGGTAACTCGAGAAGATTCTAAGACAAAAAATTCACTGGACGACAAAAAACTCTTCCTGGTCAATAAAACGATCTCCCCTCTTGAGGACCGAGCAAGCCATCTTCTAAAATCCATCTCATCCTTCGCGAGCAGAAAGCGGCCCTCGCTCTTGCGGGATGATTGAAAGGACTCGAATCTGACTCTTCGGTACTCGGCCCATACAGAGAAGGAGTCCATAGTCATCAACGTCCTTCAAGTCCTCAACCTCCAACCGGAACACTCCATCCCAGTATTTTTCTCCTTTTCCCGGATTTTCTTCTCCCCAAACCGACCCTTTCTCTCGAAGCCACTCTAACTCAAAAAGACATTGCATTGAAACAGAAGAGTCGAAGGAAGATGAGATCGAAGTATTCTACGATTCGCCAGGTAGGGAATTCGAATCGCATCATCGGAGTGATCTAACGGACTGAGCGATTTTCGTGTCGTTGTTTTTAATGTAGAAGAACATCGCTCAATTAACAGAAGTCGAAACTAAACTAAAAAAAAAATAAACCAAATTTTTTCAAGAATTTTCGCTTAAAATACGGAATCTTAAAATTTCGTTGAATAAAAGAATTATGACCAGACACTGCTTAACAAAAATATATTTTAATTTTTTTTCCTAGTTGATTATTTATCAAGGTGATAATAAAACAATTTCATGATAAAATTGTTTGTCCATTTAGGAACTACAGACAGAAATAATAAAAAAAGTATGAATCTACGTCACTCATAATTGAGACTAAATTTACTGATTAGTCTCAAATAAATAATTACTGATTAGTCTGAAATAAATAATTACAAGATAGTTCTTAGGTCATTGTTTTTTTAGCGATAAGTGTATTTGGAAAAGAGCTCTTCCTCAGGTACTAGTAAAACATCAAACCAAACTATCCCTCAAATTTAATATCTCTCACTATATCTAGCTTGGTTTGATTTCCTTTAGCGCCTGAAAAATGAGACTTTGAACCATGAGTAATAAAAGCCAATGCTGGGCTAGGAATAGAGCATCGACGAGCTCTCAAATGTTTGGGGTGAAAATAAATAAACGATTTCTTTATATATATAGTTTTCCACAGTTACTTTTTAAAAGATATCTGCAATTGTAAATAGATGATATGATTGAAATCCAAGCAGATGCAGATATAACTTCAGTGAAATTTAAGTAGTGGTGGTTGCGGTGATTGTTGTGAGGCTACTATAGAAGCCTTATGTTGCTAAGTGGGTCACAAAAGACCCAGAAGGGAATATCTAACCAACGGCTATTTAAATAATGTATCCCTAAAATAAGATAGTAACAACCACCACAGTGCAGTTATTAGTTTTAACTTCCACTAGTTGAGCGATGTTCACCTTCGTGTACAACTGTGACACGAGAACTGCTCAGTAGCAGCGACATCGCTTCGATGATGCGATTCGAATTCCCAAACACGACGGATCGCGGAGTACTTCGATCTCTCCTTCCTTCGATTCTCCTGCTACAGTACGACATCGATTGAGTAAAAGTAACCTCGAGAGATAGACTCGGAAAGGAGACAAGAAGATCCGGGAAAAGGAGAAAAATTCCGGAGCGAAGAGTCCAGAGGAAGTTGAGGACTTGGAGAATGCTGATGACTGTGGACTCTTTCCGAGATGAGCCGAACACCAAAGAGCTGGATTCGAACCTTTCGACCATCCTGTGAGATCGAGGACGGCTCAACACTCACGAGAGAATGAGCTGAACTTCAGTAGATGGCCTGCCAGGTCCTCCAGAGAGCGAATCGTTCAATACACCGAGAAGAATATTCGGCCATCCAGTGAGTCGAAGAATCTTTCGCAGCTCTTCTACAGAATCCTCCACCCTCAGTGGTAAAGAGTACCTGTAGGCTTCCAGCTTCTTAGATTTGGCCGTATGAATTGGCTTTCCAAAAGTTCCTAGGAACAGAAAAAAATAAATAAAACAATTAATTAATTAATCAACTTCCAATAATTGTTTATTTGAAAATAATCATTTTATGAAA
The DNA here is from genome assembly GCA_928085145.1 of Nezara viridula. NCBI lineage: Eukaryota > Metazoa > Arthropoda > Insecta > Hemiptera > Pentatomidae > Nezara > Nezara viridula. The sequence goes on along the minus strand of OV725080.1, from coordinate 108,972,373 downwards.
AGATGATTGTATACGATATGTTTTAGATGGGCCTATCTAAGCAACATCTAAAACAACATTTATCTATTAAGTAAAATATATTTATCCAAGTAAAAATCATTGGTGATTTTAAATTATAATAAAATATTATCATTACGTAAATAACAAAGAAGGTTGAACAATGTAGGCTACTTAAGATATGAACTTTAAAATATTAATATGTATTTGAATTAGTCACTTACTTCACTTAAGCCATGTAACTCAGCTCTTTTGTACACCAACACAAATCGTACATAGTTGTCGTGTCTTCTTCAGAGAAATTTCATTTGAGCCTGCAGAAAGTGCATCAGTGGTAGATTTCGGTCCTGCAAAGTAAAAAATATTAATTAAAAACAATTAAATACTAATAATACATTACAATACTACAAAGAACAATAATGTTAATGTAAAGAAACATGGGAAATAATAACGCATAGATAACAGAGAATAAGATATCAATAATAGAAAGGAAACAATAATCAAAGTTGTGATGAACATTGAAGGTACGTTAAATAGAAGAGATTTAACGTACCTTCAATGTTCATCACAATTTTGATTATTGTATATATATGTATATATATATATATATATATATATATATATATATATATATATATTTTTTTTTTTTTTTTTTTTTCGGTTGGCGCTACAGACCATGAAGATCTTTGACCGCAAGTGTCAATCACATCCCGATTTCCGATTTTCAGTACAAGGTAGCGTCATCAATCCTACGCCCGGTTGGTGTGAGTTGACGGGGCTCACATACCCGGGGGGAGGAAATTGCGTGGTCACCCATCCAAGTGCTAACCTTCTCGGCGTTACTTAACTTTGGTTACATATTACAAGCGCTTTAGCCCTTAAAGCTACCCCAGCCTACTCTCTCTCTCTCTCTCTCTCTCTCTCTCTCTATATATATATATATATATATATATATATATATATATATATATATATATATATATATATATATAATAATAATAATTGTGTCTTGTATGTACATATATTGCTTATTGTTGACTTCAGTTTGTAATATTTTGAAATGCAAAAGTATTAATATTTAGTTGGTACATTTTATTTCAAACTTAAAAAGACATTCTAAGATAAACATTGCACTTTATTCATGGTAAATATTAATGTAATAAATAACGAAGTAATGATAAATTGATTTATCAAAGAGCTATAACAATTACAACAGAACTGCGACTGGGCTCAGAGAGAAAAAGTACAAGTGTTGAGTACATTGTTCAAAGTAATAAGCATATAGAAAATAAAGAAATTTAGTTATTTTTTAACATATTTGGACAACTATTGAATATGTATGTCATTGCTAATACTATATAAATTAAGAATCGGTTGATTTAGCAAGCAGTAATATTTATTTTATAATTTGAACAGTACCTTATTTCTTAATTTCAGCGTAAAATTTCCCAATCTCTCTTAAATAATTTAAAAATCAATATTTCTTAGTGGATGCAATTTAAGTTCTAGTATATCAAAGAGCTATAACAATTATTGCGAAGTGCGTCGTACAGAACAAAGACTTGACTGAGGTCGAAGTACAGGGTGTAGGGTCCAATGTTCAAATGTTCCAATGTTCAGGGTCCAATGTTTAATGGGTTATATTAAATTTATTTATTTTTAAATACAATAGAACAATTATTAAATACTTATATCCATACTTGTAGTGTATAAATTAAAAATGAAGAATTTGACAAGCAGAGAATTTTTTTTTTGTTTGATAATTTGAACAGTACCTTATGTTTAACTTCAGCGTAACTTGTCAAATACTTTCTTAAATATTTTATAGTCTCGATTTATTGGCGCAGTTAAACTTCTGATACATCGGAAAACTGTTATGATAATTTAAAACTTCATTTTTACGGAGCTAGAACTATACTTTGAAGTACCTTGTTCCAATTGGCACAACCACGTGGTGTCCAAAGTTCAAATTACTCGAGTTAAATTAAAATAAATTTATTCATTTTCTAATACAACAGGACAATCGTTGGTAACTATTTAGATGAGGACCGCACAGGTTACGTGTGGTTCACAATCACATCGGTCACACTTGTTTATGAAATGCCGAAAACAGTCTTTCGGGTAAACCTGGATGCATTCGGCACTCCAAGTGTGACCGAAGTGATTGTGAACCCCGCGTAACCTATACATATTCATCTAAGTAATTACCTAATCGTTTATGATTTACTTTCAGCATTCATCATACATATATCAATAATTAAGTAATTTAATATGGATTAACACTTATTCAAAATTTTAAAATGAATCTTATTTTTACAAACATCAGAAAGACATTTCAATTTCTTTCTGAAATAGTGTTAAAATGATGATTTATTTGTAGATGCAGTTTTACTTCACATTTATAGAAAAAATTAAATAAAAAGAAAGATGTAGATAGGTACAAACCTGAAACTTCGACAAATACTAATAGAAGTAAATGAAGTATGGTACTTTTTTGTTCTAAGTAGTACAGTATAGAAAAATAAAGAATTTTAATTATTTTCTTCCACGGCATAGACAATTGTTAAATTGCCGTAACATTTATTTAAAGGTTATGTTACATTTAGTTAAATTGTTGAATTTATACAGTTGAATTTATATGAATTGAAGCTATACAGATATATATGTATATTAATAATTGCTTCATCGAACTGTCTATAATAAATAATAATTTATTAGGAATTATTATCAATACCTTATTTCGATAACGCATAGAAACATTTGTATTTCCTTCTGAAATAGCTAAAACGTTGCAATTGGTTAGGAGTTGCAATTAATATTTATCAAAATGAATAAAGAATTAAATAAAAAATAAACAATAATGAATAAATTTCATTATTGCGAAATGCATTGGTTCACAGTTGACTATGATGTGAGGGCGAAGTACAATTTTCGAACTGGCACAGACATGTACAGTCCATTGTTTAAACAATGGTTTCTTAGAGAATATTTTAATTTGCATTTATTCTCTCTACTGGGCATTTATTCTCTCTCTAACTAGTCATAGAAGGATTGATAATTATTTATGTACATTTTATTAGTTTTATAATTTCATTCACTTTTATAATTTTATAATTTCAGTATTGTTAATTCAAAAACAAATATTTATTAAATTCGTCAGTACCTTATTTTGAAATAACTGAGAAGCTTTTTCGTTACTTTCTTAAAGATTTTTAAATTTATAAAGTTCTTAACAGCAATAGACGTATATATATTGCAGTTATATCTAAATTACTATGGTTGTTATGAAGAGCATCGTACATTGCACAGCTGGCACTGAACTGAAGTGACGATGCAGTATGCCAGTGTTACCACCCCTCAATAATAAATAATATTATTATAACTTTTCTTTAAATATTTTAAATCCTTGTACTTATGCTCATTAAAAGTCATAGAAATGCATATAAATATTATGTGTTACAGATTTTTCACAATAAAATCAAAAATATAAAATCAACTCAAAGTAGTGCAGCCACCGATGTCATATCTTTGAATACAATGATACAAGAATATTAATACTTGTAAGATAGTAATAGTATAATAATTATAATTTCAAAAGGTTTATAATTTTAACAATAAATAGGGGCCAAGTTTCTAAACTCAGCGCTGAACTCATCGGTGACATCTTTTCGCCCAGTTCAGAACGATGAATTCAGCGCTGAGTTAAGAAACTTTAAAATGTATCATTAAAATTTAAAATTATTATACCAACTTTTACTATCTTGCCAGTATTAATATTCTTTTATCATTTTATCCATAGATATGACAGCGATGGTTACACTACTTCGAGTTAATTTCATATATTTGACTAATGACTGTCATATTCTTGACATCTACTAAGCAATAAAGGTTGTTAAACTATTTAAGAAACTAATGGAAACTTTTATGCTGCGATTCAGAAATACGGTACTATTCAAATTATAAAAAAAATACTACTGCTTGCTATAGTATAAGCAATGATATAAATATTCAATAATTGTCAATTATGTTAAAAAATAAGTAATTTTTTTTTCTATACTCCCACTACTTGTACCCAATACTTGTACTTCTCCCTCAGTCCATTCGCAGTTCTGATATAATTGTTATATCTCTTTCATAAATCAAAAGTCCAACTGCATCTTCAAATGAATAATGATTTCCTTAAACTTATTAAGGAAATTATGAAAATTTATGCTACAATTTTGGAATAAAGTACTGACTGCTTGGAACATCGTGATATCACACTTAATAATGGGGTCATGGTGTGAATGTGTTCATATATCACTATAATTATTGTCTACAAGACAGATTATTATATGTCTAAATAAAAAAATAATGGGGAAATATATATGTATATATATGGCCCAAGTTTCTAAACTCAGTGCTGAATTCATCGGTTACATCTTTTCGCCAAGTTTAGAACGATGAGTTCAGCGCCTAGTTAAGGAACTTTAAAAGGTATTGTTAAAATTATTATACTTTTACCATCTTACATGCATTAATTTTCTTGTATCATTTTATTCATAAATATGATATCGATGATTACACTACTTAGAGTTCATATTCTTGACTACTTTTATTTTAAAAAATCTTTAACACATACAATTTATATGCATTTGTATGATTTTCAATGAGCATATGTACAAGGATTTACAATATTAAAAAAAAAACTATAATAATATTACATATTATTGAGAGGTGGTAACGCTAGCATATTGCATATATATATATATATATATATATATATAAAGTTATGGTTAGATGTAAGATGATATATTATTTAATCCTATTCAACAGTTGTAAACAAACCGTAATGCTATATATATAGCATTACGGAGAGAATAAAGTAAGTCTTATTTGAGCAATCACGTGTTTTATTTCGGACCTTTTCTTTCTTTTTTTTATCTTTTCTTGTTCGAACAGACGTAAGTTATATATATTTATATATACATATGTTGTTTTTTTTTTCGGTTGGTACTAAAGACCATGAAGATCTTTGGCCGCGAGATATGGTCTCCTTACACACGCGTGATACTTGCGGGAGCTCAGATAGCCTGAAGGAGGTCACCCAACCTCACATTGCTACGAACCATGGTTTCCATGGTGCAGCGGCAGGCCACCCAAAGCTCGATGGCCAATCTGGCAATGTCCTTCCCACCGACTTTCTCGGGTTCAATGACAGTGACAAATCGGTCTAGATCCATGGAATATGGCTGCTCGGAGTCAGCAGGAGCACGAGGACCTATATTTCTTTTCTCGAAACAGACCGTCCAAGGACCAAACTTCAGGTGGGCTATTAACATCCTGTTACACATCCCGATTCCCGATTTAAGTACACGGGGTAGGGTCATCAGTCCTACGCCGGGTCGTTGTGAGTTGCCTGCAGTAGCCTGACGGGCTCACATACCCGAATACCCGAATACCCGAGGGGGGGGGAGACTTGAGCTAACTTTCCCTGGTGGACGGTCACCCAAATCGGGCGGTCACCCATACAAGTACTAACCACGCTCGACGTTGCTTAACTTTGATTACCTAGCGCCTTAGCCCGTACGGCTACCCCAGCCCCGTATATATATATATATATATGTATATATGTGTATATATATATGTATATACGGGGCTGGGCATGGCTGCCATGCATTCATATACATATATATATATATTTCCTCTTATCGATCGAAAACATTTTTGAACCTGAGTTTTCAACGGAAATACACGTTTTGGGGTACCCTGAATCCAAATAACCAAGTCCCGAAAAATGTGTGTATGTGAATAATCTAGCCCAAAAACGAAAAGTAGTACGAAACTGATATTACGTATTTAAGATAGATATATGCCTTAGATGTGACAGCAACTTTTTCCTTAAAATCGGCTAATTTATATCAACACTGAAACACATTTTCACAATTTTCTGAAGCAAATCCAATCCGGCCCGCGAAAGTTTCTTTGACTGCATGACATTTTAAAACTATTAAAAAATATGAAATTTAGCAAATTACTCATCCAAGAGGTTTCCATAACATTTATTATTTAGGAATTTGATTTTAGAAAGCTTATTTCACAACTGAAGTGTCATTTATAAGATAAGATTATTTTTTCATTCTTGCCTTGGACTTAAGTGGAGGTCTCAATGTGCCAAAAAGTTTGGAAACCCAGGCATAGAGTATGATAATAATAGCCACAATCAGGTTATCAGCATAACTTGCGTTCATTATTCGAATTATTTATTTTATTTGGAGCAAACTGGTCTTTATGATATTGTTTTTGTTTATTTCTATTTTTTTTTGGATTTAATTATTTTGTAATAAAAGGCATATTCATTTTACAAAGCAAGTTCCATTACATATATACTTCGACTTTTTTTTATAATAAATCTTCCTTTGTCAACTTAAAACATGAAACACTGGCTCTCTGGGTTCTTCGAGCAATAACTGATCCTAATATTTTAAATAATCATTAATATTTCAGTTTATTTATTATATTATCTTTTTTTTTTTTTTTTTAAGGGAATATTAGTATTCATGTACTACTTGCAAATAGAACTGAGTAAACCGGTCACAGCTGCTCCGAAAGGATACTGCATTGTCCACTACACGTAAGTTATTTTTTTGTTCAAGACTTTCTACTTTGGCTGATATTGCATTCATATTTATCTGCAATTGTTTTATATCAGTATAATAATGTATTGTGCTCGTGTATTAATTTTTCTAATTATTTATTTCTGCCACTTTTAGTAACACATACATATTTATAACAGTCCCTTCAGTCTAAATCGAACTTAATTCTACTTCTTTTTTGTCCATCCTAGTTGAAATATTTAGTCATTATAATCATGATATGTATAAATAAGGGTATGCAGCTATAATAACGAAAGAGTATTTTTTTATTTAAAATAAATTTTCAAATCTAAGCCAAATTCCTTTTGCTTGAACGCGACGATTGTAGGAACACCTTTTTACTTTTCAAGACAAGCATTTCTCATCAGTTATCAAGTGAAACCGTTTTGAGGACACAGTTATTAGTTGGAATGTGTCTATCCTGAGTATAAGTTGGGAAATTAGAGATAAAACATTTTTAATTGAACATTAACTCTCGATTTAAGAGACTATTGTAGATTTTCTCAAATAGAGTGGCACAAAAGTAATAACATTCTGTTTTAATATTTCGTATTAAAATTGCAACAGAACCAGCCTTCTCCACCTCTGCCTATCTTGGGCTACTGGTTTCCAGTTTGTGGCATGAAGATCAGCCGTATCTTTGTTTATCCTATCTACCCATCTGGTTTTTGGCCTCCCACATGGGCTATTGCCTACTACTCTGGCATTCATTGTCTTTTAGAGTCGTTCTGATGGATTACGACGTGCTACATGCCATGTCCATCTTAACCTCCTTGCCTTCATGTCATGAGATATTGACTGACCCGTTTCTTTCAAAAGTTCTTTATTGTTCCTTCTCCTCCATGTGTTATGGTTCTGGTCCTATATAGGCCCTGTTATCCTACGTAGAACTTTTCTTTCAAACTTCTCAATTCTGGCTTCTAATGTGCCTGTTAGAGCCAAGGTTTTACAACCGTTTATATAACTTAAAGCTTACAGCTAAAAAATCATTAAGACCACTAAAATAAAATATTAACAATAAGGGTAGACAATAAAAACCTCTGATGAGTACTATGAAATAGTATATTAAACAATGTCATTGCCTTGATTAGGTGGATTTTAAATATTTGTTTTTAAACATAAAAAAGTTTGAAAAATGTACATATAATTAGTGAATTTCATTAAATTTTCTTGAAAACATGTGATAATAATATTAGTTTTTCACAAATTGGTATTTATAATTTTCCGTCAATATCCATTACTTTCTACGACTATATTAGAGATTGTTTTTTTTAAATGAAATTCTCCGCTTTCCAACGATATATTGTAATATACCTTCTGACTAGTATTTCCGGAAATTCATTTTCGACCTAAATAAATATTTTCCTTTTTTTTTTTCCATTATTCAATTATCAAATTGTTTCAAAAGGTATATATATATATATATATATATATATATATATATATATATATATATATATATATATATATATATATATATATATATATATATATATATATATAGTTATATCATTTTTCGTAACTCTTAATAATAGTTAATTATTTATTTCACAAGATAGTTAGGATGGGTGATAGAATTAGAATTAGTAAAATGTCGCTTTATTGACGCCAAATAGATCAATTTGCAGCTCGTTCACCATTTTGTTATCAGGTGAACTTCGATGGAATCCAAAACAAGAATCTTTGCCAATCATATAAACACTTATGGAATTCATAAACCACGGTTTTTTACGGCTATATGAGGAAAAGTATAAAATAAGACAGAAAGTTCTAGGTGGTCATCTTTAACCCCTATTTTGGATGGAAGCAGGCATGGGATTTGAGAGGACCATCCATGGTTTGTTCTGCATTAAATAAGGAACTAATCCCCACACTTACAGCCAATTATGATTTTTTTTTTATATCGCCTATGTTTTTTGCCTATATTTAATGGACTAGTTGTGTTACCTCCCCTTACTTGAATAAAGGCATGTACTGTCGTAATCATAACCATAGATTCAGGTTGCCCATGCTCAAGCCGCCTGTCGCAGGCTCGTCCGTTGTTAATAATATGAGCTAGTGCCATGTCATCCAAAAACATTTGATACTAATAAAATACTGTTTAAAAAAAAATAAAACACAAAAGCAAAACCAATGCTATTGAATTGGCATCTAGAGGCAAATTAATATCAAGTCCACGTTTTACTTAATATTTGTATCGTTAATCCTACAGATACTTACGAAATTTCCTCGAAAGGAAAGTTGCATGGTGATCCCTCATGACCTGTCGTATACCTCTTATTTCCTCAGGCTCAAAAATACTTCTTTAATCCGTGGTTTTTACGGATCGAAATAACGACAAAATGTAAGGTGCTACGGTTTTTTTGACCGCCAGTTTAGTAACAAAGCCATTCGAATCGCAGTGGAAAACGAAGTGGAGTGGAGAAACAGAAATCCTTCGTAGGAGTACTGTCTTCGTATGTTATAATATATATAATATGTTCTACTATATTATTAGAAAGAGGTTTATCTCAGTGGTCTAGGCACTAACTTTATATTCTCAAGGTCCCAGGTTCAAGACTATGGTAGGTAATTAATTATACTGTTAAATCAGTCAAAGAATGTGGAATTAGAAAAACTTCCTGGGGCCGCCCACTCTCTATATAGTGAGTAACATTGGGTACACAGTTGGACATACAATCAGCTAACTTACATGCCTGCACAGCCGTTGATCTTGAAACAGTAATTCCATACGAAGTAATGAATTCAGGATCTTCAATGGGTTGTAGAGATATCGATTTTTTTTTTTTATAATTGAACGTATATATTTTTTATATCTTTAAAGTAAAATTTTATAACCATAATTATTATTATTATTATTACGTTGTTGAGAAAAAAAATGAAGTATTTAACTTATTGATAGGTATATTAATTTTCATCAACAAGACTCGTGTATTAATTTTTTAATTTTGGAAGTGAACAGGTAGAAGTTAAGGAAAGCTACATGCATGAATTCGTCCGCTCAGAACTTCAACTATGTACCCACGGTTTTGGTTATTACAATTGCTGGAGGGATGTCAAGAAACAAGAACCTCGAATTAAAACAGTGGTACAATTTTGATTATTGATAAGGCATTTGAAAAATTAATTAAGACGAATGAATGCATGAAAAAAAATATTAGTGAATAATATAATAAATAAATGCAAATAGAATAGTAAAAACTGCATTGCAAAACAAGCAAGTTCCACAGTCATTTGTCAAAATATTAAAAAAAAAAAGTTGAATAACAGAATTAATAATATAGAACTACAGAAATAGTAACTATATTGCATGGATCGATGCATGCACTTAAGTGACTGCATTAAATTTATAAAATAAAATTTGATTTTTTTTTGCATTACAGACCTTGTAGGTCTTTTGCCACCTGAATGATACTTCATCTTTGCCTATCTTGGGCTACTTCTTTTCAGTTATCTGCATGCAGCTCTATTGCATCTTTGTTTATTCTATCTATCCATCAGCTTTTTGGCGTTTCACGGCTATTATTGAGGCATTCATTGCCGTGTAGATGCTTCCAATATGATTGTTACATGCTCCGCTTATCTTAACATCCGTGCCTTCAGATCATGAGATATTGATTGACCAGTTTCTGAAAGCAGCTCTTTAGTGGTATTTCTTCTCCATGTATAAGTATTATGATCACAGATCGCTCCATATATCGTGCAGAAGATTTTTCTCTCAAATCGTTCTTCCTAATCTCAATGTAAATCACATCACATGTTCCTCCCATCACATCACAAGCCCAACAGAATGTAGATCTAACTCCTCGCATCCCACGTCGAGCACATCCCCCTTCCAGCAATCCTAGTCGCACAAATTACCCATCACATCCTCCTGACCTAAATCCACTTCATAGTCAAAAACCTTCCGACATAAATTCTATCCTTTCAACATTCCTGATAGATCTTCAAGAGACTATCAAACCACTTATTACCCTCCTCACCAGACTCCTTTCCGAAATCCCGATCTAACTTCCCCCCGAGGGGAGAGAGCAAAGCCCCTACTATCCCTTTATGGAACTCTAATGGACTACTCAATCACGAACGAACTAGACTTATTTCTCCCTGACTATCTCATTGACATTGCCCTTCTGACGGAAACCGCACTTCACTCCAACGGATACGATTTCCTACATACATGATTAAATCACTTACAGATCTACACCCATATAAACCAACTTCCCACATAGTTCATGTATCCTTATCCATCAATTTTTTATCCCACGCCCTTATTCTTCCAATCCAACTGATGCCATTCAATCAACTTCTATTGTCCTTTTCAACTCGCCCTTTACATCTCACTGTCTCAGCTGTATACTGTCCTCCTGATAATTCCATCTCCTATAACCTCCTCGAATCCTTATTTCCAATCCCATCGGATCGCGCTTTATTGCTTGGAGAGACTACAAATGCTAAACCCACAACGATGGGTTGTCGAACAACCAACTCCCGCGGTAACTTTCCATTCACGTATCTCAATCTGCAAACAGTTATCAATCCTCTCGCCCCTGAGTCCTACTTTATTGGCCAACATCAACTCAAAAAACGTCCCTATATCCTGGAATATTTATCACCTCCCAGATTTTCCTTCTCACAAACCTTAATCAAATCACTCGATGACCTTACTTCAGACCTAGTCCAGTGCTGCTTTCACTACATTCAGCAAGCTCCTAAACATCATCCTAAATTGATTAAGGACGAGTACTGGAACAAAATTCGTGATGACTTGGAAAAACTAGAATTGAAATTCGCTAAAGACAAAAGCAGACATTAATGGTGCCCATAGAAAAACTTACAACATCAATTACCAAAAGCATTATAAACAGTAACATCTTTAAAAAGTAAGATTAAAACAAGATACAAAAGACGAACTTGCCACAGCATATTCGTAATCTTATTAAGCAAAACGCAGAGCAAGATCGAAGTGGCATAGAAACTAGATATCCAACAGATAAAAACTCATTACCCAACTGAACAACAAAACAAAAATCAGAAATAAAAAATGCAAAATTCAAAATTTTACTTAAAGTTTACTGAACAACTTACACCATCGGACAAATCACTGTGGACGACGACTAAACGGCTCCTGAAATGTTAAAGAATATAATCATCCACCTTCATACTGAAAGCTCAAACTAGGTCTCAAATCTGATGCAGAAAACATCCACATTTTTAGCACCTCATCACCTCTTCAAAACGATATCCACAACCTGATATCCTCCTCCCCAAATCAGCTTGAATGTATTGAAACAGAACCTGGAAATTCCAGCTCCAAATATTGACACCCTCCTCCTAAAGCATTATCTTCCTTCCGAAATATCCAAAAATATTCACTGGATTACCCTCCCGCAAAGATCCTGGCCAGCGACCTAATCACTTCCCAAATTCTTAAGCAACTTCCTCCGAAAAGCCATTCGCATTCCTCACATACATTTATAACGCCGTTACCTCCGTTCCACATATTTTCCGACCCTTAGAAAGTAACTGTAGTCAAAATGATTCATAAACCCAAAAAGCCACCAGAATACCCATCCTTTTACGTCCTCTCCTCTTCTTTTACCCATTTGGGCAAACTCCTGGAGAAGCGCATCCTTAAAACGCCCTGTATCCCATCCTAGATTCTAACCACATAATTCCTGATAACCAATTTGTATTCCGCACATCCATGCCACTATCCAGGCAATGTCATCGTGTTGGTAATGTCGTCCCCTTCTGCATTGGAAGCGCGGAATGTATTGTACTGAGTTTTTCTCGACGTGAACAGGAGTTTGATCGAGTCTGCATCCGGGATTGCTTTACAAACTCCGTAAATTTCCTTCCCCCTGCATATTTTTCTTAACATCAGTTCCTCTCGTACTGATAGACACTATCAAAGTAAATCACAATAATACCTATTCATCTCTCTTTTCTCAATCTGCCGGAGTTCCTCAAGGTAGTATCCTTGGTCCTATCCTTTACACAATTTATACAGCTGATATCCCATCCCATCCTAACACTGTCATCACTACGTATGCTGATGGCACATGTATCCTGTCAGTTAATAATGATCCAACAATTGCATCTTAAACTTTTCAATCACACATCACAAACCTTGAAGAATGGTGTCAAAACTGGAGGATTAAAATAAATTCCAATAAATCCCATCAAATCACCTTTACCCTTCGTCGTAAACCAATGACTTGCTGTCCTATAGTATCCTTTAATAACACCCCACTTATCCTTGTAGAACAAATCCGATACCTAGGACTCCAGCTGGACAAACGTCTCACTTGGAATCCTCATACGAGACTGAAACGACAAGAAACTGCTCGACGTTTCCGCTTACTCTAACACTTACTGGACAAACGCTCTAAACTTTCAATGAATTACAAACGGCTCATATACATGACTATAATAAGACCCATTTGGACTTATGGAGTTGAGCTGTGGGGCTCCACTAAACCATCAAATTCCTCTCGTATCCTATCTTTACAATCTAAAATCCTTCGTAAATTCCTCAATGCTCCTTACTTTGTCACAAATAAAATAACCCATAAAGACCTCAATGCTCCATATGTTTCCGATTTGGCCAAATCCAGATACCTATCCTTCCATAATAAGCTTCATAACCATCCGAATCCTCTTGTTTCTAACCTTGCTTCCTATTCGATTCCCGATAACCCTCCGAGGCGTCTGAAAAGGAGATGGCCTCGTGATCTCCTCATGTAGACAAATTATTAGAGTGCTACCAATGGGTGGTTTCTCAACATGCGTGTTTCATGTGATTATATTCCTATGTACACATTTACTTGATGTATTCATACTAATACAGTTGTAAATATCATAATAAAAGTAAAAAAAAAAAAAAAAAAAATCGTTCTACGATCGTTGTTACGATATCAAAATTATCCCTTTGTGTTAATCATCAGTCATCAATCCTACGCCCAGTCGGTTCTCCGAAACTACTGAACCGATTTTTTTTTTCAAATTCGGAATTAAAATTAGAGGTCACACGAAGATGATTCTCCTTCATTTTACTTTCATAGTGTAGACTACAAATCTACCGATTTCAATGAAACTTTACTAAAGCCTTCTTCTTGATGCCCTTTAAATTTATCTATATAACATACTTTAAATAAGCAGGAAAAAAAGTTAAGAGAGATGGTAAAATTAGATTCCGAATAACTCAAAAAGTATGCACTTTTTCATTTAAATTGTTATAATATGTTTCGAAGGTATTCAAATTTCTTAAAAAATGAATAAATTTTCATCGAAACTAATGCAGTGAAAATCGAAATCAGTGAAAATATCGCGATTTTTAAATATTTTTGGTTTATTATTTTCAATAATGAACCATTGTAATCTAACAAAATGGTAAACCCCTCTCAAAATTTGAGGTTTTACGTTTCAGGATAGGTAGAATTCGAAAAACGAATAAAAAGTTTTTTGTCCGTCCGCGTATTTTCTCCGAAACTACTGGACCGGAAATTGGATGTGCGGAAATTTATGTGCTGGAAATTTATGTGCGGGTATATTTGAATATGTTCACAAAATAATTGAATATATTACATATTTTTATATTTATATAAAAGTTTGAAGAAGTGACATGAATTTTTACTATTCTCCGCTGCTCAAAAATTTCCGCGGGAAATGTGATAAAATCTCTATGTAAAAATATAAAGGTGGACATAAATGAATCATAAAATTCTAGGATATGTAGCTACATATAATAATTTTTAAATATAAAGTTAAATTTCATAGATTCTTATGGCGTGGTAAAATACTTCTAGACCTTAGTTTAGGCATCTAATCGGTTTTTCTAATAATTCGAATTGAATTCTTTTTTCTTTTTCTTTTAATATCAATCTGCACGTGTCGACGACTGTTGGCAATCAACAGGTCTGAATGAAGTAACAAACTGACATGTCAGGCATGGGGAAGGATAGCACCCAGCAGTACATCTTCCCTGGCTTGAATCGATTAACTTGGTTTGTTGAGGAAGGAGATCTCTCATCCAGCGCCTTTTTAGTCTACTCCTCGTATTAATGGGTATGTCAGCTGAAGCCATATCTCTGATTAGTATGTCGGTTTAAATTATTGTGAAATCGTTTTAAAGAATTCTTATGTATTGGTCAACTGTAGGCAGGAGGAAGTCGGTATGTAAGGTTTTGTTTGTCACGTACCAATTGAACTGAATTGAATTGAATTTACATATTTTATTTTTTCATTTCGATTAACTGTTATTGATTTTATTTTTTTCTTCGAAATATTGAGGGGACGGAGTTGGGCGAAATGATATTATCGCTTCCTCTCTATTTTTATTGGTCGCCCCTTCGCCCTTCCCACCTGTGATTTTTTTTAAATATCTGCAACATCTTTATCTACAGAGTGATTATTTTTTAAAGCACAATTAGAAAACAAAGAAAGAAGTTAAGTCAGAGGGTCTCCAAACATTTTGTCCCGCGGGCCACATTGAGACCTCCACTAAGTCCCGTGGGCCATGGCTTGCTATGAAAAATATCTTATTCTATAAATGACACGTCCACTCTGAAATGAGCTACCTAAGATAAACAACTCATTGAATAAATGTAGTGCTGCCCAAATGCGAGACCGAGACGAGTCTTAGTCTTGCAAACTCAGTTATGTTCATGGTCTTGGTCTTGCGCAAGACTCTCGCAACAGTCTTGCAGTTACTTATTAGCTTATTAATATAGAGATATTACTGTAATTATTGAAATAGGAGAAACCTAACTAAGCTCTAATGACAAATTAGAGGAGTTAAATGCCAAAGTATATTGGTTATACCAATTATTAACATATAGTAACTAAGATTGTCAAGTATTAGTAACTATTTTGCCTTAATTTTTATTTTAAAAAATCGATTTTGGTTTACCAGTCCTGGTCTTGGTCTTGCAACAGTAAGGCGGCCTTGGTCTCGCAAAGTGTAAGACCAAGACCGATTTTGGGCAACACTAAATAAATGGTATAGTAACGTCTTATTTGAGTGATTTAAATTTCACAATTTGTATAATTTCAACATGTAATCACATAAACTTTCGTGGGCTTGAGGGCAGTTGTTTGGAGATCCCCTGGGTTAAGTTATAAGTAGAGACTGGATTTTTTGCAGACCATGACGAAGGTTTGTTGACGCAAGCCCAAAACCAAGACTGACTCGGTTTCGTATCGCTCTTGCATTTGGGGAACACTAATGGCTATATGTGACGTAAAATGAGAAACATAAGCCATTATATTTATGAAGAAAAATAAAATAAAGGAATTCAATGAAAATAATAATGCATAAAGAGGAAAATTATAATACTTAGACATGATAGTTCCTGGTTTCTTATTATATTTATGTTTTGGACTAATACAAAATGCTTGGACAGATCAAGAAAAATATTGTAATTTAAAAATCATCGAATTTAAAATAATCATCCTTAACAAAATGGGTATGATCGGACCTCAATGTTAAAAATAAAGTGGGTCATATGTAACCCTAGAATAGATATTGCAAGCTAAAAGTGGGTGAGAGAAAACACACTGATAATAAAGCTCCTTCTTGGTCGACTACTGGAGGACAATTAAGAGATAAGTTACCGAAGTTCTCATTGATGTTCATGAAGTACTCGATGTAACAGCTGTTTTATTCAAATTCATGGATCAAACCAGACCCACATTATTGACTGAGGATTAAAATTTCAGTATGATATGTATATCAGTTTATGATGTGTTAATCGAGCAAACTATCTTCGCTATTGAGAAAGTAAAAAATAAGATGATACATTTATAAAAAACTATAGATTTTTCTTAAAAACCTAAAACCAAGTTCAAAGATTATGTTTAAAAAAATCAAATGATAATGTCTATTCCAATACGACTGTACTCGTTTTGGAACAGATCTTTTAGATTGATTGGTAATGTTACCATAACCTTAAAAAATGTTTAAGCTATTAAATTAACCGTCTCTCTTATATTAATTTATTAATATATACTAACCTATATTAAATATATTAATATATATTAACGCAGGGTCCAAGAAATTGAAGTTGAAACCTACATGTCTTCTGATTTACGTTGGAAACAAGTATATGAAAGAGGGTATTACCGTTGGAAACAGGTTCCTGAATATGCAACAAGATCTCATTATGTGGTATGTTTCTGGATGAATTACGTTTCATCGTGTTTTTATGTTTTCCAAGTCGTTATATTAGCTCTGTACACAGATTTTTATTTTTTATTTTCGTGGAACTTTGTTTGATTATTATAGAAGTGAAGAAACGATGATCTCTGATTACTATAGCTTCCTAATGCATGCCTCTAAGCTGTCACTGTCGCTTAGCAATTATTACATATCACATGATATAGCTTTATATTTACCCTTCTTGATAAAATTTTTCTTGACAATTCATTAGTATACATTATATACTTTTCAATGTATATATATATGTTTATTTTATTTTCGGTTGGCGCTACAAACCATGAAGATCTTTGGCTGCGAGATATGGTCTCCTTTTATACGTATATTGCTTGCAGAAGCACAGATAGCCTGGAGAGGGTCACCCAACCTAAAGGCTCATTTACAAGGTGCCAGTCGCTGGCGCCAGTTGCTGGTGCCTGTCGCTGGCATTCCAGTCGACTGGCGCATTACGATTAAAGGCTCATTTACACGGCCAGTAGGCTTGCCAGTCGAGGTCGCCAGTCACTCAATGCCAGCGACTGGCAACGTGTAAACGGTTCATGCCAGTCACTGGAGAGGTCAGCGAGGCACTGGCAAGAAAATTTTGATTGACTGGCGCACTGGCAAGCGCCTACTCGGAACTAGATATGACTAACCAGCAAAACAAATCGTTATTTAAATATGATTTTTTTTTTTTTTGTTTAATAAAAATTTATACAAACTTATAGTCCTTGGCACAGACTCCTTTTTATCAAATTATTAACATCCGCCTGTAACTTTGTGAATAGCTTGATCTCATCATAACCTAAAACTATTTTATTTGCGGAAACTCTTGGGATTGGGGCTTCTTCAAACAGGAGGTCTGTAAACTTTGTCTATTTAATTAGTAACTAAATGTTTTCAGGACCTTTTAAAATACAACAAATGAAATCAGGATAACAAGTCTTATCACGTAATTTATTTTCGGATTTAAAATTATCATTTTTATACATTTTCATAAATTCAACAATTACAAAATTTTATTTAAATTTATTGAAAAATGGCATTGAAAAGTTTTAGTAAGATATTTAATATATATATATATATATATATATATATATTATATATATATATATATATATATATATATATATAATTCAAATGTATATTATTTGAATGTGAATTTAAAAAATGTCATCCCATCTCAGCACAGTATAGAAGTTATTAATATTTTTATATAAATATTTAAATAATTGTAAAATATATAATATTAGATTTTGGCTCTAGTTGTAGTAATATTGTGTTATAATAACAACTATAATTATTATTGAAATATTAAGTAGAAAGAAACCAAATGATTCTCTTTTTTTTATTTTTATTTAATTTTTTTTTTTTTATTTATTAAGACGAGACATCTGCTTGTTAAGAAAAACTGCAAATATAGGTATAGAAAAAAAATACACTTTAATGTCTTAATAATTTAGTATGATTTCATTTAATTCAAGTGCTTTCATCTTATTCATTATGGTTCAAAAATATGCTTTAAGTATGCTATATATAATAGACATTCACTAACTATACTTATTACTACGGTTACGGTCCCCGGATTCCGATATTCGTCTAGACTGCCAAGCAACCGGGATTGTTTCGAATTTTGTCTATCTTACGAAGTCTATAAAGTTGTCATTTTTACAAATATTTGAATGGGTGCCGGATACATGTAAAGATAAAGGTGTAGGACGCCTGGGACCGATACCGCTGGGGGCTGATTAAATATGATTTCCGAACGGTATCATCTCCCGACATCCGATACATATTCTTGACGTGACAGAACAGTGCTCACACATGGTGATTGAGATAATGTTTGGAACGTTGGAGGTCAATTCTTGGATTATCTTTAATATGAAAAAAGAAAAACCCATATCAATTAGAAAATTCTTATCTGTTCTCGCTGATGAACTCGCAACTCAGCGCCAAACATCGTTACCACGTCTGGGTTGTGTCCATTATTTTATTAAGCCTTCAGGTTAGAGAGAAAAACAGCGATAGCAGAGAATGCTAATAAGAACTGAGAAAGATCCTAGTAAACATATTATATTATTTATTACTAAACCAGTTTTAAATTTATTCTTAAATATTAATGCATTCTTATTTCATTTATTTATTTATCATAAGAAATATTTTAAGTAAGTTATAATGCATAATATCAGGATAGTTCTAACGATCCTATTTTTTTCATTTGTGGATTGTATTTTTTCAATACCTTTAATTTTTCTTAATCAGAATTTCTAATGTATGTAATTTTGTTTCAGCCAAAATCAGTTACACGAACAAGAACAGAATGTTGTGCTGGGTATAAAAACACTACTGTTCATGAAAACGTTTTCAGTTGTGAACCAATATGTGATCCTCCTTGTATCGATGGGCACTGTACAATGCCTGGTAATTGCACTTGTTTCCAAGGATTTGAGCACCAGGATAGTAATAAATGCATACCAAGCTGCAAACCAAGCTGCACAAATGGCCTTTGCACTTCGCCAGGTCATTGTGAATGTATGCAGGGATATGACTACGTCAATAGTTCTTATTGCGAACCTCATTGTTCTAGTGGCTGCAAAAATGGTGTTTGTCACAAACCTGAGGATTGCCTGTGTAACACAGGATATAAAAAGAATTCTAGTAATCCTATTGAATGTGAACCGATTTGTGACACTGAATGCATTAATGCAACATGTACTGCTTACAATGTATGTACTTGTTTGAGTGGCTACGGAAAACATCCTGCACAAGACAATGTTTGTAAGCCAATTTGTGAATTGGAGTGCTTGCATGGTGACTGTACAGCTCCAAACACATGTACATGCCATGACGGATATTCTAAGAACGATTCATTTAGTAATATCTGTGTGCCTGATTGCACTAACTGCCTCAATGGATTCTGCAATTTACCAAACGTGTGTAACTGCCATCAAAACTACACTTACAATGAAGATGGTCGTTGTGAACCAATCTGCAATAATTGCAGTAATGGAACATGCATCGCTCCTTATGATTGTGAATGCAACAATGGCTACCAACCAGACAATGATGGAAAATGTATTCCATATTGCGATAGTTGTGACAATGGCGAGTGCGTCGAGCCTAATGTTTGCAATTGTTTCGAGGGTTATCAAAGCTCTACTTGGGGTTGTTACCCTTTATGTCAATATGGCTGTTTTGCAGGAACATGCGTTGCTCCTAATAACTGCTCATGTGAAGGGTATGGCAGAGTAGAAGAAAATGTTTGCTTTCCATTACAGCAGAATGGAACTAATTCATCTGAAAATATTACTCCCGAAAGATTTGTGATAGATATCATGAAAATATCAAACAGCATTGATATTTATAATCTATCTTTATCAACTATCTATATAAAAATTAACTGTTCTTATGCAACAACCTACAACTTTAGCAGTAACAGCGAAAGTCATTTTTCAAATTCAATTGAGTGTTCAAATATTAAAAGTGCTCTGGGTCTCTATGTTCTCTGCATATGGAATGGCTTTAGTTCGGATATTCAAAATTTTTATACAGATTCTTTGGATTCCTTTATCCATGAGTTGAATGAAACAGAAACAGAGAAACATTACTCAAAGTTAGGTATGACGGTTCTGTTTTCAAGGAATATGATGTCTCAAGATGAGCACTGTTATTTATGCCCTAGTGAGAAACATTTGAGGTGATATATATTTTTTATTTTAATTAATAATTAATTGTAGTTTTAGCCTAGATTTTTTTAAATTAGTAAAATAGGAAGTTGTTATTATTAAATAAACTTACAGTTTATTTCAACTCTATTTTCTCCGTATTTTTTTGTTTTTTTCATTTCTTAAATACGCTGTTAAGTGCTATCAGTCATTTAATTTTGCTCGAGAGCCAATCGTTTGAGATGTTACATTTTTCGGACTAGATGTCATTGCTATTTTGTCCAATACACAGTAGTAAAAAACAAATAAATTGTTCCATTGCAAAAATAAACGATAAAAAACTAAGGTGTGTACTTTGGACCACACGATAGAAGTGAAAACATAAACAAGACGAGATTCATAATATGAAATATAAACTTCCATAAAATTCGTTATTTGTTTTTCGACACTATTTTTTCCTGTTTGCTTCTATAACACGACGTCGTGTTAAGATACAATTTTGAATATTAGCCCATTACAGAGAGGATAAAATGCTAAACGATACCCTCGCTTACAGTATACAGATCCGATTTTTAGTTTCTGAGATATTTTAATCCATATCTTCCATAAAAGTCGTTATCATTTGATTTTCGACACAACTTTTTCCTTTTCGCCTCCCTCACACGGCATCGCTTTAAGGTACAATTTTGAACTATAGCTTATTATAGTAAGGATGAAATTCTGAACAATTTCCTCGCTTACAGCAAGCAGGCCCGATTTTTAGTTTCTGTATTTTAATCCATATGTAAAAATATTTAAATTAGTCGACTCAAGCCGACTTTACCCGTGCGTTAACACTTCGGAAATCAGATGGATCATTCTAATTCATTCTCCACAAAAAAGTGCAAAACACGCCTAAAGAAGTTTTCACATCTAAACACTGTTCCTGCTTAGTTAACAATCGCTGAGTTATTGTGTAACTTAGCATTCTTGTTATTTCGCAGCTGGCGCTCAGTGTCACCAAAATGGAATCTAACAGTACAAAAGTCTGGTAGCCGAAGTATTGATAATATAATGAAATAGTTTCCTCTATTCTTGGATAATCTGTTTTTGTTAAAAGAAAGTCATTGAATGATTTATAAACAATCTCCTATTTAAAAACTGAATATAACATTACTATAATGCAATGTTACTTGGGCAGCATTACCCGCGAATTCAAAACATTACCACACAACAGTCTACCTTTTTCGGATAGTGGCCTGTAGGAGCGAATACATGATTTTTTTTTCCAGATAAATGTTTTACAGTTATAGTGACAAGTGCTTCAAGTTTAATACATTAAAGTTGAAATCTGTCAAGCATTAAAAAAAAAAGAAAGAAAGTCTTCTTATATATTTTTTTTTAATGGGATAAATATCTAAACCTTTTTCTTAAAACAGCTTGTTGTAAGCACTTGAACTTGAACGTAATATGTATTTTACTGATACAAGACCTTTTATTTTTTAATGTTTGTTGCACGTTTGGGAAATGTTAACAATGTATTCACGATTACATTTAATAAATTATATTCATTTTCTTTACGCCAGAGCACAGTTCCACGAGTAAGAGAATACTCGCGACATCGTCTAAAATTATGATTTTAGACCACAAAAAATTATAGAAACTGTATTATTGGTACTTTCTGGAATTCGTGATATTATTTTCAGTTTGTAGAATATACATATTTTAATTTTTTATTGAATAGTTCAATTAAAAATTTATCTATTTTATAAAATTTCGCACAATTTACTACTCTGTAGTTATTTATTTCAAAGAACTAACTTCTCCTTTTTATTTCTCTATCTCCGTAGCGTGGAGTAGTCTAGGTCCGTCTTTGGGATGTGAACCAAGCCTGGGCCTTTTCCAATCCTTTTCATTTCCTCTAGGGCTTGGCATCCCACTCTCCTCCGAATTTATCCATGTAACATGTATATATATATATATATATATATATATATATATATATATATATATATATATTATATATTATATGTCAATATATATTATATGTAATCCACATATAAATATATATGTGATTCTTGGGCGTCCAATCACATATATATTGGGTCGCTGCCCCCTCGGTCTGGCCTCCATCAGCCAACTAGCTCCATACTTCCCCATCCTAGAGACATGTCGATACCACTTGAGCTGTTGTTCCTCTATGACATCCCTTAAATGTCTAACTCCAAGGGTATCTCTAATTGCCCTGTTCCCCACGCAGTCTTATATCGTCTCTCCAGTAACTCTTCTGAGATACCTCATTTCTCCTGACGTCATTCATGAGGCATTATTGTCCAATAGCACCCAGCTCACAGCTTTATGTAACAAGACCGGAAGAGAGACAGATCTAAAGATGCGAAGCTTCGCCTCTTTGCTCACCTCTTGCTCGCCCACCAGTATTCTGGAAGTTTAGAAGAAGACCTGGTTAGCTTTACGCACTCGATGCATAACTTCCAAAAATACAAGATAAGCATTTCGTCCTCGGCACAACGTTTTCTTCGTAACCTTCCTGAGAGAGAAAATATGGTCCTGTGTTTGTCTTAACCTTATTCTTTTTTAAATATAATTATAATTTCATAAGGATAAATTGAATCTGAGAGTATTTGGTTGAACCTTTATGACTTAATATGTATCATTTATTGTTAATATAATTTTTAAAACTAACTAGCCATCGGAGAACGTGAAGAGGTATTGGTGATGTACAAAATTTTATTGTAATAAAAATAAAATAAAATGTTCATTATTACGTAAGAACCATTGTAAAATGGATATTCATAATTGATGAACTATACATTTTTTAGTTATTACATATAAATATTATTACTATAACATTATTAGTTTATTATTTATTTATTATTAATATTAATAATAAAATATTATTACTATATTTTGTGTACATATAATAAAAACAATTATTAAATTAAACAATTATTAAAATAACGAATATATGTAGTTATATGGACAGTAGTTATAAATAGGTATTACAAAATATGCGTTTCAAGAGGCCTTTATCATTTTCAAAGTTAATTTATTGTAAAATTTAAAAATTCGGTGACTTGTTCCAAGATATTTAAAAACACTACAAACTGGGAAGTTATGACAATTAATATTAATTGTATGTGGTGGCATCTATGGTGGTTTCTGGGTGCTCTTTAGGTATTCCGTCTTCTTCTCATTGATCTTGAGAGCTCTTCTATTTGCCTCTCGCTCCAATTCCTCCAATGTGTTCTGGCTAACAGGTTGACATCATCAGCATAGGCCAATACCTGTGTGTATTTGTCATATGTTATTATATATATTCAATTAAAAAAACAAATAAATGTGGATTGGTGATATTGGCATGGATAGACTTGGATAGAGGTACAACTCATCGATAGCACTCCAATTATAATTCTATATTAGCATTGTCCAAGGCCATTTTCTTTTTAGATGCCTAGCATTGTCAGGAATCGATGAAGGAGGAAGGTCAGGAACTAGGGTGTAAGATAGGCCGAAAGTTTATTATAGAAGAATAGTTATTTGGATAGAGCTAAATCTGCAACATATGATATATTCAAGGTAGTGAGGTAGGTACATGTGTTAACCGAGCAGGTTAACACATGTATTACTTTATTAAGAACTTTCCCTGAGACTGGATATGATTTCGGAAATGGATATGAACGTTGTATATTTAACATCTGTTTTATAACTCTTCATAACCAAATCATAGGATACTGTAATTTTATTGCATTGTATCTGTTTTTTTTTTTTACCCCAAAGAATCTATAATTGTTACAGTTATAATTTTAAGTTATAATTTATATTTACATGCCTCCTAGGAGACCTATAGAATAAAAAGTAAATTCTTTCTTTAATTTGTTTTAGGACAAAGATGCCTAGCAACTTCAATATTTCTTTAGTAGCTTGTGATTTAGAACACCTTCAAAATGCAGTAATAAGCTATAATTGGAAAGGTATAAATAAATGAGGTTTTTTAGTTTTTTAGTAGTATCTTTTTTCAAATGGAGAGTAATGATTTTTAGCCAGTAATTTAATAAACCATAATAAAACCCAAAGAATAAGATACAAATTTATGTTATCTAGAATATTTAAAAACAACTGCTGAAATATTACGAGTTTTTTAGATAATTAATTTCACATTTAAGAAAATATCATCATATAAGAATTTGGAAATGTTCAATTACTTTCTTTCTGCCTATTTTTTTACATATTTAGGAAATTCTGCATGTAACAATACTGAGAAAAAATAGCTGCAAGACCTGAAGTGTTTGATGGATGGTGGTATAATAAATAATAAAGACTCACAATAGTAGTCTGGTCTAAATATCTAAATCATATATGCAAAAACTGTATATAAACTTAATAAGTAAATATTAAAAGTTACTGTTTTTTACTGAATTTCATAATTTTTTTTTTCAGGAATAGAAGTCATAGGGTTGGCTATACTGAGTGCATTACTATTGATTAGTTTATTGCTTGTAATCGTTTTTAGAAAATATCTGAGACGTGATTACTATGGTAAGTATTATAAGTCTACAAAGTAATACACTATTATGTGTTGCAAAAATTTGTTTATTAATAAAAACAGCCACATATGTAGGGCCAACCTAGAAGTTGTCATAAAATGTATTCATTTAATAGAATGGGTTATAGTTTTTATTAGTGCCGACGTTTCAACCCAAACATGTGGGTCAACATCAGAGCGTGGTTCAAGCACTGAAGATATTCAAGTATTACAGTAATATCTTGAAGTTGTCATATATTTCTAGTCATAAATTAGTGTACAATCCTACACTATCTTTGAAGTTGTCATAATAAATGTGAAATAAAAGGTTTAACCTGCGAGCAAGCGCTTCATTCCTGGTGACATGAGTAGGTGTGCGTTGCATTTAATGCAACACACAGTTTTTCTACAGTTAAACCGATATTTGTTTCTATTTAAATTAATTAATTGAATCTTAACATTGAAATAAGTTCTTTTTGTTAATATTTGATTTTTTTAAAAATAAATATTAAATAAGAAGGATTTGAAAAAAAAATTAAATAACTATTTTAAAAAAAAACCTGTAGCACTACAATCCATGAAGTGTCAGTATTATACAGGGAAGGTACTGTTTCTTGGTCAATGGTTGTACGAGCAGATGATTTGACAGAGATTACGTTCAACCGCCAGGTTGTTATTAAATATCAGCATTTAAAAAAATATATAAATAAATATAAGCATTTTAAAGTTATTATAAATTACATGTAGTAATGTTAATTAAAACAGTAAGTTACAATAAAAAACATACATAGTGTATTTATAAAAGAAATACAAGCTCAAACTAATCATTTGATTATTGGCTTTCCATTTTCAAATTATTTTTCACAATCTAAGTCCGTATTTAGTGTTCAAAATGCTCTTTACAAGAATAGTTTTTGTATGTACCACATGTTATTCTTAGAAATGTTTATTTTTCGCTCACATTTGTGACATGCTCTCTTTTCTTCTTTTGTCGTGTTCCTGAAGTTAGATTGCTTCTGGAGATACACATTGTTCTCAGAGAAAAGTTCATATAGTCAAAGGTAATTATGGAGTTTTAGATCTATGCACTTAGATGAGTACAAAAACGGACATGCATTTCATTCTATGCAACAAACAAACATTTACCACTGGAAATCCTGACAACTGAATTTGCAAAAATTTTCTAAAACAAATTCAATGATCAGGAAGCAGATGGTATTTGCGAGGAATACCTGTGAGGTAAAGGCTACAGAATACCTGAAAGGGTAAAAGAAACGAAATTCAGTCCAGCTGTTGTACTGTATGCGTGTCCGCTTGTGAGTTAAGAAAACCTTAGAGAATTTTTTTAAATACAGCAGGATTCCTATTTTAATTATTTAACTAATCCCTCTCCCCTACTTAACTGGCTTTTCAGATTAAACCATACTAAAAATAAAAAAATAACTAAATCGAGTAATATTATCATCCCCAGAATTAAATAATTACAACCCAAAGGTAACTACAAATATATAAAAAAGATACTTACAGTCAATCTTGACATGGGGGCTTGATGGCGAATCAACAGAATAACTAGTGAAGATCAAGAGGACAACAAACAGCAAATATCTTAATTTAATGAGAAGTTTAAAAAAATAAGAGATTATGTATTTTCCTATTTTTTCTATCTCCTTAATAGGAACTGGAATTCTTCGATTTAAGATCAGTGAAAGATTTTAATTTAAATATTTGAATTCAAGAAGGTTTCTAAAAATAGAAAACAAAGTTTAAATAAGAGTTTCTAAGTAATATCTATATTTTAACAAATATTTGTTTTCAGAGTTAAAAGCTACCATCATGTAATTTTAAATTATGTTATTATCATTATTATTTTTTTCTCAGGTAACTCATCCTGTCAAATAGATCAAATTGCACTCTCTTTGAATCAGGAAGATTGAATAAGGTTTTAGATAGTTGAATTTTGTATTAAAATTATAGATACAAAAAAATACATAATTTATTTTAATTGACAGTATTAAATATGATTTTTGTAAATAGAAATTCCTGTTCAAAAGGTATTGATTAAATAAGCTGTAAATAAAGCTGTAATGAGATAATTAACATAGATAATTTATTTTACAATGTATATGTTAGGCCTAATAAATTCTAATAAGAAATTATTGAGAAATTTGTTTGATGGTTTGTAAATATTCTGTTTTATAATCATAGTTAAGTAATAGCCATTAGTAATAATATTAATAAATAAAACAATAAGTTAATACTATTTTCTTACCTAGTATGTTATTCCATAATTAATTTTATTTAATGACTAATGATAAAGGAACAGTATTCAATAATAATTGTTGAAAATTATACAGTCAATTTTTCTATCCGTTACCAATATATAGCTCCACTGTTTTTAATAAGTCCAACATTACGTTTTTATGTTAATTATATTAACACAACACCAATATGTATGTTAATTATCAATACTGTCCTGTTTTTCAGTCTATCCTTATTCCTTAGAAAAAATTATTTTGCTCAGTAACAACTTTCAAATATTACTAGAATCTTATATACAAAAACATTGATAGTATTTAAAATATTAGAAAACAAGAGTAAGAATTCAATAAAAAATTATTATATCATATATTATTAAAAATTTAGTTTTACAATTTGTACAATGGTATAAAAATAAATTACAATAATAATTATTAAAGAAATATTACTGGCTAATTACTTTCATTCATTCACAAAGATATACAGATACAAACATATATTACAAGCACTGATGACACATATATTATTTATTTATTGTATACGGAATATTATATAACATTGTAATATTATAAACATAGGAAAATGTATATACATAGTATTGGAACTACTGTAGTAACCACCCTGGACCTGCAAATTAGCAGTTTCTATACTGTATTTACAATAATCTCCATCTGTAAAGAAAACAAAACAAATTTTTAAATATTTATATAAACTATACTTTAATTCAGTAGTTGACATTTGGATATTAGTTTATATTCTTGTTCTAATTCTATCGTATTTAATTTTCCTCCACAACTTTTCTCAAAGATCAAAATTAAAAAAAAAAAAATTAAAAATGGTCCTTTTTATTATTATTTGTTTGCTTTGTCAAATGAAGTGAGTCAATTTAAAGGAGTATCCTTTAAATGTGACAATAATAATATAAAGGACTATAAACATTTTTAATTTCACTTACCTATACATGTAATATATAGTAAGGGTTAATGAAAATTATTGCAATCTTGTCTTGATTTGAAGTCCCCTGAGTCCAAATAACCAGGTCCAGCAAAATGGTCTGTGTATCTTGGTGTGTATGTGAACAGTCTAGCTCAAAAACAAAAAGATGTACAAAACTGATATATCGTATTTAAGATAGGTATATGCCTTAGATGTGACAACCAATTTTTCATTAAAATCGACTAACTGGAAGAGGCACTTATCAACGGTTATACAAATTTTTACAATTTTCTCAAAAACAGCTCCAATGATTTTGATTAAACTCGGTGTATCATTGTATAATTAAGTGGTCTTTAATATCATTGAAGTCTTATCCCCATTAGTGTCACTTTACAGGGCTTAAATGCTTAAATGTTCCTTTAATTTGGTTTATTTTAAATAATTAACTATCACTAATTATTAAGAGTTACGAAAAAATGCTAAATATAGCTTTTGAAAGAATTTGATAATTGAAAAAAAACTAAGTTGTGTGCTTTAGACCACACGATAGAAGTGAAAACATCAAGAAGGCGGGATTAATAATATAAAATATAAATTATAAAAAATAGTTCATTATAAAGAGGAACGCTGAACATTTCCCTCGATTACAGTATGCAGGTCCGATTTTCAGTTCCTGAGATATTTTAATCATTATCTTCCATAAAATTCGTTATCATTTGGTTTTCAACACAATTTTTATAGCGTACAGGTCCGATTTTTAGTATCTGAAATATTTTACAAGAAGGCAGATCAGCAACTACCAGGGTATTGTTTTTGTCTCATCTGCTTATAAAGTACTCTCAAATATCCTCTTCAAGAGATTGGTTCCCAATGCATATAGAGAGATCATAAAGTATCAGACAGGATTTAAAAGAGGAAGATGCTCTATAGACCAACTATTGAGATTGATGATAGAAAAATGCAGAGTATGAAATCGTAATCCATCATCTCCTTTTCGATATGTCAGGGTTGCTGGAACGGAACTTTACCAGGCCCTAAAAGAAATGAACGTCCCAATGAAATTAGTGAAACTGGTTAAGATTACAATGGCAAGTTCAAAGTCTATGGCGCGTGTGGGCGTAGATCTTTCTCACCCCTTTCTCACAAATTGTGGTATTAGGCAGGGAGACGCTTCGGCCTGCCTCCTGCTTAATTTTGCAGGGAAGAAAGCGGTAAGGAACTCTGGAATCCAACTCCGATCAACACTGTTTAATAGCACAGTACAGCTTCTGGGATCCGCGGATGATTTTGATATTGCTGCCAGATCGGAACGGGACCTAGTAGAATCATTCCTGGCTCTGGAAGAAGCCTTTAGTGATCATGGCCAAAATGTTAATGAGGCCAAGACGAGATAAATGCGGAGTGGAGGAGCCGAACCAGGAGTTGAATATTTAGATGCAGAAGAGCACCGTTTTCAGAAGGTAAGCAGCTTCACCTATTTGGGCTCGGAAATCAACTCCCAAATTGACATTACCCAGGATGTAAACAGGAGGATTGCAGCAGCTAAGCGTTGCTACTTTGGCCTAGCCAAACCATCTAGAAGTAGAATGCTCTTTAACCGGAGCAAGATCAAGTTCTATAAGACCCTGGTCCACCCAGTCGTCACTTATGGCTCAGAGGCTTGGCCTTTCACAAATGCCGGAGAGTCCAGGCTTCTTGTCTTCGAGAGGAGCATTCTTAGACGGATTTTCAGTCCTGTTAGACAGGAAGACTCTATAACAATGAGGAGCATTCTTAGACGGATTTTCGGTCCTGTTAGACAGGAAGACTCTATAACAATGTTGACATAGTCAAGTTCGTGAAGCTCGGACGATTTCGATGGGTAGGACATGTGCAAAGGATGGCTGCCAACAAGATACCTTGGCAAAATGATCATTAAAAAACAGCTCTGCAAGAAACGGCGAGTTGGATGACCGAACAAGTGATGGATGGACTCGGTCACTGCTGACGCGCGGTCCAATCTTAGAGTCCGAAACTATAGAGCTGCAGCGAACGACGAACAAACTGGTGGAGTCTTTTGGAGGAGGCCCAGTCTACAGGAAGACAGGAAGTAAATTTAGTGTGTATAAATAATTAGAAAAAATGTAGTTTATTTACAATTATACAATGTGTGGTCTGTTCTACGTTTTATTTCCACGTTCGAAAGCTCCTCCTAATTGAAGTTCCCCCAAAAATACGGTTCCCTCTGGAAATTCTGATTCCCATTAAAATGCCCTAAACCCTAAAAATGATTATGGCGCAACTTGCTGTCATACCACCTCTTTATATACATTCATGTCACTTAAAATGAAGTTTATCAAGGATTTATATTTAAACATATATGATATATGATCTTTTTAACTATTTAAAAGGCTCTAATGACCATATTAACAGACTTTTTGGTTTACTGAATGAACTATGTTTAAAAACATAAAATTAGTTGGAAAACAAAACAAAGCAACTTACCGTATAACCATTCCACCTTCTCACCAGTTCTCAGATTCTCATTCCTTAACCAGTCCTCCAATGGAGCAAAGAAGTCCCGCAATGCTCTGCCATCTAGTTTTCCATCACCTGTTGTTTCATAAAGGAGTCTCTGCCATGGAATAGAAGATCCTGCAGCCATTATCCTTCTGTAAGGAATATACAGATACAAGTCATCTTTGTGTTATTTAATTATCATAATAGGTGATTACTATCATTAATTGGGTTCCCTTATTACAATTACTAAAATCTATATTTTAATAAGTAATACATTTTGCTATGGATAAGAGGTTTTCTTAAATACAGACTTATTTGATACTTTAGCGATATGAGCCTTCCACATCACATCAAAACTTATACATGTTACTTATATCAATGAATGGTGATTGAACTATTTAAGAGAAAGCCCAAAAAATAAACACTTGACTTGTAACGATCTGTAGCCGATTCACTCCTGGAGGAAGAAGACTATTGGATTTTGAAACAAATAGAAGAACTAAAAGAAGATTAATGCTACAGAAAGATTATGATAAACGTAAAGAGGAGTCATTGGTGGATCTACCTGAGAAGGGGACTTTGGGGCCAAAGCCCCCATTTCCCTCCCCAAGATTTTCATTGATATATTTGTTTATGTAAGAAATCTAAGCTAAATGGTCTGTGAGATTGCATACTGGTGTTGGAGGAACTTTTAACTCTGTAAATAACCTATGGTTATTTACATTCGTGAATCTTTAAAACAAAACCCCGGCACTGGATATCGACTTTTTGACAGTGTTTAACTGTGATTGGGAATTCGGGGATCTATTACCTTTTATGATACTGTGTGAGAAGAAACAATAAGGATATATATATATATATATATATATATATATGAAATGTGGGGCTTAGTAAACACTTTGAATGAATTGACTCACCTGGTTTATTCTTCAATTGTGAAGCCTATAGGACAATTAATAAAATGACTATTCACTCCTGTCTAAAAAACAAATTTATTTTAACAATTGATAATAAATGTATATATATAAGTGAAAGGTCGGCTTGATAATCTTGGTCTTCAATGTAGTAAGCCTCTCTTCCCAGATGACGTCTTCTTGTCTTGGTGTCCAGGCCTAAAGTGTTTGTCGTGGTCTTCGCCATCTGTTGCCAGCTATCTGATCGGACCTTTTCTTCTTTTCGATTATTTATCGATGTCAGATTTTCCAATGAGCAATTTCTCCACTGTAAAATTGAGTACAATTCACAGTGCTACCTCACATTCCTATATATTATATATACCTTCTCATTCCCTCACACATTGTCATTTAAAGGAGTAAATACAGGGGGATGTCTATTACAACTCTGACATAAATCCTCCGCCCTCTCCTTTGGAAATGAGAAAAAACCCGTATGGCCAAGAAGAAATAAGAAGAAGATATATACTTAGGCAATCACATCATATTCTCTTTTAAATTCATAATGCTTATACAGCTAATAAATCTAAGCACTATCAAGAAAAAAAAAAAAGAATTTGTCTCCAAAAGCATTATTGTTCCTTTAATTATTTTATTATTATTTTTGGCCTTCAAAGACGCTTTAAACAATTTTATAAACTTTAATTTATTATACAAAAAAATTCTCCTGCGAGGCAACGTTTTCGAGATATAACCAAAAAAACTAAAAATTGTGACCTTTCCTCCCTTTCTCTCTTCCCTCCCCCCTACCCTCCTCCTTCCCCTCGGCTTACCACCTAGACTTCAGGATATTTGATATGTTCATACCCTTAGCACCCTGAACAAGTTTCAGAAGGAATCGCTGACATATAAAATAAAATTGTTTGACTAGTTTTCCTTAATTTCTAGTTTAAAAAGGAATGATATGTCTGTATTTAAATTCACTATCTTTTTATTTATTTTTATTTTTTTTCATTTTATATTACATATATGACTGAGGTTCTTCTGAGGAGACTGAAAAAGAGATGGTTCCGATCTACTCATGCGAAATTCTATTGAATTTCAATTAATTATTCTGAAATCACTGATCTGGCATGGCTATTCTAACCATTATATTATATTTATATCACATCAGTCTATTGTAGCGATATATGTGACAGTTGTGGGTATAAAAATAACGATTTAAAAAAATACCCCTTATCAGTAATATTCACTATTACGTAACGGAATCCGGCTCACAGCTGAACCTTATGTTAAATCTAATTAATGACAGACGATAGAAAGCTGGCTATTGAGGTGTCAGTGGTTATATCAGGGGCGTCAAATCACTTCATAAGTGCCGAAAACCGACCATCAGTCATCTCCTGTCCTTCGGGAGCAGTCGAATAATTAGTAACTTAAAGAATGTGTAGGCAGAGGGGAAAATCCCATAAAATGCCGGAAGCAGAAGTGAGCTCTGGGGTTTATTACATTTGTGGATATTAAGAATAACAATCCGACGGAAAATGTTTGAAACAAAACTGTCTAAGATCTTGTCCAAGATACTAAACAACCAAAAAGCCCTGTTGTGTAAAGATTCACAACATAAGTTTACTATATCTACAACTTCATGAAAATGATGACTGAACTGGGAGTTCCCGGTAAGTTGGTGAGATTGACTAAGGCGTGTACAATTGACCCTAAATGTAGATTCTTAATACAAGTTCGAACAGAGGGAGCGATATGGTCGAAACGTTGGTAAATGAAATAAACACTACTGCGATGTATGCCTATTGACAGCACCTCCATTAATTTCTCTTTCAATTAGTATTACGATCAATAATTATATTATAAGCACAAATTATATATCGTAACTATTTGAATCATACATTTCTTGTCATTCATTCTTCTTAAGTGCAAGGGACAGCAATACGTGAAACTTACTTTTGTAATAATCCAGTTTAAACCAGGAACATCGTCCAGTTTCAATTATTAGGGAAGTGATGGGAACCATAATAAACAATGAAACTTCTCCTAGTAGATACTTCATTTTAGCGGAAAAGATTCTTTAGGGAAAACTCCATTAAATTTTAAATTATTTTATACTATTGAGATCTTCATAATACCGGTCGCTATAATGGACGCTGAGGATTTTTAGAGGAAAGCATGTGTATTTGAACCACTTCAATCAAACATCTGTTTAACAGTTCTCTCAGTGAAGGAGGTTGTGAAGGCTCGACAGCTGAAGTGAAACCATTTCAGCTGTCGAGCCTCCAGCCAAACGCCCATGTTGTCAGGATGCAGGAACATCGAGATCCACCTAAAACTATGGACTATCACTCTGACGGTAGAAGGCCAGAGGCCGACCAAGTCATACCTAGAACACTCCAAGAGGAGAGGAAATATCTCCGCCAAACAGGAAACATGACAAGAAACAGAGAACAATCCTGGCTAAACGCTCCTCCACGCTGATTGACACAACATGGTGACGCAAAAGAAGGCGATGAAAAGTCGACTAGATGGCTACCTTAATAGTCCGAGAGCTCTCTTAAAAGGCCTAGAAGTAGGCACGCAAGTATTTCACCACGCTCTATGTTGCTATTACTGACATTTTAATTTATACTGAGAGATAATTATATTTAGCTCCATTCCCTAGGATTTTATTATTTATTCATATGCGCACTTCTAATCTTACGTGGATTTAATCACATTTTCCACGGAAGCATCAGAAAATTGAGAGTTCACCTCACTACCTCAAACTTTTAAATAAAGATAAAACTATGTAATATATTCAATTGCTATATTAACAGATTTTCAAATGTACCCCAACGCAAAAATAAATCAATATATATATATATATATATATATATATATATATATATATATATATATATATATACATATTATTATATTGTTCGTATTACAGTGATAAGTATTCTCCACAATTTTATACATGAAATAAATTCCCGAGAATTTATTTTGGGGGAGGGAGAAACTATGACCCTCTCCCCAACCAAAATGGAAAGTCTGCGCCTATGGAGATAATAATACATAATTAGCTCACGCTAAGAGATCTCCTGCCGCAGAGCTCCTGTAGATGTCGCATTTGTGAATAGGATCGGATGGGTTCGTGTGAGCTTGTCGCCTCGCGGCCAGGCAGAGGGATCGGTGGATCTGGAACTGCAGCACCGTGCTCACGAAGTTGCTGGAACAGAAAAAAAAAATGCATAAGTTTATAGTATTGACCTTTCTCCATTAATTATCCATTTCTTACATATAGGTCCAATTTAAGAAATAATAACTCTTAATTTATAATGTTATTCTTTATTATTTTTGTTTGTATGTCTTAGCGATATTTCATCCTCCTCTTCAGCATCTAATAATACATTATAGGTTCTATTATGAACCAATCATGCACAATTTTAAAATTAATAATATCATAAATTAAATTTAACTTAATATAAATAATTTGATATTATTTTTTATGTATTTGTTATGACAATAACAAGCACAAGAGAGCGAAATCGGGGATTTCAATCTTAGTCAAGATTGAAGAGCCTTAAAAATAACATAAGAGGCTGGGAGATTATAAATGAGCGGTTGATAACAACGGATATAACTTCATACAGAAGAGAGGTTGCTGCCATAGGCGTTTGTGCCCCAAGTAATGATCAAAATGCTTATATCAAAAACAAATTCTGGAACAACTTAAGCGAAGTCTAAGAAAAAATTCGCCGACGGAAGGAATGTTCCTGCAAGGTGGCACGAATGCACGGGTTGGAAAAGATTACAACAGTAAAGTGACTGAAAAATTTGGTGAATTAGTAAGAAAGGACAATGTTGAAAGATTAATACAGATTTGTGATGAACAGGATTTAAAGATAAACAAAACCTTCTTTGAACATGAATGCATTCACAAATTCAGGTGGCATGATGGTGACAGAGGACTTAATTCAATGATAGATTATGTAATAACAAAGCAAAATAGTTCTATAAACATAAAAGATAAAAGGATATACAGAGGTGCAGAATGTGGTTCCGACCATTACCATTACTGTAATCCCTTTGTACTTTCCCGTGGATAAAACTATGCAAACAAATTAATAGAAATCAAGGTGGGAATGGAGACAAACTGACGGTGGATTGATGTAAGGTGGAATAGCTACAGGAAGAAAGAATTAGAACATTATACTAGCAGAGAATAGGAGAAGCAATTAGAGGAGTTCTATTTTTTGAAATTTGAGCAAATAGAGGTAGCTCAAATAATATCTACGATTTCCTGATGAGTTCTCTGAAAAAGAAATAGCGCAGAAGGTTCGCTTTAAGGTCCAGATATAGTAGACGAATGGAATGGTTGACGGAAGATATATATGAAAGAACTTAAAGGAAAAAGCAAGTCTACCTGAATTGGCTAAGAACAAGGAATTACAAGTACAGTGGAACGTAGGAAAAGGAAAACAAAACACTGATTAAAGCAACAAAAAGAACCAAAAATGAATGGTGGAAAAGGACGTATGCAAACATAGATAGTAGGTTCGGATTCGGACAAACAGAATGTAGTCTGCAGAAGAAGTGTCTAAAAAATGATAATCTGTAGGCGAGAGGTCCGGACAGTAGGGCGGATATGACAGAGTTTCATATCCAAGCTCCAACAGTTTTTGTGAAGTCACATGTGAGAGATGTGGCTGGCTGTAATGCAAGAAAATTGGCAAAGCCTCTTCCGATTGACCAAAGATGTCTTCATTATTGCCAATGTCTGATGCATTGCATTAATTTATTTTCAATACGATTCGGCATTGATGGTTTTTTCCAGAATTTAAGAAGCTGTAGTGTATTAAACCAAACAGTAACCATCACCTTTTTTTTTTTACGAGTTATGGGATTTAGAAAATGTTCTGCTTCTTTATCTTTGTCGAGCCACTGTCCAGAACGTCTTCTGTTATCGTAAAGTATCCACTTTTGGCAAAGAAGTGCAGCACAAACTTCATAACGCTGTTTTTTTTTTTTTTTGGCGGTCGTTTAATGTTTGTGTAATCCAACTTTCAAGTCTTTTTACCTTTCCAATCGCCTTGATGTTAAGAGTTTCCCTGAAAGTTCTCGAACAGTTGTTCTGAGGTTTTCTTTCACCAAAGCCCGCAGAACATCGTCGCTAAGAGAAGAAGTCTTTCCACGACCTTCTTTGTCTTCAAGGCTGAAGTCTCCCTCCCGAAATTTTTTGAACCAACGTTGAACATTACACCCATTAATGCTAATTTCGCTCCAAACTTGATTGATATTTCTGGCCTTCTCATTCCGTCCCATTCCGGCCGAGTTTAAACTCGTAAAACAATATTATACGAAATCACGCGTTGACATCTTAGTAATGACTGAATTATCTCTAAGCAGCGAAATGCTACAGAGGTAAACAAACATTATTGTTTGGAAGAGAATTAATAAGTGTTGACATTCATACCAATGAATAATCCAGTAAACGTAAACAGTTTTATAGAAGGGAATTATAAAGAAAACTCAAAATCCTTCATAATTTTCCCTACAATCCAATAAATAGTAAGTCAGATAATTAAAATTCCAACTGGCAATAACAACGAAAATAAGTATATTTAATGCTATCGTAAACTGTATTGCACCTATCAATTAACTAACAGCGAAAAATAATAACGCAATAGACCTTCCTAATAAAGGAGTGATTAATCAATTTATGATATCGTGTTCATTAGTTTGCGTGACATTTATATAATTACATATTATATTACGTACATATATGAAATTTATCGCCGAATTTTAATGTTATTTAATTATTGTTTAGAACCCCGAAAGCTCCTCCTGTTACTAAATATAAAATTATTAAATTTAAATTAATTAATTAAACCGTAGTATGGTAGGCAACATTAATTAATAGCAAAGTCCAACGATCATCTATAATAATAGTAACTAATGCTAATATTTCATCATATGAACTGTATAGATCTAGACAAATGTCCTCAGGTGTAGAGAAACATCACCCACTCATACTCACCTACTGTTAACAAATTTTTGTGAATGAAAATTAAGGCAAAGTAGTTACTAATGCTAAACAATTTTAGTTACCAAATGAAAAAAATTGGTAGAAACAATATACTTTTGGATTCAACTCTTCCAATTTTTCATTCGGGCTTAGTTAGGATCTTCCATTCTGAAAAATTACAGTAATATCTCTATAGTAATATGCTTATAGGTAACCGCAAGCCTATTGCAAGACTCTTGCACAAGACCAAGACCAAGCAGAAGACTGAGTACGCTATACCAAAACTCGTCTTGGTCTCGCATTTGGGCAACACTACTCCCATATACATATATATATATATATATGTATATATATTAAAAAAAATATATATTTATATTTTTAAATAAAGCTACATTAATTACAATAATAAATTAAAGCGGGAAACCGAAACGAGCATATTACAGATATCTAGAGATCTAATTAACTGGAATGTCACCATGTCACCGATTCACGAAACTTTCTCACGCGAACACGTTAGATTTTCGTAATTGTCGTTAAGGATTTCATAGTGGAACTTGTTGCATTATCATGGACTTATTACACAGGCACGTTGCTGTCCAAATTTTCCCCCTTTTACTAACTCTTTGATATTAGTACATTATTATGGAGATTATTTTGCTGATGAAGTCATTATGAGGAGATATGACTACAAATACTTTAGAACAGAAAATATTGAATTAAATATTAACGTACGAAATCGGCTCCATCCCTCAATTCACTCAAAATTAATTCAGTATTTAGATGAAACCATAAGTGACGACCTACAAATACAAGACATATGCTCAGACAGGAGCAAAATTAGAGAAAATACTGGCTGTTTATTTTGTTTAACATTAGCAAAAATACAACATGAAGAACAGTTTCGAATGGGAATAAACTAAGTTGAAAAGTTAGAAGTTCGAAAGGCCACGGATTATACCTTATAAATGGTGTCTTCAAGTAATATGTAAGCCATTATACTTTTTAAAAAAAAATTATTTTATTTCCGACAAAGATAATTTACAACTCTGGTCGCTCATTATCTAGTCATATAACGAGTGAGAACCTACCGAAAACATTTTTTTATATACTATGATGTATTTCAATATATAATTTGATGAATAACTATTTGAAATACACTAATTGTCACAAATAAATATATTCCTCGCCACCATCTCCCTTAAATTTTTGCGCATTAATCGATGCATGTCTCTACAATAAAAATTTATGTATGCGATTATTTCAGAAGATATACAATTTCTATTAATTGATTCCTATCGTTTTATTTTAACTGTCTGTTCACGTAGTACGGTACTACCTCCTCCGTCTACTTTTTAATATTGACTTTACATATGTACGGGATGTATATAACAGTTTAGGGATGTATGCCTCGGTAGGAATTAACTAATGATTGAATGGGATATAGCTATATTAATGTTTATTATTTTCCATTTCCCTATCTAATTAAAAATATATCTCATTTAATTGACTGAGTTATTTATATTTTAAATAATATGAATTGATTCTAGTGTTTCTGATTTTATTGTTTTGTGCTGTATTTAAAATTTTTATATTATTGAAATCAAAAGTGTGTTTGTTTAATATGTTGTGATTGAACAAAGTGGATTTTATGATTTTTTACGTTGGTGTTGCTTTATCCTGTTTCTTATACAAGATGTTTCACACTGTTTGGGACATTGTATACAAAGGATTTCATATATATCACGTCTTTTTTATCTATTGCATTGATTCTATATTTCATATTGGATATGTGTCTTTCAAGTCGTTGTATAATGCGAATTTGAGTTCGTAATCATCATATTTTTTAAAACCATTTTTTATTCTTTCCGTCAATTTCGGAGTGTATATAAATTTGTGGTATATATTATATACTAATTTAGGATTGTTCTTCCAAGAGCCAAATCCGGATATAAAATAGGAAAATATTTCAATGCTATAGCCCTCTTTAATCTCGTATAATACCTGTGGTTTGGAGAAAGTAGTCCAAAGATTGGTGGTCAAGTCAAAGTGGTTGAACATACCAATCGGTGGTGTATCATACTCATTTTCACATGACGACATATGCATTTATCACTTGTTATCCAATGTAACCTGAAATAAGAAGTTTGCCCTACGTTCCTCATATCTAATAAGGCATTTAGAGGGCACTACGTCTTGGACTATCGACTATCTAATCTTTAGAGAGAAATTATAGAGCTCGATGGTCACTTCCTCATGGACTTCCTCTTCTTATGAACAGGCGATATTCAGGATATCGTGGAGGTTTATTTATGAATTTATTTTGCAACCGATTTCTGGCTTATATGACCGTTCCTAATCAGCTGTTCTTGGACTGTCTGTAGTACAGGTTCGTAATATGTATTGCCATAGGATCTATAAATGTATTAAAATCATTTATTTAATAAGAAATAATTTGCCTCATTCTCACACTATTATTATTGGTTATTAAGAGTCATGATAATTATTAAAACCCATAATAATAGCACATAGGTATATGGCAAACAACCTCTACAAACTGCCCTCCACCTGCCAACATTTAGCCAACACATTTTGTCCATACACCATTCTTATTTTTCGGCAACAAATGAAGAATTTGTAGTGGGAATATTCAGACTTTTTAAATTATTCGTTGTTTTTTATTACAAAGTGTAAATAAAAATGATTTGTATAAAACAATTCACTTTTCAATTAAAGTAATAATAATAAAAGTGCCGGTTGTATAGTTAATTTTATCAAGATGATTTCCCCGGTTCCACAATAACCTCAATGAATATCCAATGGGCATAAAGATATGCGCATAACTAGCGCAAACAGAGCTATCGTCTCCCTTTTAAGATTCTGAAAAATCTCAAGAAATCTCAAATTAAGAGTGTACAATGCTAGGATAAAACCTATGCTATAAAATATGGCTGTGAGACCTGGACACCAACCAGTACATAGAAAAATGTGTTAAAATATTTGAGAGAAAAATCCTCGGCACGATAACCGGAATGATCTGGGATCAAAGTACTAATACATGGAGAAGAAAGACAAATAAAGAACTGCTTACAGAAAATGGCCAATCAATATCTCATGGTATGAAGTCACGGAGGTTAAGATGGACGGGGCATGTAACTTGTAGCAACCATCTGGAAGCCTCTACGTAACAATGAATGCCTCAATAGAAGGCAAAAGACCACGTGGAAGGCCAAAAAACAGATGGATAGATAGAAACAATAAAGATGCCATAGAGCTGCGTGCAGATAAATGGAAAGAAATAGCCCAAGACAGGCAGATATGGAGCAGGCTTGTACTTACGGCAAAAGATGTACATGGTCTGTAATGCCAACAGAAAAAAAAAATGAAAAATTGTTTCAAAAATATTATAAACTTTTTTGTTTTTATTTCTTAATGATATTTACAACTTTTATTAAAGAAATACGTTTAGTAAGTTTGAACATATGGATATAATGACGTGAAAACACTTGTTCAGTAACTAGCCAATGGTAGCACTCTAATGATATGTCAATATTAGGAGATCACGGGGCCATCTTCTTTTCAGAAACCCCGAAGGGTTATCAGGAATTGAAGAAGAAGCAAGGTTAGAAACGAGAGAGTAGGGATGAATCTGAAGTTTATTATGGAAGGATAGGTATATGGATTGGGCCAGATCTGAAACATAAGAAACATTAAGGTCATTGTTGATGGTTTTATTTGTAACAAAGTAGGGAGCATTGAGGACTTAACGCCCCATAGCCCCATAGCTCAACTCCGTAAGTCCAAATAGGCCTAATTATAGTCATCTATATGAGTCTTTTGTAATTAATTGGAAGCTTAGAGCGTTTGTCTAGTAACTGCTGAAGTAATCGGAAACGTCGAGCGGTTTCTTGTCGTTTCAGTCAGGTACGAGGATATAAAAGATATAAAAGAGAGATTCTAGATAAAATACCGTGCAAGAACGCATGAGACGTCATTTACGTGTCCATGAAATAATTCACCGAAACCTTATTTTTTTTTTGTCTTTGTCTTCCTAAGATGGCAAATTTATCGTGAGCCAGGAATATGTATAATAAATAACAAATAATACGTCCAGAATTCTCAGGACGAAACGGGTAACCATAATTCAATAATGGCATTAAGTATTTATCAGAGCAAAATATTACCTGCTGTTGGATAAGTTTGTTCTAATGTAAACAAGATTGTATTCTGAAGGGAAACCTTGCACTACTCGGTAACTGGTTTCCATCAATGTTGTTTATTATAATGGTTAGAGAGGTCCGCTAGTCCTTATTAGGAGTATACTGAAGACAACCCATCGAAGAAAGCAAAAATTTACTGGTCTCAAGCTAACGTCCAGAAGTGATTTTTCAAAGTGCTTAAAATTAATTACTTTAACCAAAAATAGGCAAGAATCGATTGGGTTTCCTCATACGGTCGAGAAGTAGAAGGATAAAAAAGTAACTCCAAATTACTATGTAACATGTCAAGTCTTACCCTTTTCCAATTTAAAATCTAAGAAAAAATGAGGTGTTAGATGCGAAAATGTTGGGTTATTTTCATAATAAATAATTAATTAATTGCTGAGTATTTTAACTTCATGCTTTTAAATAGTCGGATATACTTGAGACTGATTATTTTAAACAGAGAAAGTCAGCTGTTATTTCTTACCCTAAAGTATCTATTATATTTAGGCATAGATTTCGGAAGGGAAAGAGAGGAGGCGGGAGGGAGGATGTGGAATGATTGATAATTGGCAATTATATTATTGAGTCAATATCGAATACATTGACCATCTAAGGGATATATTGTTACAAATATATTGAGCGGTATACATTTGTAATATGTATACTACCTTCAAGAATATTTCTTCATTATAATTGATTCAACAATATTGCTTCAATATCATCGATATTGACCAGGTAAACCGGACTTTCCTCAGAATACATATATAAAAACATATACATACGTTTATTTTTATAAGTAGTATTATATTGTTCGTTTTACAATAATTATTATGTTTATTAAGTTAATCATCAATCATAATTTTAATTCATAATATAAACGTATAAAAGGCAATGAAAATTTTTACTAACGACTCAACAAACATAAAATATTATAGGGCCTAATGAGAAGATTATAGAGCCTCAAAAATCTAAAATATTAGTTTTTCGTATTCAGGCATTATTAGGTCTGCTGTGCAGATTTAAGCTGTCTTTTTAATTATTTTATTAATAACTTCTGCAATATTTATGTCAATAACCACGTTGTTGTTATCAAATACTTTTTTCTTAAGACATCAACACCGTTTCATCCTCTATCCAGCTCGTCGTGCTTTAATCGTTTTCTATTTTTTACTATTAAGTCCTTCCTTTTTAACTATTATTTCTCCATTCAGGTTGAATAATGCTATTATAGATCACTTTACATATATTTTCTTTTCCTCTAATAGCTCAAAATACTTGGTATTCTTTTTGTAATTGTCTATGTTTTTTCCCACTTCTAGATCATATTTCTATGTTGTTGTTTTTTCTCCATCTATCCTTTTCGTATTAATGAATACAAACAAATTATTTTGAAAACAGTACGACCAAATTGCTTTGGCCAAGATGAAATGAACTTATAATTAGTTCTTAAGAAACTTAGAACCAAGATTAATATAGATATTTTTAATTTGATTTCATCAATGCATTTTCGATCAAGATTCCACAAAATATGGAATCAGTTAATAATTAATATTTTTTTTATTATATTCACGACATAATGAATTCCAACTACAGCAGGAATAAAGGAGCACCAAATTACAACCCTATTCCAACTACAAAGAGAAGATCAAAGAATTTTCAATGAGATAACAGCCATTCCTTCCAGAATTCGAACCAGGCGTTGTGAACAATTGTCATTTTTTTTTTTTGTTTGGCATGATTTGAAAAGATTAACATTTATTC
Organism: Nezara viridula; assembly: GCA_928085145.1. Classification (NCBI taxonomy): domain Eukaryota; kingdom Metazoa; phylum Arthropoda; class Insecta; order Hemiptera; family Pentatomidae; genus Nezara; species Nezara viridula. Next base: position 108,928,790 of record OV725080.1, on the reverse strand, counting down.
ACAAAATCGAAAACAGTAAATTTAAAAAAATCTCTTAATAACATCCATCTAGGAACGTTTATCCTATTCCTCTCAAGATTGTCGGGAGTTTCGGAAAAATCATGTAATTATAAAATATAACTCGTAATAGTGTTTGATACAAATAACACTAATTAACAGGAAATGGTTTATTTTAAAAAGTAATCCAACTTTTAACTTTAACTTCTAACTATAATTACTGAAGGAAATCTGTTGCAGTACATCTTCATTTATTTATTATCATGTTATGTTTATTATTATGTTATTACAGTCTGTTATGCAACGACATGAGCACGGGCGTACCAGGATTTGGCCTAATTCTTGTTAAGAAACTCTGTAGGATTGGATGGTATCGTAGAATAGCGATTATGGTTTGATGATTTTTTAATATAGCGTACGTCATAATACTCGTTTGAATCATGATATAGGCTGAAAATGATCTTGCTAACAGATCTCATGGAGTAAATTCTTTTTTTTTTTTCTTGTATTAATTAACATGACAAACATTTATTGTCGCAGGCAGAGATACAGGTGATGTTTAAATTAAAAAAAAAAGATATATATGTATATAAAAATACATATATCCAGATAACCTCTGGAGCATTTATTTCTAATGATCTTCTTTATAACTTTTATTTTTAGATAGGTACAATTATTCCTGTCTATAGCGTAATGATGAAATAAAAATTGCTTTTTTAGAAGATTTGTTCTTAATAAGCCCAACAGTATACGTTCTATTATCGTTAATTTACATTCATAGGATATATATATATATATATATATATACCTCGGGGAGAGACTGAAAAGAATTATGAATGCCTTCGTAAGATTTGTCACGGGGACCATGAGGTATTCCCGTGTTTCGCTCCACTATGCGGAATTAGGATGGCTCTTCCCTTCCTTCCGAAGACAATATTTCCTAGGCACGTTCCTTTACCAAATAATCAATAGTCATCGTCCGTCCTACGCATACAATCTCCTACAATTCAAATCATCTATCCACACCCTTTCCACAAGATCTCGTCCTTCTGACATTTACACCCCTTTCCACAGATCTGCATCATATACTTTATTTAATTTTTTCTTCTCCTAATGTTTACACATAATCACTTAAATATCTTATGGAACATATGTATATCATTATTATTATTTTTTTTTTTTTGTTTTAGTTTTTACAATTTCTTTCCTTACATATTAACAGTTATTATTATTTTTTTAATTTTTATATTCCATCACTACAATGCTTTGCCTGTAAAATAGATTTTGCTTTCTTTTCTAATTTCTTTCAGTGATTATTATGCTATTGTTTTAGCTCCAATATTGTAGTACTGAACCCCTATTACCCAACTGTTCTCGTTAATTTATCCTAAGAGCTTAATTAATACTTAATTTATTACAAGTATTTTGTTATTATTCATTGTAATAAGTCTTTTGGCCAGATTTATGGTTAATTTATATGAACAATACTGTTATTCTAAAGGGACCTAGTCCCAGAATAAAGATGATTTTTCTATTTCTATTTTCTACTTCTATATATATATATATATATATATATATATATATATATATATATATATATATATATATATATATATATATATATATACTTAATAAAATATATATATACATGGGTGTATATATATAAACACGATTCTACATTAGTTATTATTGTGATTTATTTTTAAACTATTAATACTACAATAAATTTAAAATTTTTAATGTATTTAAAAGTTATTTATTACTCACGCGTCATAATGAAAAGAAAAAAATGTTTAATATTTTTGTATCTCTTAATGGGATGAAACAGGAATAGGAAGCAGATGTAAAGGCCTTTGGTAAAGTATATATTTTTTGTACTTTAAGCTAAAATTATTTCAAACCATTGACGATCTAACTTATCTTGAGTAATTTGAACCATGAAACATATAAATGAGTCCTTCGCTCAAAACGTAGTTACACACCTTTTAACGGACATTTTATACAACCATTTCAGAACATCCACTGATATTCTCTGATTAATATGAACTATCGGAAAAAAAAATTGCTCCCGTCGAACGTTAAATAAAAAAAAATATATAACGTAAGCACGAGCGGTCAAAACCCCCTCCTTCCCATCCCTTGTATGATTATAAATTATTTATATAAATTATAAATTTACTTGTTTTAATTGTTAAATAAAAAATTACTTGTTTTAGAAATTATTATATAATTAATTCTGACTACATTACTATATACTTCATGAAAAAATGAAAAATTACTTGTTTTAGTAGATAATGTGTCCTTAATATACAGAACAGTATATGTTTTCTTATCTTTAATTTACATGCATAGGATAAATATATACATCATATATATATATATATATATATATATATATATATATATATATATATATATATATATATATATATATATATATATATAAATCTCTTCTAATCTATCTTTGAATATTATATTTTGAAATAATTATTTCATTTGGTTACTAGCTCATTAAATTAGATATAATTCAATAAACTACAATGATCTAATTGTTTATTCTTAATGCGACGTTTCGATCCCGTTTTTCCCTCTTATGTTGAAAATGGGATCCTCTTAAGTATTTATAAAATCGAGCCTCGATGCCTCAAGCCTACCAGCAAAGATATCATGCTACCCTTTGCTAGAGTAGCATGACATCTGCACTGGTAGGCGGTGATGAGGCTGTCAGCGTGTCCCGGCTTGATGTATCCAGGCTTCCTAACGATGTTTTAGAAATAATGAAGATAGTTCCATTGTTAACATACGAGGGAAAACGGAATCGAAACGCTACATCAAAAATAAACAAAAATGTTTATTGGATTATATCTAATTTAATGACCTAATACTCTCTCTCTATATATATATGTGTGTGTGTGTGTGTGTGTGTGTGTGTGTGTGTGTGTGTGTGTGTGTGTGTGTGTGTGTGTGTGTGTGTGTGTGTGTGTGTGTGAATAATATAATAGTAAATTATAATATGGAATGATTATTATTGTTATTTATTTTTAACTGTTTACACTATAGTAAATTCAAAGATTTTCTTAATTTCAATGTATTAAAAAGCAACATATTACCCACACGCCATAATGAAAAGAAAGAAGATTTATTTTTTTTAGGGGATATAAAAATGGATCCTTGATTGAGTTGGTTGATTATTAATTAATTATTTTATTAGAAAAGAAAGGAATTTAAACAAGTGCCTGAAAATACTTTTTTTTCAAAATCAGAAAAAAATAGACATGCACATACGTATTCTAAAACCCATATGGACATGGCCCTAAAAAAATTACTGTTCAGAAAAAAAGATTCACTTACAAAAAAATACAATATTTTCAAAACCAAAATTTAAAACGTATAACAGCAACTCCCTGGTACGTAAATGGTAGCTTAGAAAATAAATGACCACAACTGACACACCAATCAGGAGACGAATGAAAAATTGCTAGATGAAAAATCTCCTTTTCAGATTAAACGAAGTAAATGAAGTCCAGGAACAGGTGTTCTCCCTAATGCCGAACATTCCATTTTCCAAATTCAAAACATCAGGATATTGTAAAATTCATTAAAGAGAAAAAAAAATGGGATTAATTTTTTTTATAGTTCAGTTCTCGCTAAACAGGTGAGGTACATTAGAGATATATTGTGAAATCAAGCGGTAGATCTGAATTGAACTGTTGTTACATTACTTTACAATTAGGATTTACGAAGCCCAGGTATAGCGATCAGACACAAGCTGCGGACCTTGGTCAGGACTCTGCCGGGCGGCTGGAGAAAGCGAACAGTATGGTCAGGCGTAACTTCCGTCTGTCCGGGAGCCGTCTCCTCTTGCCTTATTTAAATAGTCCGGCATCTGTCCTCCTTCCGGGTCGTCCTGAAATCTCCACGAGGAATCTCTTCAGGGGATTCTTTTTTAGTGTAATGTGGAAGGTTAAACGTATATTATGATACCCTTCTTTACTTACAGAGCCTTTTAAGGGATAGCATTCAGAGTCGGAATTTTGCTACATAAAATCTCAAAGTACTTTGCATTTCTTCCTCCATTTCTATCCATTCGGGCTATCTCGGTCTCAAGGTACTTCCTTTAGCCTTTCTTGTTTAGTTTATTAATCCATTCTACTATAGTCTGAGAATGAGTAGTGATGCGGGATGTATTTATAACATGGGCATCGTTATGTTGCAGTTATTGGGGGAGGAGGGGGGGGGGGGGTAAGAGGTGGGAGGTTAGCGGAAACTGTAATATTCAGTGAAACTTCTCTTAAGGGGCTCTTCTCTATTTTGGATATTTTTTATAAACTCCTATCAAATTATTTTATTTTTTTTTTTTCATACATAGGAATAATACATAGAAAAAAATGAAGTTGAAATAAATGGCTATAATGTGTAAGTCTCAAGAATAATATACAATCTACTAATTATACGTTAAAATGGTCTTTAATATCATGTAACAATTGAAATACTAAGCCTAAATGCCGAGTTTTCAAACTTTGCTCTTCCAAATTATATATATATATATATATATATTTTTTTTTTTTTTAATTCAGTAATATACTATTCTGTCACAATATGGACATTAGTTATAGTGAAGAAAAGTATTTTAATTTTGTTTATAGGAAATAAATAAAGGATCCTCATTTCTAGTACTAAATCAAGATAGATAAATATGGACTATGAAAGAAATTGATAATTAACTGCATGAGAATAAACGTTTCCAAATCTGCATCCCCTCCAAGTCAAAGGACACCATGTCCATTTTTGCATTAAATAATTTAGTAACGAAGAAACAAATTTTAGTAGCTCAAAGTTATGGAAACATGGCACCCTAAACAAATACAAAAATGGACATGATGCTGTTTACCTTTGGAGTACAGATTTGGTAACAAAGAAACGAATTTTAATAACATGAAGTTATCGAACATTGGCTCCCCTGAGCAATTAGAAAAAATGGACACGGTGTCATTTACCTCCGTGAGACAGAAATATACTAAATGGAATTTGAATAGAAAATAAAAAGAATTTTTTTTTCTCAGCTCGATATATCAAAAATATCTACTATATAGAATTATTGCAATTGATGAACATTATCTTAGCTATCCCCAATCCTTAAAATGCCCTCGGGCAGTGGAAGGAATTTATTACATGTATATATTGTATTATTGTATACTATATATGTAATTGTTTCAATAAACATTTTGGAGGGTAAGAAAAAAAAAAAAAAAAAAAAAAAAAAAAAAAAACATTATCTTAGCTTTGTGTTTATGATTAATAATATAATAGAAATGTATTTATGTTAATTGATTTTTTAAAAAATAATTACGAGTGAAAGTAAGGTGGTAAGTTAAATTGGTGAAATCCATCGCCATGTATTTTTTTAATAACTATTTAAGTTGTTGTAAAATATGTATTGTTAACAAAAAAGTTCGTCGTGAATATTGTTTTAAACGAAACTCTCACTGAACTACTATTTGTGCGATAATGGTTCCAAGTTTTCTCGTTATGGCAAGTGGTAAGGGCAGAACAGAAGAACTAAAAGATAACGCTAAAACCGTACGAGCGATGCTTCTTTCGGCTCAGACCAGCGTAGATAGTCAGACACGGCAGATGCTCCTAGATGCTACGAGGGCGCCCTCAGGTAAAAAAGAATGTTTTGAGCCGACATAAGTAGGGTAAGCTATTTTTGCACAATCAGTATAACCTACCAATCCATTAAAATACAGTCCACTGCATAAAAGTATAATGCTGTCCATAATTTTGAATGTTGCCTATTAAGAACACACGACAGTTATTAGTCTTGCCTTGATTTTCCTTTTAAAAAATTAAATTATTACCAAGTTAAGAAATGTTACTCTAAACCTATAAAGTAACAAAAGGGATATTATTTAGGGCGTCCGTTTGTCCAAACTATGATTTTGTAACAAGCTGAGACGAATTATTCCTAATAGCTTCGCCAGGTATTAAGGTTAATCTTCTGTTAAGTGCCGTCAGGTGTATAACGTAAGTCTTTAATGAAGTGAATTTATACTCGTACAATTCATCGAATTCCCTTCGATTCATTTACTATTCATCATAAGCATATTAAAATAAAATTTCAAAACGATTGATACGAAATTGATTGACTCCATTTAATAAAACTCACTCAATTATATTCAATTGTCCTAATATTTTTACACATACATACGTCTCTATTCTTTAATTTTTTACAGTGTCTCAGTTTTTAATGTGCAAACTCCAGGAGTTGGTTCTCGACAATATTTCCAACAAAAAAGTTCATTTAATGTAATGTCTCATTCCGAACGGAGAGGGAGTTTGAGTCAAAATCGAATTTTGAGTCTTCTAATGGTAGTAACGTATTATGAGTGAATTATATAATTTAGGTAATTAACAATTTCTTTACAATAAGCTATACAAAATTTTCTTCAAGTTTTAGTATTCGCTGATAAATAAAACGCGTTGATACCAAACCCGCGAATGTTGAAGGATAACAGTATTTCCGAAAGCGGCTTCATCAGAGTTTATTCTGAACCGAAAAAATATAGACCTTAAAATATAGTTGTTGTTTAGCCAATGAAAACGATGAAGAGGCTATACTGAACTAACTTGGCAGACTTTTTTTAACTTTCACTTACGTATATATGTAATATATGTACAGGTACTGGTGAGGGGACCTTAGTCCAGCAATTGGGCTTATTGGTCTTTTTTGCCAAACCCAAAAATTTGATACTACCAGTGGTTGTCTATCGTACCTCTATTCTGTCTCAAACCTTTTTGTTCTTCTAATAAAGTCCAAAAGTTTGGACCATTTTATGGAGGCAGCTTTGCATACTTGGAATCTGTCCTCGCCCAGAAGTCTGTATCTGAGTGACGCAAATCGGTCTCATTCCGTTATGAAGTGAAGGGCAGTTTCAGGTGCAGTTCTGCAGAGATTGCAGAGTTCATCATCCACTTTCCCACAGATCTTTAAGTGTCTTTTAAGTCTGCAGTGGCCTGTTAGTACTCCGATGACGGACGTGTGTATCAGGTGGCGGCACAACTGAGCATTGATCGTACATTGATTTAGAGCAGATCTGCTCAGTACAGTTTTATCACGTGGTTTCTAGTAGCCAAACTTCCCGATGACTTGGCTCTCGGTAGACATACTCGAGGTACTCCTCGAATATATGTGTAAGGTATACGTGTAATATATCGTTGGAAAGCGAAAGAATCAAAGAATTTTAGAAAAAAACAATATCTAGTATAGAAAGTTGTAGGAGGTAACGGAGAGTGGCAAAAAAATTATAAATAATAATTTTTGAAAACTAATAATATTTAACGTAAATCACTTGTTTTCAAGGAAATTAAATAAAATTTACTAACTAAATGTAACCTTTTAAAATACTTTTAAGTTTGAATAAAATATTTAAAATAAACCTAATCAAGGAAATGAGATTGTATAAAAACTATTCCATTGTACTTCGGTGGACGAAGAAATATAATATGAAATCATTTCATGGATGTATAAAACACATGTTTATAATCTTAAATACATTTGCTGTAGTTTAATAATTCTAGTTCTGATATAATATTTAAATAATTAGGTATTCCGTCCGTTTATTCCGAAAAATTGTCATGTAACTTTTTAGAAAATTAAATCAGTGTATAATTTGATGAATCTCCCCTTTGTGATATTCCAACAGTACTCACTACTATTTCATTGTTCTTGTGTGAAAGAAGAAGTGAAATATAAAAATATTTCATGGATACGTTTGTAACCTTAAATATATTTACTATAGTTTAATAACTGTAGGTCTGATATTATATTTAAATATTTAGGTATCCATATATTTATTTAGATATCTATTCAGAAAAATCATCATGTAACCTTTTAGAAAATTAAATTAGTGAATAGTTTGATGAAATTTGTTTTTGTGATATTCCAACAGTATCCACTTACAATTAATGTGACAACTTTTGACCTGTCTATGACAGACAATGCAAATCTCTGAATTCCGTTTTAGTAAACTTTGCAATGGAAAATAACAGTTTAATAACTAATAGTCGTACAATCCATAATCAACGGATCGTGCAGTCCATAATCAACCGATGATATAATAAATACAACTTTTGTTATTTTAATGGTGTTTATGAATTGTTTAGCTCTAGCTCGGTTAAAAAAGCAAATTCAAAAATTTTATAATAGTCCAACATGGCCAGAAAATAATATCTATACAAAGTTGAGCGGTAAGTGAAAGTTGTGTGTTTCGCTCACCAGATTTTGTTGTTTATTCTTGTTTGAATGAAAACATAGTATTAAATTACAACATACTCTCGTCAAGATTTATTCAAAACGTTTGCTACGGTCATTACGATTACGCTCTGCGGTCCTTAAGTACTTTAGTATAAGAAAGTATAACCCAAGTTTATCTCCAAAGGAATGATATTCGATAACTCGCATTACAAAAGCAGGAAGTAAGCCGATAATGTGTTGGGCAAAAAAACTTGAAGAGGCATTGATTGTGATTGAGTAAGGGTTTGCTATAGGTCCAGGGTTCCTATTATTGCCAATGTTGCGTATTCAAAAACATTATTCACTACTCACCAATCCCGGTAAAGGATATCATTAAATCATAGACATTCAGTAAAGACTTATTTGAATACTTTAGTGATATTTTTTTCAGTCCTCCGCCATTATAAAGAGTTCTGGTTTTACCGAAATCATACGTTTTAAGACAATCTGTAATGAAATAAGAGTTGTTTTTTTTAAATAAAAAAGTCTTTTTTTTATTGTTCTGGGACGCTAAGTATTCTTGAAGATTTGACAAAATATAATATATGCTATTATGTAAATCATACAGTTTGCATAAAAATACTGAATAAACAAAAAAAAAAAACCTATAATGTTAGTGTTATTGATTACGTGATTAAAAGTATAAAACTCTAATATTAATCGCCTTAAAAAGAAAATTCAATTTTTTCGAAAAATACTCTTCCGAAACAGAAATTAGATATTTAAAGTAGGTAAGCCGGGGATATTTGAGAGTTATGAATGCATTAGTTGACGGCTGGAAAACAACTTATCCAAGAAAATCAAGTATTAAAGGTTATATTTGTTTATTTATACAACAATTCGTATTTAAGAATTTTAAAGGGCCCTAAAAAGGTATTTAATTTGCCTTTTCATAATAAAAAAATACTACTTGGCCTACATAAGTCGAAGTGCCTTTTGATGTTTGTAATGTATGATACATTATAACTGATTTAATACAATGGTTTTTTTTTCTTCTTATTTTGCAAAAAAAAAAGAAAAAAAAATATTGAAATATAATAACTTAAAAATCCGTGCAAAAATAAATTTTGTTTGAAATTATTTTGGAATATTTTTTTCTCGGCTCCTAGGTCCCATCTTAACCTAATTGCCTTTTCCCCCACTCCTTCCTCACCTTTCAGGCTATACCGGGATTTTCCCGAGCTAGGGGAGAAATCGGGGGATTAATGCCAGAATTAAAAGCCAACTCAACAGGACGTGAACTTATAATTATTTGATATGTTATTAAACATTCATTTATCAATTAGTAGACGGACAAAGCAAAGGAAAAATAAATTTTGTTTACTATCATATACAGTTTTTTTCTTGGCTCCTAGGGCATATTAGAAAGAACGCTCACGTGTCTGATATTTTCCGATATAGTATCACCAAAAAAATTGTCAGTTTGAAAAAAAGACTGTTCGTCTGTATGCTTAAATAACCATGTATCTGATGTAATTTTGTTAAAAAGGTATAATAAATTTAAATTCAACATATTCGTACAGATTAATATTATTGCTACATAATGTAATCAATTATATTTAATATATTGTATTTTAATTTTTATCTAGTATACGTGTTAAATTAGTATTGAGTTTGTCATTCATAAACTCCGGTTATCCGACTTTTCCACTTTCCAGGCGCCTGAACAAGGCTTCTATACACTACCACGGGCTACTGTTTTCCAGTTTCCTCCATGCAAATCTACAGCATCTTAGTTGATTCCATCTATCCATCTGGCTTATACCGTTCCGTATGGTCTCTTGCTTACTATTGTAGTCAAGAAGCTATCTAATGGATCGCTACGAGCTACACGTCCGACCATTTTAAAATAATTCCCTTTTTTTCCCACTCTTTCTTCGCATTTTAGGCTATACGGGGATGTATCCAAGCCAGGGAAGAGAGCGGGGGATTAATGCCAGAGTTAAAATCCTACTCAAGGGGACGCAAACTAATAATGATTTTATATCTTATAAAACTTCCGTTTATCATATAGTTGCCGGGTAACCATGATCTACACACGCGTTAGATCGCTCGGCCCCGCTCTCTTAAACTGCTTTCCTAAATATTATGTGATATACGTTGTCCAATTACAGTAAGTAGCAGAAGTGCCCATCCCTTCCCCCCAAGATCGATGGCGCAAGAAGTCCCCTCCTCACAAGATAATTTATTGCTCACCTTACTTAAAAACAGAGTAAGCTAAGGTAGAATTAGAAAAATCGTAGATCATATATAAATACATTTGCTGCGGTCAGTGTTACCCTTGTCCATTAGTTCATTAAAATCCGTCAAAATTTGCACTCCTCAAAAATTTAAAAACCCGTCAAAATTTGCCCACCTCAAAAATTTTGATGGCGCATCTTGCGCCATGAAACCTCATCTTAGGCACTCCTGGTAAACAATAGCTTATAGTTCCTTCTTCTACATGTGTTGTTTGTTATTATAATCCCAAATCGCTGCAGTTATCCTACGGAGCATTTTTTCTCTCAAATTTTCAATACTTTCTTTTCGGTTAATGTTTAGTGTCCAGGCCCCGCAGTGAAGTATCATTGCATCGCAAACTATTAATTTATGATTTTTTTTTGGGATTCAATCATATTTCAAAGAAAAATCTGTATTGTCCTTTGTTATAAGAAAAATAGATATTATATATATTTATTGATATAACAAATATGAAAATTTATGCAAACATTTACAAAAATAGTACGTATGTAAACCATAAATATTTATAAAAAAATTCATATAAAACCAAAATTTCTACGCTGTTACAATCATCCCTTGCTTAGTCTATGGGAACTATAGCTAATGAGAACTATATTCACATTGTCATTTATATTGTACATACCATACATAAGTGATGAGAAAATCTAGTGCAATTTTAATTTAACCAACAGTTAATATCATGCTGACAACATTTTATTTAGAAAATTAATTTAATTAAGTATTTTAATTCAGAATTAAGTAATTTATTAAATCTTGATTGAATTTACTTTGGCTACTTTTATGCGAATGATCTTCCATTTTTTTTTCTTTCTTTGTATTACAGACCAAGTAAATCTTTTGCGGCCTCAATTTCTGCCTGTCTTCGGCCATTTCTTTTCATTTATCTGCACGCAGCTCTATTGCACCTATGTTGATTCTATCAATTCATCTGTTTTTTGGCCTTCCGCCTGTTATATTGCCTTCTATCGAAACTTTCATTGTTACGTAGAGGCTAGATAGTTAGCTACGTGCTACATTCCCCGCCCATCTTAACCTCCGTGCCTTCCATATGATACATTAAACACTTGGCTTCCTGTGTATCCTCCAAAAGCTGTTCGATTAGTATCATAAAGCGAGTAACAATAGCTGATTTATGAGCTAATTATGTTCCGAAAGCGGTAAATAATACTAGTTATAAAGCGAATCAAATCGTTGGACAGTTTTAGCACAGTTTCGATCAAATTTTTCTTCAGTAATATTCTGCACCGAAATAACTTTTTAAAATTTATAAAACAATTTTTAGTTGAATGTACAATCGTGGCTGTGATTAATGTTGTCCAAAATTGGTCTTGGTCTTGTTCTTTGCAAAACCAAGACCAAGGCCGCCTAACTGTTGCAAGACCAAGACCAGAACTGGTAAAAAAATTCACATTTTACATAAAAATTAAGGCACAATAGTTTCTAATACCTGACAATCTTAGTTGCTATATGTTAATAATTGGTATAACCACTATACTTTTACATTTAACTCCTCTAATTTTTCATTCGTGCTTAGTTAGGATTCTCCTATCTAAAAAATTACAGTAAAGCTCTATAGGAATAAGCTAATAAGTAACTGCAAGACTGTTGTGAGGCTCTTGCGCAAGACCAAGACTGAGTTTGCAAGACAAAGACTCGTCTCGGTCTCGCAATTGGGCAAAACAAGCCGTGATGGGAGCTGATAGTTGTTAGTATAAACAAATCTCATAGATTATCCATATTTGGTGCAATAAGAGAAGTTACGTCTTTATCGAAAACTATATTGAATTATTTTTAACATTTTAAAAATTTAATTTTAACTTCTGTCAAAATCTTATTTTCTATTTTATACCAAAATAAAATACTAAGCATGAAGCCGTCTAAAAAGTATTCACTTGACATTATTTTCCTTCATCAAAGAATACTAAAGAGCAAATAATGAAAAAATAACATTTAGATAAATGTATATTTACCTGATTGTATATTTGTTATGGCGCAGGTAAACAAGAAGGTTAATATGTTTATAGTGACAGTATGAAGGGTTTTTTTTTGTTTTGTTTTTTAATTTATTGATATTTACAACTGTATTATAAAAAAAATACAACTAGTAAATGTGCACACAGTAATAAAACAATCACATGAAAACGCTTGTTGAGAAACTACCCATTGGTAGCACTCTAATAATATATTTACATGAGTAGATCACGAGGCCATCTTCTTTTCAGACGCCTTGGAGGGAGTTCGAAGGTATGTTACAATTTTGACTCAAATTATTCCGTGAGATCCTGGTTTAAAACACGTTCTCTAAGGGAATGAAATTTATGTATCTATTATTTGCTATAATGATAATAAGATCTTCCAGCCAATGTAAATAGATTTTTTATTTTTCTCTCATGTTTAAAGATTTTGGTCATTGAGGCACTACATACAAGAGGGCTTTGCACAATGTGATGCAGTAGAGATGATCTGTTCTAAATTCTCAAATTCAAATTCTATTTAAACTACCGGAGACTTGGTCAGTTTATACTAGTGAAATGGTACCGATGCACATACGTGAAACTACCAATTGGACAGTGGTGGCGGATTCGATGAGTACCTTACTAGCCATTAGCAATAATAACTACATTAGCAAAATAAAAAGAAACATTTGGTGGCTACTTAGAGAGAAGGGTAAAGAAACAATGTTCATCTGGGTCAAGCAGCCAATATAGCAAGAAACCCAGAAACAACTCTGGTGATACCAATTAATAAAACCTGTTTAGAAGACTACATAAAGGAGGATGTGTGAAAAATAAATGGAAACAAAGAGTATAAATTAAAATAAATACAAATCCATTGTTCGAGATAGGCCCTCTGCAGATTAAGAATTGGCCATTTTGAGTTCTTACATGTCTATTTACTAGGAGAATTCGATCCTCTAACCTGCAATAGTTGTAATGTCCAAAGAACACGTTTTACAAGACTGTCCTATACTAAAAAAACTTTGGTATGGGCACCAAACCTAAAAGAAAATTTAAAAGAGCGAAAAAGCAGACCTTGCGTGGTTGAAGCAAAAAGTAATAAATGAATATCTAAAAATCATTAATTTAATAATAACTCAAACACGTTTTTATAAGTGCAAAGGTTTTTGTTGTTTATAATTTCGATACCTATCTACATTAAATACCCTCACTTTTAAACTACTACAAATACCCTCATGAATAGGTTTAGATAGACAATTGGTTATAATTTACATATTTATGGAAGGGAGATAAACCTCGCACGCTGACCAGCCAGTCAACTAGTGGGTCACCGTGCCAACAGGGGCATTTTATATCTCATCCCCACTGCAAGTGAAGGTGAGCTGGCACAACCCATCCCACTCCACCCTCATCTCTGTGCATAATAGCTTTATGAACTCTTCATTAAAAGTTCACACCAATTTTAAGAACTTTTAGTAGTATTATATTTAAAAAGCATTTGTTCATGGAAACGTTTAGTAGAAATTTAGCGCAGTAAAATTTCTGGCCCTTCATCGAGTTTGGGAACAAACCAAATGTTTGTGGACGGATGCTAACCTCATCACTTCCTTACAAAACCGTTAGCCAAGAAAAGTTGCTTCCAAGTGCTTAATCCAAGACACTTCATGGATTGTAGCGTAAGGGATCAATTTTAATTTCGGTTCTTTGATTCAAAAAACCGTAAGGCCTAAAAATGTGTAATTATAATAGATATATTTTTCCTTATTTTTTTTAAATAAAGGATTATTTTTTATCGTGTATTTTATCGGTCTATACAGGGTTGTAATCACCAGCGAATTCAATGAAGGGATTTCCTGCCGAAGAAAAAAATTTTTTTTTGTTGATCCATATTTTTCTTTCTGCCAGTGATCTCAGCCAATTACTTAATCAATCACAACATTTTTCTGTTTTTTGTTTTCATAACTCAAAATTTTACTTGTATTTGTAAAATTTTACAATCAGCAAATGAACTTTATGCATGGCATAGTTAGGCATGAATGATACATTAACCACGGTTCATTCGTATTCGATGTGGTCCCTACTGCAACTCCTTCTCAGCCTTCACCAAGGTAAATCAGGAATGTCAGTTTTTGCCGTATTTTGTATAATTGTTTATATGCATATTTAATATGTCGTGGAACCGTTTGTAACAATAACGAACACATAAGTCGGTGTAAAAGGTGTCTCGTCCAACACATGAGCTGGTGAGTACATTATTAGTTTTAAAAACTGGAATTGGGACGTTTGTATTTTTTTTAATGTTTCACATAGATCTAAATGAGTTTTAGCTAATAAGTATAATATTTACGTTTTGTCTGAGGAGTAATTAAGAACGCCTATCTAGTATCGAATATAATGGTTTAAATCGTTTTAATTTAAAATTTAGCGTTTTTCCTTGACGTGTAAATCCTAGTATCTTCCCTTTTTAAATTATAACGTATCTACTTCCCCTACTTAAGTATGTTTCAAGAAGAGTTACAAATCATTTGTCCTTAAAAATCATTTTTCTGTAACTACACGTTATTAAAAAAAAAATATGAAAGAATAAACAAGGTTAGCCCTAAAAATTGAATTTTGAATTCGCTACAAATCACAATTCGGCCATATTCTGCACAGGATGTACCGAATCGAAATTGGCTAACGCGAAAAGAAGATAATACCAGTTGAGGATAGATTAGTTCGTAACACTCATTATGAGAGCCATCTGAGAACCTCATTTCGGTTCTCATGCGCACGAAAAGGTTTCCAGTTACGTAAAAAAAAACGCATTTAAATCAGTCGCTATGTTCCGAAAGCGGTATCGTGGGAAGACATCTCCGCGTAATAGACCCGTTACGCCCCATTTGGGAGAGATTGATAACAGGATAAGTTGGCCATCTCAGGCTAATAGTAGGCTATTGGTCCGCCGCGGCTAATGGTGTTCGCTGCTCGGCCAATCCGGCACGCTCCTCCCGGCACTATAGCTCGGTCCAAGATATTCGGTTGAGTGTTAATTGTGCAACGGCACGTCGCTCGGGTAGTGAGCTGCTGGTGGCGGGAGCTTATGATTCATAAGTCCATCCATATTCCAGTGTTAATCCTTCATCACCATCTCATTGACCCCAAAATGTGAACCAATGTGCATGAGTAGATATGGATAATACCTTCGGTCCTTTGGTACACATAGAGTTGTAAAATAGGGTTATTTTCGTAGTATAAAAAAAATTAAATTATTTTTCATTAATGAAGATAACGTAAAAGAGACTTATATAAGGTAGCTATTTAGGCCTCAGTAGTCGTCAAATTTGATTAAAACAACATACGAAAAAAGATCCGAAAACCGCACTGACACCTAACATGCATTGGACATTAAACATATCGATAGCCACGCTGCAAGAGCCTGTAAGGACAAAATGGGATTTTGAGTTTTTCTGGTCAATCTTGACCTGGTACATTATCTGGTCCAACAAAATGAAATCTACATTTTATTTCTTCTCAATGGGCTCTTGTAAAAACCTATAACCTAAAATAAAAATTAGTGATAGAAAACCTGTAAGTTACAGTGAAGGTTATAGAGATTGTGTCGTTACCGAAAAAAACGTAACGAAATGCTCAAGTGAATGAAAATGAAAGGGGGTCATGTAAATATAGAATGTATTAAGCGTTTTGCACGTAGACTACATTATCAATTAGCTTTATTAATAGATTAAAATTAATCTTTCTCATACGCTTTGTATTATTTTTTTATATTTCTAATAATTGGTAGGGCACTCCATTGGGTAAATGTCCGATTTCCCGTTCCCTGAGGCACTGCTTACCATGGAACCACACTAAGCGAAGAAGAGAGTGGTAAGTGGGAATATAATATAGAACGGCTTTCGAAACCTTCCGGCAACTGTAAAATGAGCTTGACTGGAGCAGAGCTACAATGCCGCCGAATTTCAGATAGTTAGAGACAGAAAAGCGTTTTGTTTTATTTCATTTCATTGAAAAATTTAACACGAGACGAGAAAAGAACACTAGTTTCATCTATTCAAAACAACGAATCTTCGAAATCGCAAGAATCTCAGAAACGAAGTGATCTACAAAGCAGCAGGTTTTACCTATTAACTTACGTACAATGCTTCCTGAATCAAACCAATCCATATGAAGTTGAGTACATTAAAAACATGCATTCCGTTCGAGACTCTTTTACAGTGGGAGACAAACAAGTGAATAAACCGTGTAATCAAATACTAGTTTCCCAGTTAAATGTTTTTCAAATATTCATTTGAAGTATCATTTCTCTATATTTTGAAAACTGACTTATTTCCTGTGATGATTTGATCATTACTAACAAAGTTAGAGTGTTACTACAATAAATTGGATTGCTTTTACCTAACTAATACCTGTTTTTCAAAGTAACTAAAAAGCTATATGTTAAAAGAAATGGCATTCAAAGATTATTTTGCTCAAATACTACCAAAAAAGTTACATCGAACTTTTCGAAATCACAATAGAAAGGCATTTATTCGAGCTTTCGGTGATAGCATTCATATTGCACAAGTATGACGTCTGAAGAAGGACCGACTAATAGCGGTACTGAAGTCATGAGACGTATTGAATACAAGCAGAAAACAAATGGAAATCAATTCACACAGGCCTCAATGTCGTAGAAGTCAAGAGTATACTGAACAGTTGGAGACGCTTCGTGTGTTCTTCATCACAATATTATACCAACAAATAATATTCAATCTTTTAGACCGTGGTACAAACTCCTTTTTATCAAATTATTAACATCCAGCTGAAACTTCGTAAATAGCTCCATCTCATCGTAACCTACAACTATTATATTTACGAAAATTCTCGGAATTGGAGCGTTTTCAACTTGAAGTTCGGCAAACTTTTTCTATTTCATTATTTAATACCTATTTGCTTTCCACTTGAATCGTAAGATAACTTGAGGACTAAGTTAAGAAAAAAGGTGGCCTACAACAATATTTGGCCGTTTGGCCTACATAACCTCATTATTTTGACCATTTGGGGGTGTAGGTCAACGCTAAACGGTTTAATATTTTTGAAGGCCAATTTTTTTTTTTTAACTTTGTGCTCGAGTTACCTTATAAAGTGGAAAGGAAATGGTTATTCACGAGTTTTTAGTACCTAATTAAATATACCAAATTTGCCGTCCTCCAGAATTCCAAGAATTTTCGTAAATAAAATATTTATAGGTTACAACGAGATGAAGCTATTTACGAAGTTTCAGCCGGAATAGTGCCGAATTTCAACCGGAGTTCTGGTCAGTCGAGTTTCCGTAATTAGTGCTACGCCGATGTTCTTGTCCAGTAGTAATGCTGTTAGTTCGTCAACATGATTTCTAACACCATTGTGCTTTTTTAAAATTTATTTTAATGTATTTCATTTTTTATTTTTCATTTATTAGTATATTTATCTATTTTTAACTGTTGATAATTTTTTTTCTCTATTATGAAGAGCTTATGAGCTCAACAGATAACAAAAAAAAACTGACACACTGGCATTGATGACCCTAGGGTTTTACGCCTTAAAAACTATACAAACAAACAAACCAACAAAAGTTGAGAATATTCGAACATTATAAATATGTTTTTTTTTTTAATTGGGCTTTTCGTGTTAAATTTTAAATTCAGCGCCATTGTAGCTCTTTTCCGATCTATCTCATTTTGCAGTTGGCAGGAGGTTTCAAAAGCCGTTCTAGGAGCTCGAAAATTTTCAGATTATCCGCTTTGTAATGATCTCGCAGTTGGCTAAAAAGACTAGACGGTGGATCGATGCAATCGAAAGACAAGAATCATTTTAAAATTTAATGATTATTGTGTATAGGAGGAGGTAAATCAATGTATTGGTATGATTGATTGTTAGCCATGAGTAAATCACCATAAATATGTTTCTGATTCCTCGAAGGATGTGATTTCATTTCGCAGGTCGAAGGTGTTACCACTGACCTTTCTCTGGAGGATTGATGTTTTAGTAGATAGAGTAACGCATCGATGCTTGGGCACGAAAATATTTATTTTAACACCAGCGGGCTGGAATAATTTGTTCCTTTTGAAAAATCGAAAGGCATTTGTTCGGGCTTTCGGGGATACCATTCATATTGCCCAAGTATGACGTCTGAAGAAGGACTGACTAATGCCAGTACTGAAGTCATGAGACGTATTGACTACAAGCAGAGAACAAATCAATTCACACAGGCCTCAATGTCGTTGAAGTCAAGAGTATACTGAACAGGTGGGGTCGCTTCGTGTGTTCTTCGTCACAATATTATACCAAAAAATGATATTCATTCATCAAACATAATTTGATTGACGGTTAATTGGCGATAATTTGATCAATTGAATAAATAAAATCCTCAATTTCATAAGAAAAAACGCTGCAAATGATTTCACAATGGCTTATTATCTCAAAACAATTATACATCTAAAGTAACATTACCTTCCGAGTTACAAAGAAAACAAAACAAAAGGTGATTCCAATTATTGGACTAAACTGTTTTTCTTTAATCATTAGTAATATGCTAAAAAAAATAGCATTATTTCAGTAACACGTTTAAAATTTAAAAA
Source organism: Nezara viridula (assembly GCA_928085145.1). Taxonomy (NCBI): domain Eukaryota; kingdom Metazoa; phylum Arthropoda; class Insecta; order Hemiptera; family Pentatomidae; genus Nezara; species Nezara viridula. The sequence goes on along the minus strand of OV725080.1, from coordinate 108,909,699 downwards.
CCAAACCAAGTATACAACATTTGGAGTAGAACACATAAAAACAAACCAGAGACCATATCTTTTGCTCCTAATAGTCCGATTTTCACTATTTTTATTTTATTTTTTTGTTTTTTTAGGAAATTTCATAAACTTTTTAAAAAACCAATAACAACAAATACAATAACAACAAAAAAGTAAAAACTTCTCGAGTTATTCGGAATTTAATTTTAACATCCCTCGTAACTTTTTTCCGGCTTCTTTTCGTTGAAGTATTTTATATAGATAAATTTAAAGGGCGTCGAGAAAATGACTTTAGCGAAGTTTCATTGAAATCTGTACATTCGTTTAGGAGTTACAGTCTATAGCAACGCAGGTTTTTTGGCCACCATTTCGAAAGTTAAAGGCGGAGAGTAATGTCGATGAAGGAGGATCATACTCGGGTGACCTCTGATTTTATATCAAAATTTGAAAAAAATCGGTCCAGTAGTTTCGGAGAAAATGCGCGGACGGCGGACGGACGGACAAAAAATTTTTATTCGTTTTTCGAATTCTACGCATCTTGAAACGTGAAACCTCAAATTTTGAGAGGGGGTTAAGTTTTTGAATTTTTTGGTCGATCACAATGTTACATTATTGAAAATAATAAACCAAAATATTGAACGGACAGTTTTGAAAAATGCGATATTTAATGATTTAACTTTCTCCACAGGTGTCAAGCACTATAAAGTTTCACGGAGCCATTTTATGTTGGTAGTTGATTCATTTGACTTCCAGTAACTCTGTTGCACAATGTTATATTTATTTTTGAAATTTCAGGTATTTATGTAAGAGGGGGCGAATAAACAGAAACATAATTGGATAAGCGGGTCCAAACACTAGGGGGATCCAAGTCAAGGTTAAATAATGTAGCACAAAACGGATAAGGAAGAGATAAAAAGGAAAAAATAATTAATTTGTCGAATATTTGGTTTATTATTTACGAATTATTATTGAAAATAGTTCAAAATAAAAAATAATTCCAATTTATGCATTAAAAGATGGTGCTGTTTTCTTAAGCTCGGGTGCATGGCCTTTTTCTGATAATCAAGAAAAAATATATATATTACTTATATTAATCCCTTAATATAAATGAGCAAAACCTCAAAGAGAGACTTAAATTAAATATGATGTTATAAGAAACATACATAAATATATCTGTTGGATATCTATAATTATCTATAATCAATAGTATATAAAATACAACTTTTACAATTTTTTTAATTTCGTACTTATTTATTGAAAAATATTACAATCTGTCTCAAAGGACATTTTACTGTTGAGGTTGTTTTCTGCCCTGATGAGGTCTATGTCAGTGAAACGTTCATGGAATAGTTAGAATCTTTTCAATTAACAACCTAATATTATTAATATAATTCGGAAATTAAAATTAAATCGATCTAATAAAAATCGGTCAAAGTTATGCAATAACCGGTTCGATAATTCCGATAGTAGTCATGGGCTCATGTTTTGTTAATCCATTTTAATAATAAAAATCATTTCTTTGAATGACCTTAAAGAATTGTTGAATTATTTATTTCACTTGATTTCTTCCATATTTTATTACAAAATAATAGCCGATGACATGATATAGTTTCTGTTTAAAATAACCAGTCAAAAAAGTGTCAATGTGTGCAAATTTGACGTTTCAGAAACAAAGCGCTATTTTCAAATATCTATAAATCTAAGATAAACAACAAAAATAGTTACTTGTATAATTTATAAATGTGGTATGTATAATCAATGCTTTTTTATATAAAAAATCTTTTTTTAAATATATTTATTTAATGTTAATTTTTGCGTAGCTTAAATGTAATATTAATTATACAGAAATGAATTTTCCGTTCGTATGTAATTTACTTTATTGTAATTAGTTTGGCTTTTTATATATTTTAGTTCTACATATGTTTTAATAATTAAATTCTTTCTTATGTTATAGATCTTTTTTTTTTTTCTACAACTTTACCCTCTTGTTTATAAATCTAAAAAACTGAAACTGAATACATAAACATATTTACTTAAAGCCAAATGGATATACTCATCGCAGATACCCATCAAAGACCCATCTGCAAAAACTTTAAACCTCCCAATCAAAATTAGTACGATTCATAACAAAATAACCATGGTACGTGACTAACAAAACTAACTACGATACTGACCGCCACCGTCCAACATTTGAACGAATCTTTATCAACGATTTTATATCAATTTATACGGACATTACAACAGACTAATAAGAGACATGGCCACAGCTGGCATACCACAGAACATGAGGAGAATACTAAAAAGGCGTTGGATGAGAGGTCTCCTTCCTTAAACAACCCAAGTAATTGGAACAAGTCAGTGCTGTATGTAAGATATATCATTTATACTTTGTATTTTGCAGCACATTTTCTGAATGTTGACAAAAAGTTGACAGCGCAAATAATTTTTTTACAGCCTAAAAAATTAAAAAGATGATGGGGCTCATCCATTTTTGTGTTGCTCATTATCCTATTACTAACTTACGACCTAACTTACTATAATCTTACATTCTAAGAGTTAGAGAAGAGGTTGAGCTGATTTGATAACCCTCTAATTAAAATGCACTGATTAATATTACTCATGATTATTTATTCTTGGAGAACTAAAATATTCTTAATCTGAAACTTCTAAAATATAAATTAATTATTCAAGACCTAACATCCCATTTGTCCTCGACATCATCCCATCCAGATTCTCGAACTTTCACCAGAAACTTATCCATCATCCAAATCCTCTAGCTCAATCCCTATCCAGCTACCACCATCCCTACAATCCCCCTCGAAGGTTAAAACGGCAGTGGCCGCGAGATCTATTGTAAATATAGTTCTGGAGTCCTGGCAATGGCCAGCTTCTCCACTCAAGTCCTGAGCATCTGTGGCTCTAGTGCCCTCCTTCAGCCTCCACTGGCTTTTAATACTAGTGATGCGGCTGGAAAAGTGGCACTGGGATCTCTGGAGTTCTGCCTTGCTTTCCACATGTGGGGAGAAAAGCCTTGCTCGGAGATTTCTGGGCGAATGCATATATTGTATAAAGGTATGAATGTGTTTAGAAGTTTTTATTTTATTTTGTTTGTTTATTTATTTTTTTATTTATTTCTTTTTATTTTATTTTTTTCCTATTGATTTACATTTTTTTATAAGTATTATTTATTTACTTTTTATATTTATAGTTACTTCTGTATTACTTGAATATACTGTATGAATGAGAACTTCTAGCCTTAATACTTATAGCCCTCCAACAGTGGCTGATTGTATTATTATTCACTAAAAAAAATAAAAAAATAAATAAATAAAATATTCAAGATATTTTTAGTCTGCGACGCTATAAAAAAAAAAAAAGTTTATTTTTTTCATTTAGGATTTTTCTATAAAACAATGAGTTTCCTGAACCTATCATTTTACTAAGATTTCCTCCCATATTTTTCAATCCATAGTCCATTCCTCTTGCAAACTATATCCCATAACAACTCTTCTATTTGCTCACATTATATTGTTCTGTGTCGACTTAATCTTCTTCCACCTATTTTCAAAAATTAAACCTTCTTTGATTATCTTCCTTCATGCCTTCTTTTCTAATGTCCACACCAACTGAGAAACATTGTTTCGATTTATTCTATTTTTTTTTTTACTTCCAATAAAAAAATATATATTATCCTATAATTACTAACTTGAGATATGAGTAAATAATTAACAGTGAGAAATCTAATGAGAGTTATGAAAAGGTGTGATATTTCGAAACGAAAACAGAAATGGCTTGATGGAGGGAGCTAGGAGCCGGGAGCGAAGCGGAGTTCCGCGCAAACGTTGCGTGCCGCCACTGCATCACAGCCCACTTCCGAGCAGTTTCAAAATGGAACTGTCATTGCTCAAGTTTTCAGGAAAGTATTAACGACAGTATCGCGGGTCTCTTGCACTAACATTAGTCCTAGTTAATGCTGAACGCGAATGAGGTTAAACAATATATTTTACGTAGTTGGACTGTCTGAAAGAATATAAAGGGTGTCCTATAAGTAAAAGCAAATATTAAAAAAAAATTATATAAACTATGGTTTGAAAATTTATATTTTGCGCAGAAAAGCAGGAAGTTTAAGTCAGAAGTTATAGGTTTACGACTGAGGATAAGGGTGATTTGATGGGATGTATTAGAATTTATTTTTATTCTCCAATTTCGACACCATTCTTCAAGTGTTGCGATATGTGATTAGAAGGTTTGGGATGCAATTCTTTTTAAATTAAAACGCAAATAAAGCTACTTAGTGTGAGCGAGAAAAAATATCTCTAAAGAATTACTCTTCCTGATATTTAACGTTTTTTCTTTAACAAGTCTTCAAGGACCATTTAAACATTACTTTATATAATTTATTTCTTTGTCTTCCAGAATAATGAACATTATAAAAAATTCAAATTAAAAAAAGTTCCCAAATTTAAATCCTGCATGGTATTTAAAATGAATTACAATAATATTCGTTTTAATATATTTTTTTTAGTAAACATACTTAAAAATTTAATCTTGAACAATGATCCTAGAAAATGTAAGTTTTAAGTGCCTGGTGTGGGAGGTAGGGAACTTCAGATGTTTGGATCGTTGTGGATGTTTACAATTACAGAGGCAATAATCCTAGCCGCAGACACTCCGTTTGGATTGGGGTGATAGACCAAAAAAATTATTTATTAAAATTATGTAAAATGATAAATACATAAAATCAACATAAATAAACCTCATTTTCTTTGGAATAGCAAGTGAAGACCAAAAAAAAAGTTAATTTAGGTAAATAATAGAATTATACTATATATATATATATATATATGCTATATCGATGATTTAGAGAATTGTTTGGGGGAGGGGAGGAGGTGGATTCTATTAATAACAAAAGAATTAAAATATTAGAATATGCAGATGATATCATAATTTTGGCCATAAGCCCTATAGTACTTCAAAAAATAATAAATAATTTGGAAATATATCGTAGGATGTGGAATTCAAATATAAATTTAAATAAACCTTTAGAAAAGGAGGGAAACTTGCGAAAAATCAAAAATGGAAATTTAATTAAAAAACTATACAGATAGTAAACTGCTATAAGTATTTAGGGATATTATTGACGCCAAATTTATCAGTGAGTAAACATTTTCAACAAAAAGTATCTAAAATCATGATCAGTATTAATGTATTATGGAAGAAGCTATTTACTTATAATAAAATAAATTTAAGTGCAAAAGGTAAAGTGTTCAAATCTGCAATTAAATCAATTATAAAGAGGTAAAGCGTATAACAAATCAATAACAAATTTATTTTGATTTTAATAATACCAATAAATGGAATGTGCATTTTCAGAAAGTAAGAGATAAACTGACAATAGAATTAGAAAATAGGTTCAAAACCCTAGCGATATATAGAACTAATATATACAAAAACTTGAATCATGGTATATCAGGAAACAATTATTTCGATAAGAAATATGATGAAACAATTCTAAAATGGATAGTTAAGGCCAGAGGAGAACTAATTAACCTGTAGGGTTTATTACGAAACAAATAATAAATTATGTTCATTATGCAATAGGAATGAAATAGAAAATATCGGGTATTTTCTTGGTGTATGTCTTGTTTTGGCAGGACTTATGAGAAAATATTTTGGAAAAGATTGCCTGACATTTGGGGAAATCATTACACATTTGAACTGAAAAAATGGATACGTCTGTCCTGTAATTCTAAAGTAGCCAGGCAAAATAATATGTCTTATGCAAATAATTTAATTATTAATTGATGAATAATGTTTAAGCCGAAAAAATTATTTATTTAATTGAATATTTAATAGTTGACCGTTGCATTATAAAGGAAGGAGATGGTCCGGGGTGGCAGTCATAAATAGGCTAAATAGTGGCAAAACTATTTCATTAAAAGCCGGCTTTTAATACCGGACTATCTCCTTCCTTTATTTATTTAATTATATTAAATTATCTATATTAAAAATGTTTATGTATTTATATATTAAAATTGTGTTGTGTATTTATAATTGTGATATTAAGATTTGATATATTGTATTTCTGTATTTATTAGCATTTACATTGTATTTATTAACACTAACATAGTAGGTTTTAGTTTATATTATTGTATTAATAATACTTATTTTGTTAAGACCAACCTCCGGCTAACGGTTTCAAGATCCAAGCCGTAAATATTTTTATTGAGCTTGGATACTTTTTTTGTTAGTTATTGAATAAAATAAAAAAATCATTCATTCATAGTATAATTATATACTAATACGTATTTTCTTATACATTTTTTATTCTGAAAGGAGTGGTAATTAACCTCCCCCTGGAATTCATAAGGACGTTCCTAAATTAAACATAAATTGCTATCCATCGCTGGTTGATTCAAAAGATCAATAGAATCCAGCGATGGAATTAGCAAACAATTTTTTCATAGGATTTTGTTCTCTAAGGGGTAACGAAATCCGTGTAAGTGGACACATGGAGCGATCGAAATAAGTGAGTTCGAAATACTTACGACTACGAAGACTTATTACTTCGAAATACAAAAGATTGGCCATTTCGCAAGTAAACCCCGAGGACGAGCCAGAGCCGGGAACAATGGGGGAAGGATTTGGGTCAGGAGACCGGTTAACCGCCCGCCAGGATATTCATCCTCCGCTGTGGCGAAACCCTTATAACTTCATTGTTAAAGGATTCCTTCTGGGCCAGTTTTTCTTATGACTTATTTCGTCACCACTTCCTCCTCCAGAAGGCAACCACCTCTGCCAGAACAGATGGTGACATTAAGCCTGGTTAGTTTCAAGCGGAGTTAAATAGAATGAAATTGATCAGTCTGTCCGGTCGAGGGGAGAAGGGCATTGGCCCATATTTGTTTCATTGAGATATCTGAGCTTTATACTTAAACAGTCACAATATGCACTCTTTCATTTTTTTTTTAAATTTTATATATTGAAATTTACAACTATATTAAATAAATACAACAAGTAAATATGCAAAAATTAGAAATAATGACATGAACAGACTAGCTGAGAAACTACCCAATGGTAGCACTCTAATGATAAGTCTAAATTAGAAGATCATAGGGCCATCTTCTTTTCAGACGCCTAGAAGGATTATCAGAAAATAGAAAGGCTGGAAACAAGTGGTTTCGGATGAGACCGGATTTATTATGAGTCATATAGATGAGTCTTTTGTAGTTAATTGAAAGTTTAGAGCGTTTGTTTCGTAAGTGTTGGAGAAGTCGGAAACGTTGAGCAGTGTCGCTTCAGTCTATTAGGAGGGTTCCAAGTAAGACGTTTGTCCTAGTGGAGTCGTAGGTAGCGGATTTGTTCAACGGGAATAACTGGAGAATTAATTAATAATTTAAGGATACTCTAGGACAAGAAGTCATAGGTTTACGCCCTCCGTCGTAAAGGTGATTTGATGGGATTTATTGGAATTTATTTTTATTCTCCAATTTTGACACCATTCTTCAAGGCTTGGGATATGTGATTGGAGGGTTTGGGATGATATTCTTTTAAAATTAATACGCAAATAAAGCTACTTAATGTGAGTGAGAAAAAATATCCCTAAACAATTACTCTTGTTGATATTGAACGATTTTTCTTTCAACAAGTCTTCAAGGACCATTTATATATTACTTTATATAATTTATTTCTTTGCCTTCCAGAATAATGAACATTATAAGAAATTCAAATTAAAAAAAGTCCCCAAATTTAAATTCTAGAAGATATTGAAAATGAATTATATCTTAATACTTATTTATAATACTAGGTGTGCATAGATTATATAGATAGTACATAAACACATATACATAAATATAAATTTTACTGTTGGCGACAATATTAAATACTTAAATATCTATTTTGTAGTAGGATTTTTTTTTAGTTATAATTGAAAATATAGCCACAATATTTTTTTGGTAACAAACCTCTACCAAAAATTAATAAATAATAATTGCAAGATAGATAACGTATGTGTGTATTTGTAATTTTCTTTTGTTCATGCATTGTACTATGTTTGTTTGTCTGGGCTTAAAGACGTAAAATTCAGGAGTCATCAACGGCTATGAGTCAGTTATTATTGTTCTTATTATACTATGTTTATATACTTTTATGACAGTAATATAGTTTTTTATTGCATCCTCACTACCGAAGGTAAGGCAGCTTTGTATTTTATTTCATATCTTATGTAGGTTTTTATCGGATTTCTTCTTCTGTATTCTGCCAAAAAAAAATAGTAATCACATCAATTTATTATACAATGTATAAGGTAGTTGCAACCAATATATATAATAATTATTATGACTTAATGTTGTACATATATATATATATATATATATTATATATATATATAAACAAAATAAAATAGTCCACATAATATGCGTACATTTATTGAACCTTTTCAGCAAAAAATTACTGATAAATATTTATTATTTCTTCGTTTGTAAATACGTTTTTGCTATCTATTATTATGAATATTTTTGAAAATTGAAATAATAGGAATATTCAGGTCGTGACTATTTTTGGCCTATTACCTTAATCGATTTATGTTTTAATATTTTGTTCAATCGTGTAGGTGATTTGTTATTAATTCTATTTTTTTTTTTTTACTTAAAATTTATGGAGAGGAGAATGATATTCTCGCCCTCTCTATATTTTAATAGGGAGTTTATTGATATACTGATTATTTACTACCGTTTGATCAGTATATTGTTATTTTTTATTTACTCCATTTTTCTCGATTTAAAGCTGAATGTGGGGAACAAGTCCAACAATCAATTATTATTATTATTATTAAGATCCAGCACTTACTGCAACGTATCGGAGTTATAATTCTACCATACATGTCACCTGGGGATACTTTTAATAATATTTTCAAAGTACGAGAACGCTTAACCCAGAAACTGAAGAAACCCGGCGAGGGCATTGGTAATGGGTGCCCAAAACATCTTGATGGTAGCCTTCTTTCAAGATTTGAACTCTTCTGGTTTACACCGACACCTTCCTAAGTGTTGCTCTACGTATCTCCTCCCACGTTGGCCACTTTCCTCCATCTGAGTCATCGAAGGAAACCCACGGCTGATTATTCAGTTTATCAATAAATTGAAGATAGCTGTATCCGTCGATAGTGTTGTGAAAATCATTCGACGACAGAAATTGAGCTAGTTCTCACCCTCTTCTTTTATCATTATTGTTTGAGCAATACTTTTGGTTAATTAAATAATTTACAATCATCATTGATCGATTTTAATACAGCATGTTAAATAGAGCATATTTTTAACTATAACAATTGTACAATTAATTTACAATCATGTACGGCAATCATCATATATATATATATATATGGTGTAAATATTTTATATACGTACACTGGCAGGCAAAAAATTCCACCCACTTGATTTTTCCATGTTTTCTACTAAAAATATTTCTGTAAGGTTGTATCTGTATATAATACATGGTATTTTTAGATACTTAGTATTTATGGAATTTTATGATCTTTTTTACCTTTAATAATCAAAATTTGATTGTGTAAGAAGGATTAGAGAAAAAAAAATTGAAACCGAACCATTATTATTCTAAAAAAAGTTAATTACATCATCGTTTAGTAGCGCGTGTTTCCTCCTCTTGCCTTCACTACTTCTTGAAGACGCCTCGGCATACTTTCCATCAGTCGGGAAATGTCTCTTTGCTGGAGGATAGACCATTCCACCCGAAGAGCCTTTTCAAGTTCCTGCAATGTATCAGGAAGTGTTGCACGCGCTATTATTCGTCTTCTGAGGTTATCCCATAAATGCTGAATGTGGTTCAAATCTGGAGAACGTGCTGGCCAGGCTAAAACCTCAATATTGTTCTGTTGAAGGAACGTCTGCACTATGCGGCGACATGTGGGCGTCATCGTGCATTAGAATAGAACGATCGCCGATTTCGTTGAGGATAGGCAACACATGAGGGTCCAAAATCTCATCTACATAGCGAATGGCCGTCAAAGACATTCCACGAACAACAACCAATTCTGTTCGGCGCTCCATTGAAATCCCAGCCCACTACATTTTATCAATCGCGTTGGAAAAATTGGCTCTGGGAAAAATTACAGGCTGCCTATCTTTCGTTTCTTCTTCTCCACACCCTTTCACGCCCGTCTGGAGATCGAAGAGCGAATCTTGACTCATCTGTAAAAAGTACAGCACTCCATTCGTCCAATAGTCCAGTAGGCTGTGTAGGTTCTCGAGCAAAAGCCAGCGGTGTTACTCTGTGAGTTCTGGTCAACTCTGGTCCTCTTACTGGACGAAAAGCCATTAATCCATACTCATTTAATCTTCTCCGAGCGGTACGTTCAGAAATTTGTATACCTCGAACTTCTTCGAGCTGATGAACCGCTTGAACAGCTGTAAGGTGCCGGTTCCGTAAAATTCTCAGTCAAAAACCGGCCATCCCGTTCTGCTACCCTAGGCCGTCCAGAACCGGGCCTTCTATTGTAAGAACCAGTTTCCCGAAAACGCCTGACGGCGTCTCGTAAAGTTTCATATGGAACTCCGATGGCATTAGCTGCATATCTAATGGAACGTCCATCATCAATAAGTGCCACACCACGCGCAACATCCTCAGCAGTAAGAGGCATTTTTAAACTTAATATTGAAAAAATTAAAAGCCGGAGACTAAGAAATGTGCTGCAAGAAACGGCACTGAACTAATGATACTGAATAAACATTTTGATTCCATAGAAAGTAAACATTAAAATCTAGAATCATTTCATTGAATTAAGGATTAAGAGTTATTGTCCTCTATATTACCATTCCTAATTGAAAACAAACAAAAAGTTACCTATTTATTCATTAAAAACAATAGACCAATCCAAAGCAGAAATATTTTTAGATGAAAACATGAAAAAATGTGAGTGGAATTTTTTGCATGTCAGTGTATTTAAAGAAACAATCGGCCGATCATGTATGTCTGTGACATTATAAACGGAAATTAATTAGGCAAACATACAAACGCCAAAATGAAACATTAAGACTGATTATCAGTTTCAGCAGTTGGGGGTCCATTAAGCTATCGAATTCCTCCTCTTTCGTTAAATCCTCAAAACCCTTCGTAAAAAATCAGACAGTTAAAATATTGCCAATTATTGACATTAATATAAAATATAAAATTGTCAGCCTGGCATTCGATAGAAGAATGACGTGGGACCCACATATCAAGAACAAAACAAAAACACTAAACCAAATACTACGACTGCAATCTATATTCATTCCTTTCAAGATATTCAAAATTAAAACTTAGTCAAAATTTCAATACATTCACTTACTTACTTAAGCCCATTTGGACCTATGCTTGCTTGACAGATACATGGGACAGCCGAAAAGATTCACATACGTAAACTATAGACTTTTCAATCAAAATCATTCAGAGCTATCACCAAGACTCCCTGGTACATCAGTAACATTACTTTACATACAGACATTTGCTAACAGTTAACGACCACATACGAACATACTATAAAAGATTACACAATAACTTACGAACATACCAATTCCAGGCATGGCCACAGCCAATATTTCTGATAGCACCCGTAAGAGGCTCAAAAGAAGCTGGATGAGGGATCTCCCCCACTTACTATAAACATAAAAGCAAGTTAGAAAGGGACACCGGGGGCCATTCATTTCCCTCACGCCTACCAATGTCTTACGTCACTCGTTCTTGGTTTTCCCAAATGGTGTGAGTTAAAAAATAAAGTTAAAAAAATGTCAACAGCACACATAAACAACAATAATAAATAAATATTGTTCAATTCAATTCAAAAAATAACTATTAAACCACGTTTTAAAATTAAAGTTGGCTCCACTACACCATCGAATTCATCTCATATCCAATCCTACGTAAAATCCTCAATGCTCCTAACTTTGCCACTAATGAAATCATCCATAAGACCTTAATGTTCCTTATATATCCGATTTGGTCCAATCCACATACCTTTCCTTTCTTGTTAAACTTGAATAAAAACAATTAAAACCTCTCGTTTCTAGCCTTGCATCCTTTTCGTTTACTGATAACCCTCCGTGGTCTCAAAAGAGCATCGCCACGTATCCATGTCTCCTAATGTAAAGATATCACTAGAGGGCAGCCAGTGGGTAATTTATCAATAAATCATTTTATGTTATCATATCTTTGTTCACATTTACTGATGTATTTTATATTGATACAGTTGTAAATTTTCTGAATAAAAAAAAAAATGTTTCAGCAGCTAATTTTATTTCACACAAGATAATGTGAAATGTGGAATAATATTCATAAATTAATAGATATGTATACATATACACATACAGTGACTCACATTGATACAACCCGTAGAAAAAAAGAAAAAGACTTCAATGGTTATATTAAGTAAATAAAACCAGAAACTCTTCACAGATTTATTTACAATCTCATTTCAAATATAAAGAAAACTCGATAAAATTAAAATATTCAACTGTGATTATTTAAAAAAAAATTAATAAAAAACAAAATTGGATGATTTTATCTCACAGCCAAAATGATACGCCTTACTTCTTATTAACTTTTAAATACTATTAATTTAGTCCAACACCTTATAGGCAAACCATTATTTTATACCACTCCTTTCATTCTGTTTGTAATGGAGTCGGGGCACAGATCTGGTGACTGTGGTGATATTTTTATAACTTTGGGCCAGTTATGAAGTAGCCATCCCTTAACTAACATTTCCTTGGGGTCATTATCCTGATAAAAACAAAATTTATTTTTTAGCCCAAATTTTAGACAAAATCTTTCAAGTTTCTTCTCGAAATGTCTATGTGAACATGTTTATACACTATACCATGTGAATATTTCCACTATAAAGTAGAGATTTCCTAAACCAAAAGCCGCCATACATCCCCACATCAAGAAACATAGTATAAGAACGAGTAACAAATCACTTTAATAGGATGTTTATTCATTATAATAAATTATTGTTTTTAATGTAATATAAATTGAACTATTTATTTATTCCATAATTTCTGTCAATATATATATATATATATATATATATATATGTGTGTGTGTGTGTGTGTGTGTGTGTGTGTGTGTGTGTGTGTATTATATAAATACATATACATTGAATTAGTAGTGCATCCTGAATATCTACTTTTACTTTGTATACTTCAAGTAGTTACTTACCATTACAATTTACTTAATATGTGATAAGCATGTCTCACAAACAATATTTCTAGTTTAATTGTTATATTAATTATATTAAATATATACTCTAGTTTAATAGTTAAGCAAAAAAAATTATTAGTTAAGCAAAAAAAAAAGATTTAATATTTAAGCAAAAAAAAAATTTAATTCATTGAACACTATCAAAAATAGCATCATTTTGATTTCTAAAACCTGAACATGTAATAAGTATCTCATAACAACCATAGTACCTAAAAGGCTTTCAGAAAGAATAACGATTCATCTCGAAATGTTACTTTTTTATTATAGTTCTGAAGCCCGTAAAGGGTGCTGCTGAAAAAAGTTTAATTAAAGGTGTTAGGGCCGTTTCCATGAAAATCGTTTAAAAAAACATCAAAATCTATGATTTGCAATGATTTTATTAAAATCTATGATCTCACTTGTCTGTGAATTTGAAAAAAAAAAAGTTTCTATGATTTTTTGTAGCTCATTCGATTTACTACATCCAAGATTTCATAAACCTGTCTCCACGAAGCAAAGAGACTGTCCATTTTCAAGAGTCGTGATAAGTGCTCCTTCGTGCCCCCATTTCGTGGTCCTGGTAACCTCAATCATGAGGAAATGTCTCCAAACTTCATTAACGTATTCGATTTTCTATTACAGCAATCATTATACTGTTTGTTCCTTATTAGATAATATTGAGAATAAAAATGATCGCCTGATCACTCTCCTTAACTACTTACGGTTGATCTAGAACCAATTCTTAAATCTCAACAACCGACGCTTACGCAAGGTCAAATTAATTGAAAAAACCTTAGGGATACGTTAGAAAATTTTACCTTGTTGAAACAAGCTCTTGCGGACCCCAAATGCAGTTGAAGAAGTTGACGATGCTGTCCAATCGCAAACGCAACCTATAAAACAAGCGCCTTGGAATTCTTCCTCATGTCCATTAAGAGAGTCCAGGGTAAGATGTATGAAAAATAGCATCCCAGTGTCAATTAAACACCTCTTGTAAGAGAAACGAAAAGCTCCTAAGAAGTGGCAGCGCAGTCGTTATCATTCAGATAAGTCCAAATTTAACTCTAAAAACTGAATTGCGAGAAGAAATCTGATGGTTAAAAATAAAATTTAATACTCTTCTAAATAGCTTGGATAATAACAATACGTCTATTTGGCGAATGACAAACCGATTTTTGAATGATCAAGAGACATCGCATCTAATTCGATATCCTGATGGCTCGTGGGCAAAGTCAGACGCTCAGAAAGCTGAATTATTCGCATGCCACTTAGAAAATATATTTACCCCTCACAGTGATTTGCAAGATTCGCTCAGTGCAAAATTGGTAGAACATCAATTAGATATTCCTTTAGAAGTGAACCTCTCCTCTGCTCTCTCTCTCCGCCGAAACTTTTTTATCCAAATGAAATTAGCAGTATTATAAATAGTTTATATAATCGAAAATCTCTAGAGTTCGATTCTATAATTAACTATATTCTAAAGAATTTATCAAAAAATGACATTATATTCTTAAAAAACATTTTCTATTCGATTCTTAGAACGAGACATTTTCCGATTTTATGGAAATATTCGATCATAACTATGATTCACAAACCCAATAAGCCTATAAACCGTCCTGATTCTTACCGCTCAATAAGTCTTCTGCCTTCTCTATCTAAAGTATTCGAAAAAAATCTGTTTCGGCGTCTAAATTCACTTAAACTATTTGATATCATTCCAAATTTCCAGTACGGGTTCAACCAGTGTCATTCGACTATTCAGGAATGTTGCCGCCTCTCTCGATAGAATCAAAATTGTATTGTCCTGGTGTTTTTCTTGACATGATTCAGGTTTTTGTTTATAGAATATGGCACGATGGTTTATTAAGTAAATTAAAAATGATTATTCCTCCGACGTAATACTTAATTTTACTGTCATATCTAAAAGATAGGTTTTTCCGCGTGAAAATTGAGAAATGGAGTTTTCTGCCATCAAATAAGTAAAAGCTGGAGTGCCTAAAGACAGTGTCTTGGGTCCATCACTTTTCATCATTTACTGTTGGCTAAATTTTGATGGCTACTACAGCTGATGACACGGCAATACTAACATCCAACAAAGATTTAGCTGAGGCTTCTGGCTTCTCAGGTACTTCAAGAACACCTAGACGACATAGCTTGTCGGGCTAGAAGGTGAAGGATAAAAATGAACGAGTCTAAGAGCCAATTTGTTTCATTTACACTTAAACATGACTCTTGTACTCCAGTGTTCTTTAATAATATGGCTCTACAGCCTTAAAAAAACTATACGATATTTGGGTCTCCACTTGGACAAACGACTGACATGGACATACCACGTAAACCAAAAAATAGAAGAACTTATCAGCGATACGGACTTCTTTCTAGGCTACTTGACAGACGTTCTAAATTATGTGTGACTAATAAATTAACTATTTACTAAGTCCTCATTAAACCACTTTGGACATATGGAATCGAACTATGGGGAACAGCAAATACATGAAATATAAAAATCATCCAGTCATTTCAGACAAAAGTCCTTCGAAAAATTATAGACGCACCCTTTTATGTTTCAAACCATACGTTACACACTGACCTTAACGCTCCTTTCATTACGGCAAATGCCAAAGACCGCTTCAATAATTTTCATTTTTTTTTATTTCTTTTTGTTTTTGCTGTCATTTATTCTCCTTGATATCGCATTTGCTGAATACCGAAGTAGATGGCAAATTTATTGTGCGGCAGGAATATGTGTAACTAATAAATAAGTTTTTATTTATTTCATTTTTCATATGTTCTTAAATATCTTTCATTCATTATTCTATTTATTTATGATTATTTTTTTATTATTTATACTTTTTTCTCTATTCTAAGGAGTTTCTGAACTCAAAAGGCGACCGAAATAATTGACTCATAGGCGTTGATGATAATAGGATTTTACGCTTTAAAGCCCAAACAAACAAACATACAGTTCCGTGAAAGTAAAGCATTGAAGCTATTACTAACCTAATCATTCTAAGCCAATAAACTATTTTTAAATAGACCCAGGGGTTATGCAAGTTGTGCCATTAGAATTGTTAAGGGGAACACATTCTAACCTGGTTTTGAATTTTTGAGGGAAGCACATGTTCAAGGGGTTATAAGTTTTCGGAATAAGCAAGGGAAAACATAGAACAGACAAGAGCAAGTGTAAATTGTTTATAATCTAAAATTTTTATAGTTATAATTTAAAGTATAGATTGCTCCGCTCTTAAGAAGAGTAAGGTAATTAAATTTCAGCGGAATCGTCCTTGGGGGGAATGGGCACCACGGAATATAACCCAGTCCCTTTATTTAGAAAAATTATGTTATCTATTATAGGTATGTGGTCTGCTCTCATGTTATTTAGCATGAATGTAAATTTTAGTTGAATTTAGTTAAAAATTTAGTACGCTTTATTGCAATTCGAGTTCCAGAGTTAAGCATTAACCTACCAATACATAACACAGTTAGAAATGCTAAGTACACACACTAATATTATTTTAAAAACTGGCGCTCTGGGTAAACAATCTTGTTAGATTGCCAACTCAGAACAGTTTCGTTTCTGGACAAATACACAACGTAATCAGAGAAAACAATAAAAAAACATATATATATTATTTAATATTGGTCTTTAGCCAAATGCTTCATACCCAAAACGCTGTGTTGTCTACATCACGTTTTGGATAGTTTACATTTAAACAAAACCCAAATTAAAAGATTGAACATTGTATTGGTTTTGAAGTTTTTATCTTGTTAATAACAAGTCATTAATATTAGACCGTAATTAATGATTGATGTAACATATATACTATTATAAAAATATTTTTTATGTATACTGGTACTGCTACACCAGGGCGAGCATAAGATTCTTTGGACATCGGCTCTAACTTATACGGGAATTGCAGTATCCTCAAATTTGGTCTGTTTATGTTTTTCAAGATATGGAATTTGAATTAAAGCCCTTCGGTTGACAAGATGCATGCATTGAGACCAAAATAATAAAATATTAATTTTTATTTTATCTTCAATTTAACTGTATAGGTAAATATTTCTCTGTTTAAAAGTTAAGTGAGTACATATGAAATATTACATTTAAGATAGTATGTTATACACTGTTATACCACTATAATCTTCTAGTATAAAATAATTATAATTTAAATTATAGTTTATAAATAGTTTATATATATGGGATTTTATAAAATGCATTTTCAACTCTCTTTCGAATTCACTTTTAAAAAGCTAACTTTTCGCTACCTATGATATTGCACATTTATTCAGTTCGTAAACTCGATATGAGGAAATAGGAATCGACTTGCTTAAAAAAATCTGAATATATTTTTCCTATTAACAATCATGGACTATATATACCTATAGGAATTAGAAGAATTCAATCTGTCTACTAATATCTTAATCTGATAACTTAATCAACTTTTTTGTTTAACTATCAAAGAAATGTAACATGTAAAATATTATATACAATTTAAACCATTTTATGCAATATAAAATATTGTAGTCAATGTAAATTTTTGTATTTATCCAAAAGTTAGCAATATTTTAAACGTGATAAACAGTTATATTTTCATTTTGATTTATATAAAACCAATACTCTATTAACAAAATATTTTTTGACATCAGTGCTCTAGCCTGTCGATTGCTATGTATATTAGGTATTTCATGTTAAATAATAAGTGTAAAATTGTTATTCTGGCATGTCATATAAGTATTTCAAGTACAAGTATTTCACATGAAATAAACTGTGTAAAAATATTCGCGGTAGGTACAAATAGATTTTTTAAAATCCAAGTCTTGTAGTTTGTATTATAAACATTAGATTGTTTAGATACTTTGTGATTTATTTCCTATTTCATAACAACATATTATAATAAATTATAAGTATATAAAATTACATATAAGAAATAATTCTTTATTTCTTAAAGCTTAGTTCTTAAACTAGTGATTTGTTTATAATTTGGCCAGTATATTGCGGACTTGCTCAATCATATCCCATATCCCAATCAATGGATTGGCCGTGCAAGACCAGTGGCTTGGCCTGCACGCTCTCCAGACCTGACACAACTGAATTATTTTGTTTGGGGTGACATTGGACAAAAAGTCTATGCAAGTCCGGTCAATGGCCTTAATTCCTTACGAAGAAGGATAATTGAATCTTGTGAACAATACCACTTATCCCGTGCCGTTCTGCCACTGCTGCTGTTGAAGAATGATGCCGAGTCTGTCTTAATGCTCAAGGAATTCACTTTGAACAACATTGAATATGAATGTTAATGTTTACATTTAATTAATAAAATAGTTAAAACAAATAAATAGGTTTTATTTATTTCATATAACGTAAGCAATTCATAACAACGTAAATCTGTATGTGTGAATATCTTCTAAACAAAGCATTTGGGGACATACCTTCTGTGGTAATTTTTTTATTGTTTTGAGGTCCTTAGTTCATTTTTACAGTTTCGCCACTTAAGCCTAAAACACCCTGAACACATATAACATTTTTTGTGCACCTTAAAATCGGATATTCTACTTTCATTTTCAAGTATTATATTTTGTAATCGTTAATCAATTCAGGTATGTGTTCATATGTCCGTGGGCGTACGTGTATTTATTCACAATTTGGGTGCATTTTAAATATTATTATTATTGTACGATTATACAAGTGCGTTGTAATCCTAAGATCTATACTATTTGTTTTGCTTTGTTGTGTTCTGCATAGTAAATTTTCTTTAGCATATATGTATTTTTATTCATTTCTGATATTTATTATATAAATATATTTATATATATGCATAGTAAAAATATTTGGAGTATTAAAATATTTAATATGTGTGTTATATAAAAATATTTTTGTTTTTGTTTTCTTATACTGTACTTATTTACTTATTTTCTTCTACTTATAAAACTAATCCCAACTAACACTAAATGGACCAGACTCCATGGTTACGATGTATATTAAGCCAATAAAATTTTTCTATTCTAATTGTTAATCAATTTTGGTATAAATCTATATTTATGTTTTTAAATTAATAATAAAGTTTATAATAAAAATCTAATTCAATGAAAAGGAACTCTTATGGCCCATTATACAATAAAAATTATAATATAATAGAAATTTATATGTTTTCCATATGTGATTGTCCAATTAAATTGGCCTGTGGAGCTTTAAAGCATTGCGCTGAGACTAGTTACTGCTAGAGAACTTTCCGGAAGCAAATGCTGTCATGTTAGATAATGGGCCGATATGAAAATTATTATTTTGTGATAAATAACTAACCACATATAAAAGCCTCATTAAAATATTTACTTTACATCAACAATTAAGGAACACATCTAAAAAACGCTGCAAATTATTTCACAATGGTTTATTATTTTCAACAATTATAAATCTAATGTAACATTAACTTCCTAGTTACAAAGAAAAATAAATAAAAGTTTACTCCAATTATTGGACTAAACTTTTTTTTTTTTATCATTTGTAATATGCTAAAAAAATTAGCATAACACATTAAAAATTCAAAAGCCAAAACGAAGGATATAACTTTTGCAGTAGAACATATACAAAAAAAAACTAGAGACCATATCTTAGCTATTGTCCGCTTTTAACAACCCTATCATAAATAACGACATCTCTACTAATAGTACTTTGATTTCGATGAAACTTTCATTTCCTTCATTTTTTAGAAAATTTAAATACCTTTCCGGATTTAATTTTACCATCCCTCGTAACTTTTTTCCATCTTTATTTTCGTTGAAGTTTGTAATATAGATAAATTAAAATAGCGTCGAGAAAAATACTTTAGCAAAGTTTCATTGAAATCGATACATTCGTTTAGGTGCTACAGTCTATAGCAACGCAGGTTTTTCTGCCGCCATTTTGAAAGTAAAAGAACAATAGTAATGTCGATGAAGGAGGATCAACCTTGGGTGACCTCTTATTTTAAATCCAAATTTGAAAAAAAATCGGTCAAATAATTTCGAAGAAAATGCGCGGAAGGCGGACGGACAAAAAAGTTTTTATTCATTTTTCGAATTGTACGTAACCTGAAACGTAAAACCTCAAATTTTGAGAGGGGGTTAACTTTTTGAATATTTCGGTCGATCACAATGGTTCATTATTGAAAATATCCAAAAATTATCGTTTTGAATGAATACAAACTGCATATTAAATGAAATTTCTATTAAATTTTATAAACATACGTATGCCAAGACTGGCTAAACAAAACAAAAAACGTTAAATGTTCTGCGTAGCTCAAGTTATTAAATGAATGTCGAATTATAATAATTATACAAACAGTAGACATATTATTAGAGTGGGTAGTCTCAACAAGTGTTTTCATGTGTATTCATTTGTACAGATTTACGAGATGTATTTTTTAATACAGTTGTAAGCATCATGAATAAATAAATTAAAATATATCTGGTATAAACAAAAGAAACAAGCAAGACCAAAACAGATCACCTACACGCATTCATCTAGCTATCTATCAGTGTTGGGCATTTACTCGAGTAAATGTCGAGCAGTGACGTCACGAGTGATCACTCTTGGAAGCTGAGCCATGAGTAATTTTGAAAATTACTCATGAAATATTTTTCCTTCATGAGTAAATCACTCGTGAAAAATGTTATCTCCATGAGTAAATTACTCATGAAAAATTTTAACGCCATGAGTAATTTTGAAAAAAAAAATGTTTTTATTTTATTTAACCTAATTTTTTTTTTCACCTTTCCGATTTATTCAATATCGGGGACGACATATATGTTTCGGGGGGCGCTTTTTATGAAAATGATATCCAATTTGAGATTGGGCCCCCCCGCTCCCGTTTTTTTTTAACTTTTGGGATTAAATCGATATCAGGGTCGACATATATGTTTCGGGGGGCGCTTTTTAAGAAAATGATATCCAATTTGAGATTGGGCCCCCCCGCCCCCGTTTTTTTTTAACTTTTGGGATTAAATCGATATCAGGGTCGACTTATAGGTTTCGGGGGGCGCTTTTTATGAAAATGATATCCAATTTGAGATTGGGCCCCCCCGCCCCCGTTTTTTTTTAACTTTTGGGATTAAATCGATATCAGGGTCGACTTATAGGTTTTGGGGGGCGCTTATTATGAAAATGATATCCAATTTGAGATTAGGCCCCCCCGCCCCCGTTTTTTTTAACTTTTGGGATTAAATCGATATCAGGGTCGACTTATAGGTTTCGGGGGGCGCTTTTTATGAAAATGATATCCAATTTGAGATTGGCCCCCCCGGGCCTCGACTTTTTTTAACTTTTGGGATTAAATCGATATCACGGTCGACTTATAGGTTTTGGGGGGCGCTTTTTATGAAAATGATATCCAATTTGAGATTGGGCCCCCCGGGCTTCGACTTTTTTAAACTTTTGGGATTAAATAGATATCAGGGTCGAATCTTATGTTTTGGGGGGCGCTTTATATGAAAATCATTTCGGATTTGAGATTGACAGTTTTGGGGCTTCCCCCAAAACATAAGAGTCGACCCTGATATCGATTTAATCCCAAAAGTTAAAAGAAGTCGAGGCCCGGGGGGCTCAATCTCAAATTGGATATCATTTTAATAAAAAGCGCCCCCCAAAACCTATAAGTCGACCCTGATATCGATTTAATCCCAAAAGTTAAAAAAAACGGGGGCGGGGGGGGGTCCAATCTCAAATTGGATATCATTTTCATAAAAAGCGCCCCCCGAAACCTATAAGTCGACCCTGATATCGATTTAATCCCAAAAGTTAAAAAAAACGGGGGCGGGGGGTCCAATCTTAAATTGGATATCATTTTCATAAAAAGCGCCCCCCGAAACCTATAAGTCGACCCTGATATCGATTTAATCCCAAAAGTTAAAAAAAAACGGGGGCGGGGGGGCCCAATCTCAAATTGGATATCATTTTCATAAAAAGCGCCCCCCGAAACCTATAAGTCGACCGTGATATCGATTTAATCCCAAAAGTTAAAAAAAGTCGAGGCCCGGGGGGCCAATCTCAAATTGGATATCATTTTCATAAAAAGCGCCCCCCAAAACCTATAAGTCGACCCTGATATCGATTTAATCCCAAAAATTAAAAAAATACGGTGGCGGGGGGGTCCAATCTCAAATTGGATATCATTTTCATAAAAAGCGCCCCCCGAAACCTTTAAGTCGACCCTGATATCGATTTAATCTCAAAAGTTAAAAAAAGTCGAGGCCCGGGGGGGCCAATCTCAAATTGGATATCATTTTCATAAAAAGCGCCCCCCAAAACCTATAAGTCGACCCTGATATCGATTTAATCCCAAAAGTTAAAAAAAGTCGAGGCCCGGGGGGGCCAATCTCAAATTGGATATCATTTTCATAAAAAGCGCCCCCCAAAACCTATAAGTCGACCCTGATATCGATTTAATCCCAAAAGTTAAAAAAAAACGGGGGCGGGGGGGTCCAATCTCAAATTGGATATCATTTTCATAAAAAGCGCCCCCCGAAACCTATAAGTCGACCCTGATATCGATTTAATCCCGAAAGTTAAAAAAAGTCGAGGCCCGGGGGGCTAATCTCAAATTGGATATCATTTTCATAAAAAGCGCCCCCCAAAACCTATAAGTCGACCCTGATATCGATTTAATCCGAAAAGTTAAAAAAAGTCGAGGCCTGGGGGGCCCAATCTCAAATTGGATAACATTTCCATAAAAAGCGCCCCCAAAACATATACGTGGACCCCGATATCGAATAAATCGGAAAGGTGAAAAAAAAAATTAGGTTAAATAAAATAAAAACATTTTTTTTTTCAAAATTACTCATGGCGTTAAAATTTTTCATGAGTAATTTACTCATGGAGATAACATTTTTCACGAGTGATTTACTCATGAAGGAAAAATATTTCACGAGTAATTTTCAAAATTACTCATGGCTAAGCTTCCAAGAGTGATCACTCGTGACGTCACTGCTCGACATTTACTCGAGTAAATGCCCAACTCTGCTATCTATACCTTTGCTATAATATTCAGAGGACAATATTCGATATTTTTTAAGTCAGTAATTCTTAACACATTTCAATGTTCTACTCTGCTTACTGTAAGCTAATAAACATCAATTCAGTATTATGCTATAAGATGCCGAAGGATAGACATAACATGCTACATCATATTATATAGCAGTTTACACGAGATAGCAGATAGAGCGAGGAAGTGATGGGGCATTAGTAAGAGGCGGATTCCAGAAGGGGTCAGTAGGAGATTAACACAGACTACACCTCTCAGTTACCTAACCTAAACTCCCGGCACCCAAACTCTAATTAAATCCATTTTCTCTTTATACTGCCTTTAGAGATGAAATATTGGCAAAGTATCACCTTCGCAAAATACAGGGGTACTTTCCCATGGTCGCCTCACTGTCTCCCTTCACCGAACGTGCTAGAAATAAGTTGAAAGTCCAAGTAGCGGAGAAACGGGTTATTTTTTACTACCTATTTTTTTTTTCAACCTGGAAAGATTAAAAACATGTTACTAAGCTATTAGCCAGAAATAACCTATTACAAAGAACCGAGTTCTTATTTACTTTTTGCATACGTGAATATTCTTACTCAATTGTTGGCAAATAATCGGATGGAGAAACTTACCAAGTAACTTAGTTCTCCTAACATACGTCTCTATCA
Source organism: Nezara viridula (assembly GCA_928085145.1). NCBI lineage: Eukaryota > Metazoa > Arthropoda > Insecta > Hemiptera > Pentatomidae > Nezara > Nezara viridula. The sequence continues at coordinate 108,885,797 of OV725080.1, read as the reverse complement.
GTTTGAACGATTAGTAACATTAATAATAAAAAATACCTCGTGTGTCCCCTCGAAATACTTTCCTTATCTCGCTTCGGGTTCCAAATTGTATAATAAAAATCTGGTGCACGCAACACACAACTTTCACTTACCGTTTAACTTTGAATAGAAATTATTTTCTGGCCATGTAGGGCTATCATAAAATTTTTGAATTGCATTTTAAAAGCTCACAGCTAACAAATCACGAATACCATTAAAATAACAAAAGTCATATTTATGATAGCACCGATTGATTATGGGTTGTACGATCCATTGATTAGGGATTGTACGACTATTAGTTATAAATCAGTTATTTTCCATATCAAAGTTTGCTTGGAATCTTATAAATCTTGGAATTAAGTGGTTTACGTTTTCTATCATAGATAGGTCAAAAGTTGTCACACTAATTGGAAGTGGATACTTTTGGAATATGACAAAGGGTAAATTCATCAAATTATTCACTAATTTAATTTTCTAAAACGTTACATGATGATTTTTCGAAACAAACGGAGGATAGATACCGTTTTCTAAAGATATATTATAGTATACCTTCTGGTTATTATTTCCGGTCTAGATATGTATTTTCTTTTTTTCTCCTCTATTCAATTATCAAATTCTTTCAAAAGTTATTTAAGCATTATTTTATAACTCCTAACAATGAAAAATTGTTATTATTTATAATAAACCTAATTAAAAGTACTTAAGAGGAAGACACGATAATTATGGGATTTCACAAAGGGAAAATTAAACAAATTATTCATTAATTTAATTATTTTTAAAGTTACATGAAGATTTTTCGGAACAAACGGACGTTGATTAGTGTTTCCCAAAATCGTTCTTGGTCTTGCACTTTGTATATAAAGTGGCACTCCCGATTAGCCGATTTAAAGGAAAAACTTGTTGTCACATCTAAGGCATATACCTATCTTGAATACGTAATATCTGTTTCGTACGATTTTTCGTTTTTGAGTGACTGCTAACATGGACACACACAGACCATTTTGCGGGACTTGGTAATTTGTACTCAGGGTACCTCAAAACGTGTATTTCCGTTGAAAACTCAGATTCAGAAATTTTCACGATCGCAATACTTATTACCCTTACTATATATTACATATATAGGTAAGTGAAAGTAAAAATATTTACTATACCTTAGCTAATATATTTTAATCATCTTTCAAATAAGTATATGGATTTTTGGTGTTTAATAGTTCATTACTTGTATTTAAACAACACTTTGTGTGAGATTTTTTTTTCGTCAGGCTGTGAGACTTTCTTGAAGTACCTAGTCTTTAGATAGCGTTAATTAATTATTAAAATTGAGAAAAGACTAGTTTACCATAATATGAGAATAACAAGAATGGACTAATTATTTTTTTTTTTCAAGAAACTTATCACAGAGAGAATATTCTGTATTTTTAAAATCAGAATTGTAGAGCAGACTTCTGTGCAAAAATAAGTAAATAATTTATCAATTCGATGAATAATTTTACATATTAAACAAATTTCGTCAGAATATTATAATATTAAGAATATAGAGAACAGAAGATAAAGCATAACTGTAACTACATTATTTAAGTTTTTAACCGTGCTTAGCAAAAAATAACAAATAAATGTAGATGGTAGAAAAGTTATTCATTAAAAACAAATAATATAATTTTTAATAAAAAGATTTTTTAAGTTAATTTTACATTTGATGTTTAGTATTTTTCGAATACGATCTAGCACATAGTTAAGGGACCTTAGACTCCGACCTCTTAAGGTTAGGCAGTGTTAATGGAGGCCGCAACAATTCTTTATATCGTACTGTTGCTATTTTTATTTATTTATTGCTAAATACACACAACCATGTACATATATTAGACTTATTTTAATTAATTTTCAAATTGTTGTTACTTAAGTAATTAAATGTTAATTAATTATAGCACTAGATCAATCGATATGGCGCAAAAACGTTTGGTGGCAGATACGTCACGGGGGCCACATGCGGTCTAAAGGACGCTGATTCTCCACATATGCTCTAGCATATAATAGAGGATGAATAATGAACAAACAAAGGCTATGTCTAGGAGCTTCTGACACTATTTAAATATAAAGTGTGAGAGGACGTCCTCTTTGAGGAAGTTGCAGAGAGTACACATCTCTTCACAGTTCATCATGTAAATAGAAACTTGCCAATAAAAATTTTGCTCTTCGAGCTCAATAGCAACTGTGAAATGATAAGACAAAAAAATTAAATAATTTGTATGAATTAAATCAAAATTAAGTTGACCATTGCACTAATCAAACTGAATCATGAACGATAGGTGACCTCAAAACTCTAGGAGTTGGTTGGTTCTAGACAATATTTCCAACAAACAAGTTCAGCTGATGCATGGTCCAATTATGAACGGAAAAGGAGTTTAGTCAAATTTTCTCGTTTTCTCTTACATAGGAAGTGATAACACGTAAGTTATATATTTTAGGCAATTAACAATTCCTTCATAGTAAACTAGACAAAATTTCCTTCCACTACAAACAGAATTTTTTTTATATATATATTTTTTTTTATATTATTATATGTTTTTTTAACAAATCTTGGATTATTCGCTAATTTTTTATCACTAGTTACAAATAAAAAGGGCATTTTCACAATTAATTTATTACAATCGGTGCCAGGTAACAGGAAAAAATGGTATTAAAACTCTGTTAATTATTTATAGGATTTTTGTTTTGCTAAAAATACAGGTATTCGGAGGAAATAGAATATCAAATCACATAATTTCACACATAACTAGAGGTGAATCTCTACTCTATTCTGCCAACCTCAACTAAAGTAATACGCAATAAAATATTATTGAACACAGAAGTTTTTATGAAACTAGAGCATCTGCAGTCCAGTTGTAGGATGATAAAAAAGTAGCGAATAATAATAAGTAAGCGTAGTCTCGCCTCTCAAAAGTCCCTTTGTAAACAAAAACAAAGACTACTTGTATTTGAAGAAAATTTTGTCAAGTTTAGTAAAGAAATTGTCAACTACCTAAGTTATATAATTTTTCTGTTTGCGCTTGAATGAATATGTCGTTTAAACGCATATGAAAGAGGACACAAAATTCGACTTAATCAAATGAACTTTTGTGTGAGAAATATTGTCTACAACCGGCTGCTAGAGTTTGGCTATTAAGAACTGTGACACTTTGTGTATATATATAAACTAAAAATGGTGGGGATTAAAACAGTTACTCTTCTTTTCAGATTCGGCTCTTCAATTTTAGGCATACTATATTATCATGAACATGATTATGGTTATACGTTATAAAAGAAGTAAGTCATGAAAAGATCAGAGGAAGTAATTAAGCCCAAGGAGAAAATGTTAAAACTTTATTACGTTAATCCGAAACGATTAACGAAACTTCACCGAGATCATGGTAGTCGTCTAAGTGTGCTGACCGATGAAGAATGTAACTTGTTAGTAGTGCACTGAAAAAAATGTGACGACCGGCGGCTACGAGGAAGGAACTGGTCGTCCAATTAAATGTGAAGCCTTCGGACCAAATAATTTTCTATTCGCCAGGATATAGACTTGGCGGCGCTCGAGATAAGGCTTATATCATCGGCGAGCTATCGAAACCGGTCGGGGAGCAGCCTTCCGCCTCGCTCTATCAGCCGTTTAGCAGAACGCTCCGATGGAACGCTGCGAGCTAGGCTCTATGATATTGATAGCTCTAACAACTTCCTTACTTGCAGATAACGTGCTGCCGAGAGATATACATTTTCCAGAGATCTGCTGGACGTGGGCAATAAATCCACGCTAGCCGCAAACTGGAGGGACGGGGAGGAACATCCAACCTTAGGCAACAAATAACCAGGCACTCACTATTCATAGCTAACATGGAATTATTCTTATAAATTGCTGTAAATGTATATGCTTCAGATAAATATATCCAAGAAGACACGAAGAGCAAGAAGAGTATCTAAAATTCTATTAAAAAAAACTAAGTTGTGTGCTTTAGACCACACGATAGAAGTGAAAAGATCAATGAGGGGGGATTAATAATGTGAAATATGAATAATAAATAATAGCTCATTATAAAGAGGATGAAATACATTTTACTCGCTTACAGTATGCAGGTTCGATTTTTAGACTTTAAGATATTTTAACTTATATCTTCCGTAAAACTCCTTATAATTTTTTTTTTTTTTTATATAGAATTTTTCTCCTTTTCTCCTCTCAAACACAACGTCAGCTTAAGATACAATTTTAAATAATAGCTCATTACAAATAAGATGAAATGCTGATAGTTTCCCTTTTCGGGACTTCGGGAAAAAAACCCGGAAAATAATATAAATATTTATAGATGCCAATTTCCCAAACAATCTACCAAGTTGTTTAACCAGATATACCAGGACAATCCTAGGACTTAGGATGAATAGGATTTACTGAATTCTGTAATATATTTTTTTTTAAATTAAAGTATTTTTATTTTCGAATTATTGGCAATTTATAATCAACACATGATGACGATCGTACATACGACATAAATGACACCAACAAAAATTTGAGAATATTTAAAGTATAATTTTTTTCTCGGTTTGGTCTCGGTAAGACCATCCGAAGATCTCACTGAATAATTGAAAACATCTACCTAATTATAAGATCCAGCTGTTACACTGTTCAATAGGTTGTTACATCCCTTCTAACGAACAAACAAAATACATTCTATACAATAATTTGTTCATGTTTTGAGCCGAAATCGGTTCAAAACACTCAAGGGAACTCCCCAAATAATTTAAACTCTGAAACTTAAAAATCAGTCTATCCGTGCGTTCAAAAAATCGTTACATACATACTTTATCCGGTTTCCCGAAAAGCACGAGCATTCCATGCGGACTAGACAGAGCGGACTCTTCTTTAATTGTGTGATATCCTGATATTATGGAAGAATAGAAGGTGCCATACCCCGGTAAGAGGGGCAGAAACGATGAGGCGATTTCATTATATTTCTTTAGTTACCAAACGTAAATTTTATCCTGACTGAGTAAGTTCAATAATCACCTACAATAATCACCGCAGCGTAGTATGTATTTCATCATGTTTTTTAACTGCCTACCTACCACATCAAAATTTAGCTCCGCCAAATTTTCTACTAACTACTTAACAACCATCATATTACTTATTGGCTCTCCCCTTTCCCATCATGTAATATATAGGATATAGTTTAAATTGTTAATACAATATTCAAAGTTTAATTTACTCTCATACAGTCCATCGATATTCAAAAAAGGTTTGAGTGCATGACCATTAAGTTAATAGCATTCATTCCAATGAAGCTTACGTACTTTTTAGCGGACGACACAGACACATAACCATGATATATATCTGTAGGAAGAAAAATGAGTGATGATACTTTGTATGTTACAAGTATTATATAAACTTACTAGACACCTACTCCATATTCAATGGTGAAGCAACAGCCGGAATAAAAAGTGCTCTCACACCCATCACACTAATTGGCAACAACTTTGAACCTAATGAGGGTTATTATCAACATTGGGAATGCCAAGAATTGGTTTATCCATAACAATAACATTTACCTTTCGGGGCCCACGCTAAGCCGTGCACGAAAACATCCGAGCTGTAACTGGTCTGGAATCCATCCCACTGTGACATAACGTAGAACTAAAAGAACATGTTTCTCAAGACATGGACCATATCTAATTCTCACAAATAAAACTAACATCTTACAGAAGACCACTACTACTAATTCACACAGTATAATTTAAGAAGAAAAAGTGTACCAAGTTGTGTAATATAGCTCTGTTATAAACTAAAATACTTCTGCGCTATTTTCATTGATTCATGAACGATATTAATTACAGTATATGTTATACCTAACACTACACGAAGACATGTAGTTAAAAAATACAAGACCTCATATGACAATAGTACAAATACAAACCCAATAATTTTAATTATTAAACGAAATTTGAGGAAATTGACACAAGTAATTTATACAACATTCTCCAATTTCGGGTCGAATGGGACGAGCTTTTTTTGGAATTAGACATACCACGGAAAATACGTTTATGGGTCTATAGATGAATGTATTTTTTGAAGGTATGGAATGGAATATGATGAAATTGATATTTTATATTTTTACACTAACCTTCAACTTTGGGCCGAATGAAACCAGAGGTTTTTGAAATATAGACGTACCAAGTAAAATACTTTTGAGGAACCATCTCTCAACTACATAAAAAAGTTTTTAGCGGCTTTCATATTTTATTTTATTTTAGTATTGGATAAATAGGTGATTATAATAACTCTCCTATTAGCTATAATTACCACTAATTATACAGATGTTAATTTAATTACACACGTGTTGAGCTCCTGTAACCTCCTATTATCCTCTTATAATAATAATAAGGCTTAGGGAACCCGAAGGTTCGATGCCGACACCACCAATCGCTTGTTACACACCTCCCTCCACCGTTCGCCGTCCAAACCCAGTCCCTTCAGATCGGCCTTAATGCAATCTTCCCACCTTCGCTTCGGTCTACCCCTCGGACGCTTACCATTCGGCACAGCAAATATTAACCTTTTAGGAATTCTCTCGTTACTAAGCCCAACAACTTTACAAGCCCATTTGATTCGCCTCGATGAAATTACCTCAATTATATTATCCGGATACAGCTCATGCAATTCGGCGTTGTGTAACCGTCTGAACTCTCCGGTTAACTCATCCTTCTTCGGTCCGAATATTCTACGCAATACTTTATTTTCAAAAACCTTAAGACGCTGCTCATCCCTTAATGTAAGCGGCCAAGTTTCGCATCCATAAAGAACTGTAGGCAAGATAATTGTTTTATAGATTCTAATTTTTAAGTTTCGGGACAAGAGGCGCGAACTAAGTAGTTTTGTTACAGAAAAATAACAAGCGTTCCCCGCCTTCAGTCTAACCTTAATCTCTTCTTCAATTTCGTTTTTTCTAGTTATCGTAGAACCTAGATACCTAAACTTATCTACCTGCTCAAACATATTACCATCTATATCGATATCACCAGTAGTATCGCCATTTTTGCAGCTAACCATATATTTTGTTTTATCCACGTTTATTTCGAGTCCTAGTTCTTTACCGGCTTTCATTAACGTTGTCGTATTTAGTTTTATAGTTTCAACGTCTTCGCTTAACAGTACCAGATCATCAGCATAACCCAGCACGGATGTTGTCTCGCCCAGATCCAACCCTTTCTCGGTTCGCATTACCTCCCTAATGGCATGTTCTAATGCCAAATTGAACAGGACAGGCGAAAGAGAATCCCCCTGTTTTAAGCCCGAACGAACCTCAAATTTTTCGGACAAATTATTACCGATTCTAACTTTATTGAGTGTCTCCATCAAGCACATCCTGACTAGATTTACTAGTTTTTTTGGAATCTCCTGCTCGATTAGAATATTATACAGTTTCTGGCGGTCAATAGAATCGTAAGCCTTTTTAAAATCTATATACAGCTGGTGAACAATACCGTTATACTCCTATTATCCTCTTACAAAATAGAAATCTACATCCTCGTAAATTTCCTCTCCTAATAGTAAATAGTGGTTTTAGACTAAATATTTCTACGGAAAATGATATTCATCTGGAGGAGGTAGTTTGATTTTACCAATCCGAGAGCAGTCATTTTTCGATCTAGACAATTTCTGCTTAAATATTATATTATATATAATATTATTTATATCAAATAGAAAAGAAAGCACACTATAACATAACATCAAAATATTAGAAATAAGAGGCTCAAATTAATGTTGGACTTATATGGAGCTGGACAAGTTGAATATATATTATGGTTTCAAATTGGCATTAAGAATAATTATAATTATACATTAATATAAATTGGAAATAATGCGCTATGTATAATATAGAATTCTAAAGAAATTAAAAATGTGTCCAAAATGTCGTTCAGTTTATTTTATATTGATAAAAAATTATACAATCTGAACTTTATAATACAAATAAATTACAATCATACAATTTGAGCAACAAGTAGTACAATTAAATAAACAGTTGTATAAATGGGGGTTGGTCAGCCGTTAGGCGGACAGAGAGTTTCCCTCTAGTGAGTAAAAATTATTTTTTTAAGGTCTATACCTTAAAATTATAAGGTCTATATCTCCATCCTGGGAAATGGGGTAGCTCACTGGTAGGGCACTGAACTTCCAATGCTAAATGTCGCGATTCAAATCCCAGCTCATGGCAGAAAAATTATTTATTCTCCTTCATTGACCGTAGGCCGACCCTGGTTAAGTAGACAGACCCTCCTGGGGCACACCCATCCTCTATAAAGTGGGTAACCTTAATTAAAATAATTGATTAGGAGGGAAAACCTGGTGGTTGAGCATGATCTCGGTCAAATCACCTCCTTGCACAATCGTAGACCAAGAAACAGAGCTTTCCCTTATTAGTACTGAATCCAAGACCCTTCAAGTGTTGTAGTGGTACAGGCATTTTCTGTTGTTTTTTTCGGTTTTTTATCTCCATCCTACTATGCGATTTGATGCAATTGATACTTGATTTTTTCATAGGTACTCATTTTTTCATCAATTCCTAATTTTTTCCCAACTTTGGACCAAATCAAACATGCGGTTTTTTGATTGGCTTAACGACGAAAATACGTGTGCGCATATGAAAAAGAAAGTAGTGTATAGAATTAGATAAAATGAATACCTCATCATTTTTTTAATAATGTCCAACTTTCCTCTAAACACTTATTATTTTTAGGTATACCACTTTATTTATTTTATTATAAATCATATTATATATTTTTATTATTATTAGAAATAACACTTATACCTCTAACCATTTAATAATGTCTAAAAACATCTAACCAAATCGTCGTTATAAAAATATAATAAAATAAAAATATAATAAAAATATGAAATAGGCATATATTACAAAATATATAAATTAGTCTTCCATAAGAGAGGGTAGTTTATATTGATATGGGTCTATCCAGGTACAATACTTACCTTTACGATACAATACGATTTAACCTTACGCACGAAAAAAAAAAAAGTTTCACTACCAACAGTAATGAGAAAGCCCATAAGAATTACAATTATCTTAAAATTGTTTAAAGATTTTCTGCGTAAATTTATTTTTTAAACTGTTGATGTACTCTTTACTTTGTCTTTTTATGTTCTCAAACCTGTCATATATTATCATGTAAACGGGAAAAATATGTATACACCTTGGACTTAAATTTTTTTTTTTAAAACTAACTGCCACACTGGCAATCAACTTCCTGGTTCTTTCGAAAAATAAATAGATCCAGTATTGAGATGAGAACACGGGAGCCAGGCAATCGCTGATTCGATCCCTTGACAAAATATTCAGTATCAATATAGGTCGCGTCTTACCGATGTTATGCAATTGCACAACGAGCTATTACGTTAGATAATGAATTAATATACATGAAATTTAAAAGTTGCCCGGGCAATTGAACAGGTTTTAATTTCTTTTTTTTTTTTTTTTTTTGATGAATGACATAAGTACTGCGAAATACTAGAAGTGACAGCCCCGCCATAATAAAAACAAAATTACTTTAATAGCAATCACTTTCATGGTTAATTATAAAGCTGGTGACAGGGAAAAGACAATTATGTTTTATTATTATTGGTATATGTACTTTAGATAATATTAAATACTTTTAATTAAGAAATAACTTATAACATAAGTTATTAAGTTAGGCAAGTCCGATAATAGAACAATTATTCAGGAAGAAAATGGTACTGCTCTGAGCATAACAGATAATAATTTCATTTACTATACAATATTCATCTATTTAATTTAATTAATTAATAAAAACGTACAAAGATATTTTTCAAATAATAATACCCCATAAGACATCTGGGAAAGGTCCAGGTTATATGTCCTTCACTATTCAGAAACCTATATATAACAATGAGGGTTTTGGTATTATATACATTGGATATCGATGTTACTATTTTAAAAGCCCCTTTATAGTCTTATTATTCAAAAATAATGGACTCTTGCATGTTATCCGAGGTCATCGGAGAGAGAATGATACATTTTTAGAAATCCATTTTAGAAACCCCTAAAATAATGCCTAGAATAATAATTTATAATGCCTGTACAGACAGTGAGTAAGTTGATTCCAGAGTAAGTGATAACAGTGTTGAAATATAATACTTTGAATAAAGATATAAATTCTCATACCAGAAATGTCACTAAATAATAATAAAAAAAATTGAAATTGGAGTTAGTCATTCAGTCAACTTATTGATTTATTTGTTATTATTTAAAGGAGAATTGTGTGAACTTTATCCGATTAATATAATTGATATAATTACATCGTGGCGAATCAAATGGGCTTGTAACGTTTGTTTGTTGGGGAATCGTTAGGCTTAGTGATGAAAGAATTCCTGAAAGGAACGATGGAGGGAGGTGAGCAATAAGCCATTGGTGGTGTCAGCACCGAACCTTCGGGTTCGCTAAGCCTTTTATTATCAATATTGCTATTATTATTTAAAGTCCCTTTATATCAAAAAGGGTTTCTATTTTAATTGAATTGGAGTTCGAGGATGCAATGAGAAAAACATGTTTGGGCTTTTCATCCACTTTTTGAGGCTTTGAAATCCAAATTTCAAGGCTAAAAAATTGTGAATTGAGTTAGTATGTGAATAGTTACTTCTCAACTCTCAACTTTTTCATCCAGTCCCCTTTTGATAATATAATTTCCTCATGACTGTAGTTTATTTTTTTGTTTACGTTCCATGAAATGTTATCCCCATCATCAAAAACATATTATTTACAGTTTCAGGTCAATTACTTTTTTCTCTTTTTTCCAGTTGTTGATCATCAATAATAAAATGAACGAATAGCATCCGATCTCTGAACCTAACTGTACAGAGTAAGTCTATCTATTCTCAGAGGTGGGCAAGAAATACAAACATAATGTATTTGAGGAATGCATAGTGACTTACTCTTAAAAAATTCCTGCAAACACTCCTTAAGTTATACCTACACCATTTTTTTTTTTTTTTTTTTTTTGGTGCTCCTCAAGGGAGCATCCTTGGTCATATCCTCTATATAGTTTATTCAGATGATATTCTAACCCAGCCCAATACTGTCGTCACCACCTATACAGACGACACTTGTATCCTAACTGTTAATAATGACCCTTTAATTGCATCCCAAACCCTCCAATCACATATCACAAACCTTGAAGAATGGTGTCATAACTGGAGAATAAAAATAAATTCCAATAAATCCATCAAATTACCTTTACCCTTCGTCATAAACCTACAACTTCTTGTCCTACAATATGCTTCAATGATATTTCACTTGTTCCTGTTGAACAAATCAGCTACCTAGGACTCCACTTGGATAAACGTCTTACTTCGAATCTGCATACTAGACTGAAACGACAAGAAACTGTTCGACGTTTCCGACTGCTCTAACACTTACTAGAAAAACGCTCTAAGCTTTCAATTAATTACAAAAGACTACCAAACCATCGAATTGCTATCGTATCCAATCCTTACAATCCAAAATTCTTAGTAAAATCCTTAATGCCCCATATTTTGTCCTAAATAAAACCATTGACAAAGACCTTAATGTTCCATATGCCGCTGATTTAGACCGAGCTAGATACCTATCCCTTCATGACAAACTCCGGTTCCATCCGAATCCATTTGTTTCCAGCCTTGCTTCTTCCTCGATTTCTAATAATCTCTCCAGGCGACTGAAAAGAAGATGGCATCGTGATTTTCTTACCTAGAATTAAATAAGGAGTGGGACCACTGGGCATATCTCTTCAGGTCTGGTCATGTTATTATTTCTAATGTGTGCATTTGTACTGGTTGTATTTTTTTTTTTTTTTTTATTTTTTTTTTTTATACGCTTGTTAATTGTATTAAGTAAATAACAAAATAATTTTTTTTCCCTCAATGATGTAATAAGTACTAAAAGACACAGATTTAATAACAACGAAAATTCGTTTAATATTTTTATTTCACAACTTGAAGAACATTATTTTTTTTAAGCTTATTTCGAATCATTCTCCCATGACAACGTATTTTACAATATGTATTCCTTAACCTCTCCATTTCGTTTCTTGAAATATGAATTTTCTAAACAATAGATCCATAATGGAACGGGCGTCACAGCCGTTGGCTACAAATGGGCGGTTTTTGAAAGGTTTCGGAAAGGAACGAAACATCCGCTGGGTGCACTGTTTACAAACAGGACCCGAAGGTCAATGCTGGTGGGATCGCACGACTTTACGCCAAACGAGTAACAGCTCATTTCCAATTTCGCTTGGACAATTGAACTTTTTTCCAACCAATTTAATCACTCCACAATATAACAAAAGGTATAAGAACTATACAAACTTTTGCTTTAGGCACAAGATATATTAGGTCTGTGTTAATTTAGAATAAAACCAAGTTCGTGAGAGCAGTTTTTACGAAAAATAAATATATTTAAGCGTAATAAGTTGTAAAAACGATAAATAGAAAAAACGAAATTGAAGAAGAGATTAAGGTTAGACTGAAGGCGGGAAATGCTTGTTATTTTTCTGTGACAAAACTACTTAGCTCGCGCCTCTTGTCCCGCAACTTAAAAATTAGAATCTATAAAACCATTATCCTACAATTCTTTATGGTTGCGAAACGTGGCCGCTTACATTAAGGGATGAGCAAAGTCTTACGGTTTTTGATAATAAAGTATTGCGTAGAATATTCGGACCGAAGAAGTATGAATTAACCGGAGAGTTCAATTATTCATGGACGAGGTGCTTTAAAATAATATCATGACTACCCAAAGATGGCAGACGCTTAGCTTATTTGTTTTAATTTTATAAAAACTTGCCTTTTTTCTGTCTTTCTCTTTTTGGTTTTTATGTTTTCACATTAATAACCAATAGCAAAATCGTGACTGAAAAAAAAACTTTTAAAAAATTTTATACTTGTGGTTAATAATGTGTATAAAGAAATGTTTGAAAAGTGACCTGAATGTTATAAAAAATATAATTTGATGTAACTAAGTAAATAATTGGTTAAATTTTATTAATATTAATCAACTGATGATAAATTATTTTCCCCTCTTTTATATAATAAATATTTATATAAAAAAATAATTACCAATTTAAACGTGGAGAAAATAACCATTTTTTTAGATTTAAACATAAATTTTTAAAACAAGTTAACAATGCTGGTCATTACGATTGATATTTTTAAATCGATTGTTATGTTATCGACTGGTGTATTTAAAGCCATTTTCACTTATAAATGTATAATTTCTCTGAATAGAAAAATCAACCCTTAACATAATTTCTTAACAACTTTGTATCTTGTCAACCAGCTTAACTCTTATCTCAATTATTAAAGATTTTTATCTAAAAGCCACCATTTGTTTTTAAATTAAGCCATTATTAGCTAATTTCAAATATGTTCGAATGCTATGCTATTATTTATATTTATATATTACATTTAACTTATCGTCAGCTACAGTGTGAAACCGCACGAGTTTTAAACGTGATATGGGACTATCTTATTATTTTATTTTTAACAAAAATATTATGTGCAGCAATCAGCATTAATGTCAACGCTATATCACTTGCTGGTACTTTTCATGTGAAAAGAAATATATGCATCAATTATTTCATTTTATTGAAAAAGATATTTGACCATAAAACATCAAAAATTAATTTTTCTCGTCTTTGAAAAGTTGAAGTCCGAAAATGTATGCCAAAAGTTATTCTAACAAGAACAGATTATGATAATTTCAAGTCTGATTTGATTATACTTATTGTGTCTCTTTTTATTTATTTTTTTAAAATTTATTTTAAAATAAAATAAACGCCTGCCTAACCTATAACAGTCATCAAAATTGCAACAGGATTTATAAGATTATTTAACCCTGGTCACTTCCTATCCCTAAACTTAACAAAATCAAATCAAAAGCAATTCGCCAAGTACACCGTTAACAGATTTTAATCGCTTCAAAAACGCCCATCAGGAATGGATATTTATTTATACCGACGTGTCTAAAAGCAAAGGAGTAGGCACTGCTGTGGATAATGGATCATATAATGTTATCCCTTTCTCATATTTGTACAATCTACACCGCTGAGTTATCTGCTCTAAACTGAGACGTAAAATTCATTGACGCTAAACTAGGTCATGATTTTTTCAGATTAAAAATCGGCCCTCATATCGATACAGGACGCTTTTTCTCAGAACTGGTTAGTAGTCGATAATATAACTAGTCTTAAAACACTGGAGATGGCTGGATGTATGGTAAAATTTTTATGGTTACCAAGTCATGGCAATGAGATGGCAGATAGCATGCCCAAGAGAGCTATCAAAGAGGGTCAACCAATCTTCACCACTCAACCTTCTCAAGCCGTCTCTTTAATCAAAGAAAAATCATGGTTAACTTGGTAAAGAACTTGGTCTGCCACTAGAGATAATAAACTAAGGGTTGTGAAGCAATACGTCCGGAGAGTCACTGCAAATATCCTGCTGACCAGAAGGGAAGAAGTGGTACCGATCCGCCCAAGGATCAGACATACTAGGCTTACCCACGAGTACTTCAAAAAAACCTTGAAGAATCACTCCAAAAGGACGCCAATGCTATTAAAAACATAACATTGTTCCTTAAGGAAATCAAAATATTTCACAAAATTTAATCACATCTTGTAATTGTAAATATACGTGTTAAGTTTTTTTTAAGTTTGTAGATTCCTCTTCAAATTGTAAATAAACCTGTTAATTTTTTTCTTTTAATCATAATTTTTAATTATATAATGGTTTTTAAATTTTTCTTCTTCTAATTTTTAATATTTAAATTGTATTTTACCGTATTTTTAGATTATATTCCTGAAAGCATTAACCTTTTATTTAAATGTCCTTGTAAACTGTTAACTTATCTTTTTACTAATCTTTAATATTTAGTTTTTAATGGTTATTTTACTTTTTATTTATTAAACTGTACTCTTTAACTTTGCTTCTATTAATATTAATTTTTATTATTTAAAAATGTATTTATTATTGGCGAAAATGGCCTAGGTGGTTGAAGAGTCTGAAACACTTATAAATCAAAAAAAATATAATCACTATAATGTAAATTTGTATAAATAATTAATTAGAAATATAAGGGTGGTTCTTTGCAAATAGTCGTCACTGATAGCATAGCTTTGTAACAATACTTATTTCCCAGAAAACCGTTATCGATATTTTTCTACATTTTATTTCTTTTCTTTTTTTTTTTTTTGAAAAAAAATTATAATGCAGATAATTTTGCATTCAACATATCTGATCACAAGCCGTTAGGTGCGAGCCGTTACTTATTTTATTGTTACAGAATATCGTATTATAATAATTTGTTGAAAGCTATTGAGAATTGGCCGATGGAGTAAACTGTAAACATCAGTTTATATTTAGCATTTTTATTTCTTATAAAATATTTTGTTGACATATTTGATGTATTTCTAAATAATTGTTTATTCTATATAGGAATATATAATTATTTAGACTAAACTCAAAAAGATTCTGATAAGAGAAGCAGAGCAGGTCGGTCTACAAATGAATGAAGATAAAACAAAATGTATATTAATAAGCCGAAAATCTCCGAAGAAGGAAAATCGTTCCCGAGAACAGACAAATTCAAAAACCTCGGTTCCACAGTAACCTCAATGGACGAACAACGACCAGAAAGAACAGCTTATAACGAGCACAACATCTTCAAATATACTAAAATAGCGAAAAATCTTAAATTAAGAGTGTAAAATGCAATGATTAAGCCAGTTCTGACATACGCCTGCGAAATCTGGAGACTAGCTTGTACCATTTAAAGAACAATTACGAACAGAAATACGCTCCCCCAGATAACCGGAACGATCTGGGTTCAGAGTAATGAATAGAATAGTATCGCATAGAAGAGAAATAGTAATAAAGAGCTGGTTACAGAAACTTGTCAACTAAAATCTGATGATATCAAAGGTAAGGAGGTTAAGAAGGACGGAGCATGTAGATCGGAGCAATTCAACGAGAAGCCTCAACACAACAATGAAACCCACAATAGTAGACAAAATACCATCTTGAAGGCGAACAACGGAATGTATAGATCGAATGAACAAAGATTCAATAGAGCTGCATACAGATAACTGGAAAGTAATAGCGCAAGATAGGCATAGACGGAGAAGACTGGTTAAGACTGTAAATGATATGTATTGCCCACAGAAATAAAATAATATATGCAATACTTTATACATATATATCATTTTTTTTTATATATCAACTGTTATGATCAATATTAAAAAAGAAAACACTAGAAAAAATAAATAAAAATCGGTGCCCGCCACTTGATTATTAATCTATAAATGTGCTCTCAACTAGAAAAATGTTGGGGACTTCTGGTGCAATGTGTTAAAATAAAAGAACTAGTACGTAAAAGTTAAATGCTAAAGAAGCGGAAATATTAATTTACCAAACAGCCATCGCAAGCCGAAATGCCAACCGTCATGGAGTGCCACTAACGATCACGGTCACAGCGAACGCGATGCGCGGCTAACGCAACTCGGCCCGCGATGAAATAGTCGCATTACCGCGGGTTGCGTCAGCTTTCGGCCGCCAAGTTCTTTGCAGGATATCGGCCATTAGCGGCCTGCGGTGAAAGGGTCTTCGTTTTGGGGGTACGGATGGGGAGCGGTATCCAGGAGTAAGTCAGGTTCGTCTATCATTTTAAAGATGGACATGAATTTAAAAAAATATATTTTTTTAACGAGTGTGAGTTTTCTTGGATCAATTTATCGGAGGTAATTTATTTTTCACTAACTCGAATTTCAACTCCACCCGTTCACATTTTAATCAACTTTATTTATTTATTTGATTTTTCAAACTTTATTTATTTGAAAACTTTATGCGAAAAAAAAAAATAATCCACTGTGGCAATCATCCCGTAGGATTCAAAATCTTTGTTCATGATGAATAAAACTGATACAATTAGAACGGGATCTCTCGCTATGATGTAGCAATCATGTTGGATATTCATCCTATCTTGATCCATCGACTTCTGAAACCATTTAAGTTTCAGATAGGCATAGACGGAAAAGACTGGTTAAGACTGTAAATGATATGTATTGCCCACAGAAATAAAATAATATATGCAATACTTTGTATATATCATTGTTTTTTTTTTATCAACTATTATGAGCAATATTAAAAAAGAAAACTCTAGACAAAAAAAAGAAAATCGGTGCCCGCCACTTGATTATTAATCTATAAATGTGCTCTCAACTAGAAAAATGTTGGGGACTTCTTGTGCAATGTGTTCATTTGTTGAAACTTTCTATTTTTTTTTCAATGACTGTTAATGTAATTGAAATAAGATAATAAGTTTTGGAATTGATATTCTTCACTTCTCTATATAATCCATTCTCGTTTGATTCATTAAAATCTATCGATCCATATTGAATATACTGTATTTTTTGGTGGATTACATTAAGTACAGAGAGAATGTATAAGTATCGTTTGTAATTTGTAGAGACTGATACGGAGAGAAACCAATAGTATAAACATATTGCATTCAAAAGCGGTTATGTACAGGGCTGGATATCAATTAATAGTTTACTAGGAAGAAAAATAAAAATTTTATTACAATTTCGGATAGTAAAACTTGACGTAAACGGTCCTCTACAGTGGCATCAAGTTGCGCAACCAGTTACCTGAAGCATTAATTAAGGTCGCGGACGAAAGCTGGTCTTCGCTGCGTCATAAGGAGATAGCGTGGTCAGTAGGGGCACCAGAAGCGGCGGAAGTTACTCTAAGATAGGCTAAGTAGCGGGCTCGGCAGTCACTAAAAGCGATCGCGGTCGCGCGTAGTAACTGTTACGTAACTGGGGAACTGGAACCCGTTCCAGGCATCGAGGGTCATCAGTTCAGCGGGCAACTGGAACTAGGTTTTCTCCAAGGACGGCTGGAGCCTCTTCACATGCTTTTTTTATTTTATTTTTTTCCGGATAAAATACTAACATTGGACATTACCTATTGTTCGTATCTGAAAGAAGGCTGTCGAGGGTTTAAGATGTGAAAAAAAAGAACATTCTTTTTAAAGACTGACTTATGAAAGACTGAGGCCATCACATCATTAACTAAAATTTAAACGACCAGCTTCAAAAATATACACGACAGGTTCTACTGGTTTGTTCAAAGACATAATGATTTCTTAATAGGAAAAAAAAAATTAACGAAAGAGTGATGGTATTTTAGAACCTGCGAATCTAATAAATTGAAAATATAACTGCAGTATAAAAATAAAATTCTATTCATGTATTTTTCACTTTCTATTACTTTCTCCTATTCTCATGCAGCAGATGGTTTTTGATAATTCATTCGAATTTATTTAATTCAGAACTAATGCCTTTTGTAAACGTAAATAAGAGCAATATTTTTCATAACAAACTAGTTCCATATAAATTCAGGTTATATTAAGAATTTTAACTATATTGCATTTTTTCATGAAAGTACAAGCCTGTAAATATACGAGAGTAACAAGGCTAAGTTTAAGATTTAATATAACCATTATAAATTTGCGTTTTGGATTCAATTTCCATTAAGAAGTAACAACTAAAGTAGTGTAGAAATATACTAGCAAAAGAGGACTTGCTTTTAAAAGTCTTAGGACAAAAAATGAGATATAGCTGTAGTAGGTAATTTCATATTATTTTTTTTTCGAAGTAAAGTGAAAACGTTAACGTTTAACAAAGTTCTCTAAGGGTATGACTGTCACCTCAGATTCTTCTCATTGCAGAGGAGAGAAAGATAAATTGACTTAGCACGCGCATATGCAAGACATGGAGATGAAGATTGAGAAAGAAAAAGAGAAATTGAATCGCCACAAGCCTTCCAACGTCCATAACAATTTTACCAAGAAGGAAAAAGACTACAACATAGCCGGCAGATCCCTTGTAGTCTTATTATAGTCATTACGAAACAACTAAAAAGAATTGCCAATCACGATTGCTACTATAAGCCAGTCTGTGTGCGATATTCAAAGGGTAAAAACTGAAAAAGTATACTCACAATATTGACCAAAATATTATTCCTTTAAAACAAAGAAAAGCTATATTTTCATTTAAGAAATTAAAATATTTCAAATTAAGTATTCCAAAACAAATAGCTCAATATACAAATTTAAAGGTAAGTTCAATGATCGTGATTCATTAAAGTGCAACGTCACTTCTAGTCCGTTCACAGACCCCGTTTTATCAGACACAGACCCGTTTATGAAGCTATTTACGAAATTTCAGCCGGATGTTAATAATTTGATAAAAAGGGGTCTGTACCACGGACTATTCATTTTGAACACTGATGAGTCCTTCCATTCAAAACAGATATATAGCCTATTTTGCTTTATCAGAAAACAGATGCAAAGATAAATTATGATAATTGTAAATACGCAATACAAGATAAATATTTTGTAGATTATCCTTAAATACCTTCACAATGTGTTTTGGTCTTGACAGAAAAAAGCTTGCATAGTGAACACATTACACAACTTTCACTTACCACCCGGCTTTCTTAATTAATTAACAAAAAATTAATTAGTTAATTAAAAATAAAGTAATTAACTTATTACCTTTTTTCTCGACTTAGTGTTCAAGTTATCTTACGATTAAAGTTGAAAGAAAATGGGTATTTACAAGTTTTTAGTGCCTAATTAAATAGACAAAGTTTGCTGACATCCAGATTGAAAGCGCCCTAATTCCGAGAGTTTTCGTAAATAAAATATTTATAGGTTATGATGAGATGAAGCTATTTACCAAGTTTCAGCCGGATGTTAACAATTTCATAAAAAGGGATCTGTACTATGGACAATTATATTACAATTTAACTATAAATATAGACCTATGACAATTAATCTATAATACAACCATCCTGTGGGCTATTTATTTTTAAATTGTCAAGCTGAAAATAAATGTTAAAAGTTTCTAAGGAAATATTTATTTTGCATCCAAAAATATATAAAATTAAAAATTACTTGATACAACAATTTTCAGTCTTCAGTTTATCACCACTCTCCATTATCCTCCATCATTTAGATTTAAATTTAATTAAATTAGATATAAGATTAAATATTATTTTATTCTCAAAATCTTTAGCTTTCCAATAGTTCATTACACGTATACATCAGGGGTTGAAACATATATGGAACTTTTTTAAAACGTTCTATTTTACAGTTTCTGTGAAACCTTTTAGAAAAAATGTTCTCAAAATAAAAATTCTAAAAAACTTTTATGTAATAAAGTTCTAGGTTTAAGGTTAAAGTTTTACTTGTATTTATTAAAGTTCTTAAAAAAAGTTCGGATAAATGAAAAATAAACACTAATTGGGCTTAGATTAGAGGTATAATTTGTCTTAAATAAATTACACGATTCTAATGTGTCTTTTGTTTGGGTAGCTATGGATAAAATTCATCTTTTAGATCGACTATTTAGCGAAATAGAAAGAAATTTTAAATAAAAGTATTTTTAAAATAAAAAAATCTGTAAAACCTTTACTTGAAAATTTTCAAGGGAAAAAGTTCTAGTTTCAAAATAACTGAAAAACTATCTATAATACGAATCCCGATGATACCGAAAATTTTCAATAATAAAATTAATTTTTCCGTTCCAAGTCCTGGAACATAATGTATATTATATATTAAAACATTTAATTCCGAAAATTCTTTTTCAAACGGAGAAATTTTTTCTTCAATTAATTATCAAACTAAATCATAGTTTGTATTTCTCCAGTTTGAATTTCTATTAACCTTGAGAGTCATTTAATTATTTCTAATAAACAAAACTAATGATAGTTTAGAAGAAGACATTTTTAAAATTTAGCATCAGGCAATGTCATAATATAGACCATTCAAGATAAGATCGATATGACTATTTAAATCAAAATCTTTTTCGAGAATACACTAATCATTTGTAAAATCAATTATGTCCACAGGCACAGATACACAAAGACTCAAGGGACTCAGAGAACAACAAAACGGGTATTTCTATTTATAACTTCGATTAAAACATTTCTCGATCGCAATACTTTCCCTTCCTACACGTTTCATAAACAAGTAAGTTAAATAAAAATGAGAGTCATCCGTATGTCAAAATACACAATTACTTTTAATATAGTAATAAAATTATAAAACATAACAAGCATTTATTTTTACTTATATATTTATAATAACGGCTATTTTTTATTAATTTGAAAAATTTGTCAAAATAGTTTGAAATGGATCAGAGAAAATCAGAGATTGCCAAAACTATCGTACAGTATTTAAATGTACTGTACTGTACATACAGTAGCTGAGTTCAAATCAATTACTTAAAATTTGTTCACAAATTTAAAAATAAAAATAATCTTCTAACTATTCAATTAACGCAAAGTATAGTTGGTATTCGCAATTGACAAGTATGTTGAGAGCCATAAACTCGGTTGAATTATTAAACATTAAAATTAAAGAATTATTGGAAGAGGAATTTTTTAATCTTATTTATTGCAAAATATTACAATCTGTCTCAAGGACATTTATAATAGTGTTCACAGATCACATTCACACAGAAGAGGAATTTAAAAACACTATTGAAAAATTAAAATGTAATAAACTTTCCCTCGATATTCAATCCATATTGAACTCAAAATTTAATCAAAACTTCAGAAAAATTAGTAGCTTGACCAAGGATGAATATTATGTAAAACTTAAACGGCCAATAAAAAAGCATAGAATGATTAGCCAATTAAGACTGTGCCAGCCGGAAAACTTAAAGGTTACTTCTTACTGCTTTCAAAATAGTTTTCTAGATAGAAGTGCTGAATTTCCCATTTGTAATACATGCGAACCCAAAGATTTATACCATTTTCTGTTGCCTTGCCCTACATAGTAGCTTTTATACGTAAGTATTTAAATGAATATATTGATGGTAACTGTGACGATAAAGATCAAATAATACAATTATTAGATATAGAAAACAAATATAAATTCAATGATTTAAATGAAAGGATTTAACCCACATCCCGATATCCTTAATTCAACTCACATCAATTGTATTGAGGCAGAACTGGATATTCCTCTCCAAATGTCTCTGCCACCCAAAGCATTTCATCCCATAGAAATATCCAACATCATTCAAAAATTGCCTTCCAGTAAAGCTCCTGGACATGATCTAATTACATCCCAGATCCTAAAACTTCTTCCTCGAAAAGCCATCCTATTCCTTACTTACATATATAATGCTGTACTCCGTTCTACATATTTTCCTGATCCTTGGAAACGATCTATTGTTAAAATGATCCACAAACCCAAAAAACCACCAGAATACCCATCCTCTTACCGTCCTATCTCTCTTTTACCCATCATGGGCAAGATCCTAGAAAAACTCATCTTAAAACGCCTGTACCCTATCCTAAATTCTAAACACATAATCCCAGATCACCAATTTGGTTTCCGAACTTCCCATTCCACTATACAGCAATGTCATCGTGTGGTAGACGTAGTATCCTCTGCATTGGAGCGCGGAATGTACTGTACGGGAGTCTTTCTCGACGTTGAACAGGCGTTTGATAGAGTTTGGCACCCGGTACTGCTGTACAAACTCCGAAAATTCCTACCACCTACATACTTCCTCATTATCCGTTCTTACCTTACTGATAGATACTTTAAAGTAAATCACAATAACGCCTATTCATCCCTTTTTTCCCAGTCCGCTGGTGTTCCTCAAGGTAGTATCCTAGGTCCTATCCTCTATACAGTTTATACAGCTGACATCCCAACCCACCCCAACACTGTCATCACCACATATGCCGATGACACATGTATCCTATCAGTAAACAATGACCCAGCAATTGCATCCCAAATGCTTCAATCACACATCATAAATCTAGAAGAATGGTGTCAAAACTGGAGAATTAAAATAAACTCCAATAAATCCCACCAAATTACCTTTACCCTTCGTCGTAAACCAACGACTTCCTGTCCTACAGTTTCCTTTAACAATACTCCACTTATCCCTGTTGAGCAAATCCGATACCTAGGACTCCACCTGGACAAACGACTAACTTGGAATCCTCATACTAGACTGAAACGACAAGAAACCGCTCGACGTTTCCGATTACTTCATCACTTACTAGACAAACGCTCTAAACTTCCCATTAATTACAAAAGACTCATATACTTGACTATAATAAGACCTATTTGGACTTACGGAGTTGAGCTATGGGGCTCCACTAAACCATCGAATTCCTCTCGCATCCAATCCTTACAATCCAAAATCCTTCGTAAAATCCTCAATGCTCCTTACTTTGTCACTAATAAAATTATCCATAAAGATCTTAATGTTCCTTATGTTTCAGATCTGGCCCAATCCAGATACCTATCCTTCCATAATAAACTTCAGAATCATCCCAACCCTCTCGTTTCTAACCTTGCTTCCTCTTCAATTCCTGATAACCCTCCGAGGCGTCTGAAAAGAAGATGGCCCCGTGATCTCCTAATGTAGTCATATCATTAGAGTGCTACCATTGGGTAGTTACTCAGCAAGTGTATTCATGTCATTATATCAATTATGTCCAAATTTACTTGATGTATTTATGTAATACAGTTGTAAATGTCATAAAGAAATAAAAAAAAAAAAAAAAAAAAAAAAAAAAAAAAAATGAAAGGTGATTAAAATTAAGAAACCTCTTTTTGTTTGTTCAAGAAGATATAGTTTCATCTATTCTTAATGTTAATTAAGGTTAAGGTTATATGTAAATATAATATTATTACTAATCATTAAATTTTATTTTGCTAAAGAAAGATTTTTGTTTACAGTTATATCAAACACACTAACTTTATTTTGTAGATCATATTATATTTAATATATATTATCTTTTTACTATTAATATGGTTTTTACTATTAATGTAGTTAATTAGGAATCATATTTATGTATATTCTTATAAATGTATGTATATAAAACTCAACTCCATTTGTATGAGTTCGCCCGAAAACATAAAAAATTGTTATTTATTTAATTAATTTATTTATAGCAGAGTTCAAAAAAAATATATACACCAGTCTGGCATGCAGATATAATACAAATATATACAAAAGTACTAAGAAAGATACAACTATAAACAAAAGATACTAAAAAAAAAAAAAAATACAACTATATACAAAAAATACAATTATATACAAAAAATATTTAGTAACACAGACTTATGAATTTTTCATAAAATTAAAAACAGCTCAGTAGATTTTCCTTCAATATAATTCTATAGAGAGGAGTAACGAGGGACTCTAATCTTACGGAAAAGTTTAGAAGGCTATCTTAATTAGGTAGTTTCATTACGTAAGGGGACCATAATTTAATCGTAAACTCTGATTTAATTCAATGGTCAGATCGACATTGGAAGAAACATATAAATTTAATTTAAAAATGAAGAAATCAGTTTATCTATGCTAATGGTTTTCTATACAACAGAAAGAATCCTCCGGAATTCCTTGGAATATTTACAGACGAGATAGCTGAAGGTTACTTTTTGGGAGAAATCTTAAAGATCTTGTTGCTGGCATATATGAAACAAGATTCATTTTTTCCTTAATGAAATGTTTTTAAACTATGTTCTTTACTCTCTCATTTTTTTATAAAAAAGAAAATTTTATATAAAATAAACAATTTAATTATAGTCGTCCCGGTAGTTTAATTTTTGTAATTGATTTTTTCTCTTTGTACAGTCAGGTTTAACAATAGTCTTCATTACTTACAATAGTATTAAAATAACTCTGTTTAAAAAATAAAATTTTAAACTCAAGGATTTTTTAAAAAAATTAATGCTTATTTTTTTAATGAAAAATAAATGTAATAAATGAATATCGTTGGACGTATTATAAATAAAATAGATGTCCTTGAATAGATAAAATTAAAAGAACAAATAGCATCTAAACATTTATTCAATGACGTAGTTTCGATCGACATTGCAAGTCTTCACCAGATGGGGAAAAAAAAACCCACAGAAGATAAAACTGTTGCAAAGGATCCAACTCGATTATAGTTATTTATTCATTTTTATTATTAATAACAATGGGATATGTTTAATTATTTGACACAAAAAAAAATTAAAAGCACTTTCGAGGAAGAAATTTTGAAAATTTTAGCCATCATGTACGATACATCGTATTAAGTGTTACGTTTGGAAACCTATCCTTACCTTTCGGCTAAGATCGGGAGCGTGCTCGTGTGTCTTCGGTAGTTTCCGTGCCCACATTACCATCCTTTATTTGTTCTATAGTTAATTATCAAATTATTTCATAGTTTATACTTATACGTCTTTCGATATTGGGTTGCAATATGAAAAGTGTAATGTTGTTTTTTAAGTCTTGGTCTTGGACTTGCAAAGTGCAAGACCAAGAACGATTTTGGGCAACACTAAATTTAACGAACAATAGTTGTATCTTTCTTTTTAACTCAGATGGAGATCTACAATGTCGAATAAATAATTAGTACGTATATGATGAAAAATATCTCTTCTTTACTGAGGCACAGCTGTTTTTGCTTGCCTAATAAATATGGCAGACCAAAGACGAATTAAGTCGGCACTATGTTCAAAATTGAAACTAACATAATTATTTTGTTTTATATTATTCAAAAAATATTTACAAATATATACCAATGTTACAATATCATCTTGTGACATAAGAATAAGTTTGTAAAATAATTCAAATAAAAGGAAAAATAATTCACCACCTGCGCGAGTTCACTGTAGGCCTGCTAATTGCAGTTTAGCTATATTTCAAGATCAAAAGTATATGTTAGTATTTGAATAAACTGCTATTAAAAAAAAAAAAAAACAGCTTTTTTTATCTACCCCTTCCTAGCCTTTTAGGTTATACAGGGTTTCCCCGAGTCAGGGATGAGAGCGGGAGATAACTCTATTTTGCATATCCGTTAGGTCACTCGGCCGCCCTATTCTAAAACATTGGCTAATATAATAATTAATAAAATTAAACAGAGGAGTATATTAACATATTTAAATTATAATCATAAAAAAAAATTGTACAACTCATGAAACAAGAAGTTTCTTTGGTGTCTTAATATGCTTGATTCACAGAACATCTGTATTCTAATACGCCTTGTAATAAAAATGCTATTATTTTGATTATAGTCCTTTGGTTTCTTCAAAATTAATTTTCAGAAAGGTTGATGATAGACACAACTGACATGTAACATTTGATGTGTAAACGGTCTTCTGCCACGATGTTAACATACACCGCAGAAGATGAATCGTAATTTAATCCTTTCAATATGACGGAGAAGTAGCCCTTTCTTGAATTTTAAAAAGGTTTCGATCCATCTCAGCCCAAGCTATAATTATTTAAATATTTGAATTTAATATGAAAGAAGTAAAGAATATGCACACGACAAACAATTTTTAAAACAATAGCACGTAGTTATTACTTTCAATCTATCTTATTCAAATAATTATTACAACAGTAGATTAGTGTATAATCGAGATTTTAGGGTATACTAAAAACATTTATGCTTCTGTTTTTTGTTTTTTTCAATTTTATTAATTGAGTATTAGTACATTCTGCCATATTGAAGGGCATTAATATTAGAGCTCAGTAATCATTCATGCAATATTCATGCAATACAAACAATAACTAAAATAGAGAAAATAAAGAAAATTAGTATAAATATGTATAAAAAATGAAATAAAAGATATAACCTAAATGAAATTGAAATTAATAAAACACGTTCACACGTATATCTTTTTCTTAAAAATGAAGATTGATCATGCATGCCACTAAACATCTTTAACCACCCTACACTAAATAAAGTTAAGCCCATTTGACCAGAATAATAGGGCCCAGGTTAATCTGGATGAAGTGAAATGCGAAATTCTCGATAAGAGGTGGTATGATCAATAAATACAAATAAAATAATGTTAGCGGTATTTATTAAAGAACTACTTATAGAAACTGGTCAATCAATGACATGATATGAAGGTACGGAGGTTAAGATGGGCGTGGCATATATCATATATTATGTACATATTTTATTCTCATTTTTGGGTAGTAGCCTATAAAATTACTCTAAAGATAATTAATTTATCAATATATCAATCCATCTGGATGTCTCTACGTAACGATGAATGCCTCAATAGAAGTCAAAATACCATATGGAAGGCCAAAAAGCAGATGGATAAATAGAATCAACAAAGATGCAATAGTGATGGAGCAGGCTTGTTCTATATCTATATGATCTGTAATGACAACAGAAAAAAAAAAATATATATATATATATATATATATATATATATATATAATAAAAGATAAATAATTTTCACTTCCACGAACAATTACTTTGATTATACAATCAATTATTGCCCTATTAGGTCTAAATCAAATTACAATCACAAGAGCAAATACTTCTATACGACTCAATTACCTGAAGAGGAATACCCCAATCAACCTTGTTTCCTATACAATTATACCCCTTCTATTGAGGGATCCAAACCATTTCGAATCGAACGGACCGGTAAAAGTTCAAGACGGAGGATTAATAATTCATGACATGAGAAGTAACCGTCTCTACCAACGTTATTTATGTAATAAATAAGGATCATAAGGAAGTAATGTTATGTTTTAAATCGTTCACTGATTAACATGCGATAGTATTTGCAGATATAATTAAAACCTTATTCAACCACAGTTAGCTTCAGGCTTCCCTGTATGGCACAGCTGGCAGTAATTGAAACGAACCATTTTTGCATTGAGCACATTTATCTTAAAAAATTATAGAATTTTATAATCAATTCTGCAATCGATAAAGAATTCGCTGATGCTTTCTTAATATTTTAATCATGAGTCGTTACGTATAAGATCAAAAATATATAATCAAATAAAAATAAAATAGATGTTTGAGATATTGATAGAAAAACATTGGTGTTAGTTTTAAATTAACTAATTCATACTTAAATAAAAAAAAAATGTTATCCAGCCATAAATTTGGATTCCGAACACAGCATTCAATCATATACACGGTGAGGCACGACGTCACATGAAATTGTATGCAAAAGAATTATTTCTAGATATCGCTACCGCGTTCGATAGAGCATGTCATCAGAGACTTCTCTATCAGAGACGATCTAGGATCAGAGAACTAACGCAAAGAGTATCAATAATATCTGTTTACAGAAACTAGTCAATCAATATCTCATGATATGAAGGCAAGGAGGTTAAGATGGGCGTGGCATAGATCATATATTATGTACATATTTATTTCTCTTTTTTGGGTATTAGCTTATAAAACTACCCTAAAGATAATTAATTTTATAATATAATCCATCGAAGTTCCATTCTCGTCCGTGTTCGTTTTTAACTTCCCACTCTGTAATACTAGAGAATAGATTTTCACACAAATGTTGCGCTTGAGTTTACGACCAAATTAAATTGTTTTTTTTTATTCTCATTATTTCATGTGGCAGAAAACAGCATCTGAACAACTCACAAAAACAGAAATTTGACCATCTTCTGGTACATTCCAGGCGGTTAATAAAATAAGACAAATATGAAACCATGATCCATGAATCTATACTGTTCCTGAAACCAAGTTTTTAAAAGTTTGTGTGCGGAAATGTCAAAAAAGGTACAAAGTCCCAAAATATGTTAATTTTGTTAATGCACCACCGAAAAAATTTATTCTAGAAAGTTGAAGCGAGCCCGCGTAGGTTATTTATCTCCATAAGCGATATCGCATTGTATGCAACGAAATCCGTACGGTCCAAATAAACAGAAAAGACTTCCTGCAATTACCTTTGCCTACCTACGAATAGTAGTGAGGCATCCAATGTTGCCGGTATCCAAATTATTTAAACATAATAGGAAGGTGAAATATAAAATTCTAAGGATAAAGAAGAAATGGAGTTGAACTGAAAGACTACGATATATTCAGAAACAGCTTGTTTTGAAAGTGTAGTCAAAACAACGATAAGCAATCGGAAGATGTATGGAAGATGCAGTTGCAACATTGTTTGATGAGGAAAGTAATTATCAATATCGATTGTAGCAATCCAATATCTGACTCGGACCACAAGGTTCGAACCCGCGGGCAATCCGACCGCAAAGGTAACCCCTCCCCCACCCCTAACTACACTAACACATTTTTCTAATCGACTCTCTCAATGAGCTCATCCTGGATTCACTGCTACTGCAACCTTTAGCACATAGCATGTAGCAATCTGCTCTCTGCTAACCCATACTGTCCGATCTACGAAACCTCCCTGCGTTATGCAATCGTAATATATTCAACCACAGCTATTTAGCGATTGTAGAAATCATTCAGCTACTGAAGTATGTCCAGCAGTGACATTGCGAAACATAATCTAGTATTTTTTTTATTTAATTCACTATTCCCTTCACGTAGGTTTTATAGTGAGTAGTATCGCTCACTCATTTAAACATCGGCAAATTTAAAATAAAAACGTGATTTTTTTTTTCATGAGAGAGATTTCATAATTTAAAATATATTAGTTACAGCACATCTGCTTATTGTCAATTTCATGACAGGTGTGGATGGAAATATGAATACAATATATATATATATATATATATATATAATATATATATATATATATATATATATAATATATATATATATATATATATATATATATATATAATTCATTAAAAATAAATAACAAGCGAATGAGAGAACTTTTATATAACACTCTACAATTTTTTTTAGATAATGTTATTTTCATTGATATTAAGAGTGCAAAACATAATGATCTTCGATCAACAAGAAAATTAGATTAGAAAACATAAATATATTTTAAAAACTAGGAGCGTCCAATCATCGGCGGACCAACCCACATTTTAAAAATTATATAACTTCATTTAATTGTACTTGTTTTTTATCAACATAAAATTAATGGAACGAAACCAAAGTTCGGACAAATATTTAATTACTTTAAATATCTAATACATCGAGCCTTATTGCCAATTTATATTAGTATACAATTATAATTATTCTTATTGTCAATTTTTAACCGTAAGAGTGAGTTCAGGACTACGTTGGGAAGTTCTGTTTCTTGGTCAACGGTTGTTCAAGGAGATGATTCGACCGAGATCACGCTCATACGCCAGGTTTACCTCATTAATTAATTAACCAGGTATCCTCAATTAATTAATTTTTTTCCCAAATTCTTTATTGAAGTATATCTGTCACATCTAAGAACAACACTGATAGAGTTGAAAGAATAGCTTATTCGCACTATGTACAATAAATATACATCAACATAATAATGCTAAAAGTAAATTTATATAAAATAAAAGAAACTAAACTAAAAAGAAAGAAACTAAACTAATCAAAATAGCTACTTAAATACATACATGTTTTTATACAATATTTACAAAATGTATTTACTCAAGATCTCTTAAGCAACCGTTTCCTCCCACTCGTGGAAGGAAAGGCAGGACTATAGAAAATCTCAGCGCCTCTTACTCTTACTCGTTTTTATACATTGCTTGTATAAAAAAAATTAGTTAATTTAGAGTACCTACTTTATAGAGGATGTGTGCGTCGTAGGAGGATCTCCCAAACAAACACAGGGTCGATCCACGGCTGACGAAATACAATAAATAATTTATTTTCTTATTTTTTCTTTAACAAGGGAGAAATAATTCTGGGAATAAGAATTATGCTGTCCCGCTTTATATATGTTAAATAAAATATGACACGGTTTTCTAAAAACTGTTTTATATAAAGAAGAGATGACAAAATAAAAAAGGAACAATAAAAGAGAAGAACTAAAAAAGTCAATGTTATTTAATCTACGATAATAATTTATAATTTAAAATAAATTTAATCATTGGGTTTATTATTTTCCTTTGAGAGGATTCTCCCGTATTCTGAAAAGGAACTGGGGAAATATCAGGCTGGATTTCGAAGAGGACGCTCAACCACTGATCAACTGTTCTCTCTGAGGATGATCCTAGAAAAGACTATGGAGCATAAGGTAGTCACCCACCATTTATTCCTAGACTTTAAAGCAGCATACGACAGCGTTGATAGAACGCAACTATACTGTGCCTTGGAGGAGCTAAGCATCCCTCAGAAGCTCGTACGCCTAATCAAGATGACCATGGACAGCTCGAGATGTAGAATACGCGTCGGTTCTGACGACTCCGAAGAGTTTAAAGTGAGCAGTGGGGTTAAGCAAGGAGATGCCCTCGCCTGTCTATTGTTCAACTTGGCAGAGGAGAAAGCTGTAAGAGACTCCGGTATTCAGACCAACGATATAATCTTCAATCACCTGACACAGCTTCTTGGTTTTGCTGATGATATTGACATAATAGGTAGGTCTGAACAGGCTCTCAGAGAAGCGTTTATAGGCCTTGAAGCAGCTGCGAGACCACTTGGTCTAGAAGTCAACGAGAGGAAAACTAAGTATATGAGAGTTGGTGGTGAGGTGGATCTGAACTCTCCATTTGAGGTAGGTTCTTTTAAGTTTGAGAGAGTGAAAAGTTTTATATACCTTGGGTCTGAAATTAATAGCAAAAATGACATGGCTCAAGAAATACAAAGAAGGATCACGGCTGCCAATAGATGTGTCTATGAACTTGGCCGACACTTAAGAAGTAGGTACCTCTCAAAGAAGACCAAGCTGATCATATACAAGACTCTTGTTCGGCCTGTTTTGACATATGGCTCAGAGGCTTGTACGATGACCAAAAACGATGAGATGAAGCTGAGTGTGTTTGAGCGAGGAGTCTTCAGAAGGATTTATGGTCCAGTAAAGGAGGGTGATGTCTGGAGGAAAAGAAAAAATAGGGAGCTCAGTTCTCTCAATGCAGACATCGACGTAGTCACCTATATTAAACTGGCCAGACTAAGATGGGCAGGGCATGTGGCCAGAATGAGCACCGTTGAGATGGAGCACCCAAGAAAATAATGATGGAGGAGCTGCACCTCGCAAGACGGGTAGGAAGGCCGAGGACGAGGTGGTTGGACAACGTGGCCTATGATGCGAGAACCCTGCTTGGTGTACGGAACTGGAGAGCTGCAGCAGAAGACAGAGCCAACTGGCGGAGGCTCTTGGAGGAGGCCCAGTCTCGGTAACGGGATGTCGTACCACACATGAATGAATGAATGAATTATTTTCCTATCGTTTCTTAAAATGGTAGGCTTACATTGTGGAACCCCCAGGTCATTCAGAAAGGTAAGATAATAGAGCCACTCTTCAAAAAGAAGTATTAGGTAGTAACTATTGCATTTCGAACATGATGGTGATATATCACTTATGAGGAAAACATGTATGATTTTGTCATTTATTACTCTTAGGCGTCTTTGCCACATCTTCTTGGCGTATTTTAGGCTAGATATCCATGACTTTACAGTTTTCTTAATTAGTTGATTTCTTATCGTACCTCACATCCATCTTTTGTATGTCATTTTTGTAAGTACTGTATTTCAATGGGCGGGAGAGTTCGTTTCCAGTTAAACTGCTGTGACCTAAGAGACTTAAAGGTGACGATATTATGGTCCGGGTACATTTTATTGTGCTCTTGTAGTGTACTTATAGAATCTGATACTATTTCTACTTCGCCAGTTGGAGAATCCGAGACACAGGAATAAAGGACATGTGAGATAGCTTGCAGCTCGGCATAGCAGACACTGCAGAGAAATATTAATGCATTGAATGGAGTGTAACGATTAAGGTTCAATAATCGATTTAAAATAGCTCGAAAAATAAAATATAATATCATTTATTACAATTTCTTAGATTTTATAACGATTTTTTAGATACGACCTGACATAGTATTGTCATGTAGAGAAAAACTCGCCGAAAATTAATGTAAACATTGCTGCAAAAAGCACTGTTTCCATTTTAATTTTATGAATGCAATTTAAAGTCGTTTTATGCATATAATTTAATTAATGTAATAGATAAATAAAATAAAGTATGTAAATACTTGTATGTACATATATTTTGCTCATATTGGAGGAATGTATATTTATACATAATTCCAATATGATCAAAAGATGGTCCTTGGCGTTCTTATCTAAAATAAGCGTACCATTAAGCATCGAACTAATATTTTCATTTTCTTCGAAAACAAATATTCCTTCAATTCATCGTGTGAAGAATTTTTATTAAACCACTAAATCATAAAAGAAGGCGTAATTCTGAACACTACGCGGTTGTGATCCTTCAAGGCTTAACGAACCAGAAAATAAGAATGTCACGGTTAAATTGTTACGTTACAGTAACTCAGACCGTATAACCTTTTGCCTTCTTCATCAACGTGTATCATCTTACCTTCTCGGGCTTAAGGAAGCCGTCATTTCTACTATCCATGT
The DNA here is from genome assembly GCA_928085145.1 of Nezara viridula. Lineage (NCBI taxonomy): Eukaryota > Metazoa > Arthropoda > Insecta > Hemiptera > Pentatomidae > Nezara > Nezara viridula. Next base: position 108,852,385 of record OV725080.1, on the reverse strand, counting down.
TTACCGGAGTAGAAATATTATTAATAAATTGCTAAATACAGTAGAACCACTGTTAACCGGACATCTCTAGAAGTAGAAGATTCATATTCAGCTGTTTAGCCCGAGTTGTTGGGATTAAAAAATAAATAGGCTATAATACAAATGTGGAATAACACCGATATATGACGTGTATAAAATATGCATTTTGAAAACAGAAAAAAATACAATGTATGTACACATTAACAATTACGGCAAAATTTATTTATTTTTTCACAAGGCCGGCTAATGTTTAGTTGGTAAAAACGTGTTCTAATGTAAACCGATAGATGGAAAATACAATCGATAAACGCAATCAAAATATTTTTTTTCTAATACTAATTGTTACCTGTCCTAAAAATAAAAAAAATCTAACTTTATTATAATTCTGTTCATTGTAGGATCTTTTCAGTTGACAGAATTATCAACTTCAATTTAAATATTTTTGATGATTAATTTTAGTAATATAACTAGTGGGAAAATGTATACCTTTATTCACAGTTCTATATTTCAACACTGAAATCACCTACTCTTGGTTGTCCGTGGTACAGACAGACCCCTTTTTATCAAATTATAAACATCCGCCTGAAACTTTGTAAATAGTTTCATCTCATCGTAACCTAGAACTATTTCATTTACGAAAATTCTTGGAATTGGGGCATTTTCAAACTGAAAGGGACCAAACTTTGTCTGCCTAATTAGGCACTAAAAACTCGTAAATACCCATTTTCTTTCTACTTGGATCATAAGATAATCTTATCACAAAACGATAAAAAAAGTGGCCTCCAAAAATATTGAGCCATTTGGTGTGACCTATAGCCCCAATTTTCAAAATAACGAGGTTATATAGAACAAACGGCCCGGTATTTCTGCAGGACACCTGTTTTATCGATTTTGTGATCTAATTATGTTCCGATCCAAATAGAAAGAAAATAGGTATTTAGGAGTTATTAGTACCTAATTAAATAGACAAAGGTGGTCTCCCTCCAGATCGAACGCCCCAATTCCAATTGTTTTAGTAAATAAAATAGTTGTAGGTTACGATGAGATGAAACTATTTACGAAGTTACAGGCGGATGTTAATAATTCGATAAAAAGGGCTCTGTACCACGGACTATCTGGAATCAACGTACTCACTATCTGTACAGATATTATAAATTTTCTAGAAACTAGCAATATCACAAAAATGATTAAATGGGAACTGGTCCGCCGTTAGACCCCCTAGTATACAATATAATAAGATTTTTTTACAATATAATATTTTTTTTACAACAAAAAAAATGGACATTAATAATATTACTTTCTTGATTAACATAATTTAAACTTAATTTGTAAGTAGGTGCCGAAAGTTGCTGACTTTCCTCAGGTGGGCATGCCAACTTCTGCGACATTCAGATCTCATCCGCTGATTGTGGAAGATTGAGCGACAGGTGTTGGCTTTTGATTCATGAGGGATAATATGACGTAACATTTTCGGTATGACTCAGGTGGAAAAGGTGAGTATGGAGTATAAAGAGAGCGAATAGAACATTTAAGAATTTTTCTTTTGAGTACTATTCCATAATAATAAATACCCAAATTGTACTCCACTTACTTTTATTATTCTAAATGAGGTTAGAGTGTAATATGGACCAGACTTGGGCAGTATTTCAATTAACTTATTTTAAAATACAAGTATGTTTTAAGAAGTAAAATATAACACTGATTGTAACTGTAAATTCTTATTTGTATTTTATTTTCAAGACAAAAAAATACAAACAAAAAAAATATTATTTTGTATTTTAAATAAACAAAATATATTGCCAAATAGAGTAGATTCTTTGTTTTATTTTGTTAGATTATATGCACATTGTCCAACAGAAAATATTTTGTATTTGTATTTATTTTTTGGTAATTAAAATACAAGATACTTTAGTATTTTGTATTTTAAATACTTTTTCTAAGAACAATTTAAATATTTTGTAATTAAAATACACCATAATATAAAGATAAAAAATACATGGTATTTTAAATGCTGTATTTTATAATAATATTTAAAATACACATTGCACAGGTCTTATATCAACTTTTTCCAAAGCATCGACTGTTCGGGTCAAATAAGTAACGATAAATATTGATTTTTTCTTTTTTTGAGAAGTTTCTTGTGAAATTGGCAATAATAGCTTCCTTTTTAATTATTACATTTGTTTGACATTTTGGGTAATGTTCTATCCATCGTCAGAAATATATTATTGAACAGTTGTTTTTTTGTTGTTTTTTTTACTGTACCTTTGTCATGAGTTAAAAAATCCAAAAAAAAATTAAAAGAAAGACGGGCCAAGAAAATGTAAATAATGTGTTTCTGATGATGGGTAGAACATTGCCGGAAACGAAACATCAAATAAATGAGAATTAATTATTTATTTTATTTGTCAAAGGAAATGCCTATACGATTAAATAATTACTATAAATAAATTTAATAAATACAAAAATTAACTACAATCGATCATTATTAAGTTATAACTTCCAACACTAACAAAATAATATACAATTAAAAAATTTTAAAAAAAGACTGAAGTATGTCAAAAAAAAAAAAAAGAAAAAACATTATTAAGCATTTTATTTTATTATTAATTCTATGTAAAAATGTTTCCTGAAGAATCATAGTGTATATCTGTATATCATACTTCTTGAATAAAATCATACCAAATTAAATTTTTAAAAAAAGTTCATGTCGATTTCAAATACTACAATATTCATCAGCACATCAACTCCCTAATCAACTAAATTATAAACAGCCCTTATTAAACATTATTAGACGATTTTATGAAATGATATTCAAACAATCCACTTGAATTCTACGTGTTGTAGAATTTAAAATAATAAACCTAAAACTTCATAGTATTTACTGGTAGAGATATAAAAACTAATAATATAGCACTAGAAAAGATTTATGTGACGGGCATGAGATAAAAGCGCTGGGATCTCTTAGAGTCCAGCTTTTTCTACGCGGTCGGGAGAACTATCATAGTTCGGAGTTGCTATTGTAAATGGTATAAGTAGTTAAACCTTAGTTTAAATTAGTTATTTCATTTTATTTATCAATAAGTTTATTTTATTTTACATTTTTTTGTAAATTCCATTTTATTATGTATTTTTAAGTTTTTATATTACTTAATTTATTTATATTCTCTGTATATATGATACGAATGAACTCATTCTTCACTATTACCTATATCTAGTATTGCTACAGAATGTAATATTACTCAATATAAATTTTAAAAATTCATATACCTACTCTAACCAACAGTTATTATTGTCTAAGAATGCGATATTCCAAAATCATTACTGCTTATGAGCACAAGTGGTGCAAAATTAATACCAATATGACATTTTTGGCACTACAATTATTTGCAATCAAGGGCGAAATCGACATTAAAGGAGGAGCTTGATAAAGACGGAAGCGATTTTCGGTTCCACAAGTCATCCCCTTACAGTGACAATAAGGTCACGAAAATTTAGGAAATCAATAACAGATCTTGAGGGATTTGTTCTTGAAATTCATTATTTTGACATATATATATATATATATATATATTATGGCATAAAAAAAAGAAAGGATACTTTATTCGCTTTTTTTTTTTATTGACAACATAAAAGGAATAAATAGTAATTTACCAATCACGTAAACATTCCAGTGCAGCCCCTTTTTATCACATTATTAATCTCCTCCTAAAACTTCTTGAATGCCTTCATCTCATCGCAATCTATGAATTTTGAATCCACTAAAATTCTCAGAAATGGGAAGTTTTCTCGTCGAATTAATTAATTTTATTAGATACTAAAACCTCATGCGCGCCCACCTACTTTCCACTTGAATTGTAAGATAATGTGATCACAAAATCAAAGAAGGCCGCCTACAAAAATATTGTGGCGTTGAGCCCATATAACCTCGTTATTTTGACATGATGGGGATGAAGGTCAGGCCAAATGGCCCAATATTTTTGGGCACTTTTATTCTCGAATTTGTCATAAAATTATCTTACGATTCAAGTGGAAAGCAAGTGGTTGTGCATGAGTTTTAATGAGTAACTAATTAAATAAACAAAATTTGGCGATTTTCAAATTGAAAACGTCCCAGTTGAATTTTTCATACAATAAAATTTTTTCTGTACCACGGACTAACACCATAACATTTTATTTAAGTATACGAAGTATCTTCTCTATTGCTACATTAGCTAGGTTATTCTCAGCCTACTCAACTATAAACCTATAATTAATTTACCAGCCGTTGTGCACTATAGTTGTGCACAACCGTGGTTAATTCAGATAGGGACCATAAAACATAAGATGGATTATTTATTGAAGCCTTATCACAACACGGCATAGTATCATAGTATAATTATGTAAACACCTCTGCTACTCTCGCAATCAATTCTAATTCAACTGTGAGAAGAGAGCATTGTTCAGCTGCCTACAGGAGTCGTCTAGTGAGTTCGCTAACCAGAAATATTATGTAGAATTTGTAGATTTTGCTTAGGCTTTAAGGTGTAGAACCCTAGGGTCATCAACGCCTATGAGTCGGTTATTGTTTTTATCTGTTGAGTTTATAAACTCTTTAAAAGAGAGGAAAAAAGAATGTATAATCAAAATTTAACAACAGATAAATAGAATAATAAATAAGAAAAGTATTTTTTAAAACATATAAAAAAAGAATTATATTAAAATAACTTAAAAAACAAAACAAATAAAAATAAAAATTATATTTTATTCAATAGTCTATGGATATTAAGAAAATTTATTACTGATTTTATATTTGATTCGTCGTTGTTTAATACTATTGATATATCTGGTTTTAGAAATAATCTATTTAAGCCACCGCAGTGTTAGAATTTGTAATTTTTATGTTAACAGTTTGTGAAATCTTGGATAAATTTAATCAAAGCGAGATTATATCTTTATCTAGATATAACACAATCTATCCAGGCTCCAAGCCCGCGATACATCTTCTAGATAGATTTCTTAGAAGAAGAGTGCCAAAATACGAATAAGTGAAATTTTACAGAAAAGGCGTTTAAAGTTGACATATTCAGGTTAATCGCTGCCTCTAGCTCACTTTAAACATTATAATTTCTGAAATTTTCTTAATCAATAATGCTTTCTTTTTTTTGTTTATCGACATTTAAAACATAATTGAACTAAATTTGTTTAACGTTTAAAAAATATCATGGAATAAAATTGTAACAGTTTTTCATTAATAACTTGAATAAATTAAGGAAAATATTAAAATTAAAAATCTGGATTTTTTACAACGAAACGTAGGTGAATAGAGGACTTCCAAGCGAAAAACAGGAAAAATGAATATTTCCGCATTTTAAGATTCTTCTGCCATACGAAAGATATAATGGACCGCTAGAGAATACATACGGCATAGGCTCAAAATAAAATCATAGAAATAAATAATATATAAATGAATTTAGAAAAATTGGGTCGATACAGTAAAACCATTATAAGATTAAAAATCCAGAGAAGGATTTATAAAAGTTAGCTAGAGAAGGCAGGATTTGATAAAATATACCATCGGGCACTAAAAAAAAAACTGAAAATCTGCAAAAAAATTTATGGAACCAATAGAATAACGAAAAAAAATGAAATATTACGCTATTTCCGGTTTTTAGAGGATCAAATATCATTATTAGAATCTTCGGCGAGCCCGGAGTTATTCAGAGATTTTTAGATGTGGCACCTGTTAAAAATCATACAAGATGTTCTGTTAAGAAGATGTTACAAAACCTTATAATCTCCCTAACATCAAAATTAAATGTTTACTTTAATATAAGTATCAAATATGAACAAATAAAAATTAACTAAAAGACATAAAATCAATGTCGAAAATTCCAACCTTATGTCTCTTAAATGGGAGTGAGATAGATCCAGTGAGTAAGGCTCTGACTTCCAAGCTGAAGATTCTGGCATCGAATTCGACTGATGACAGATAATTTTTTTCAACCGTGGATTGACCCTGGTGTCGGAGACCTTTCTGGGGCACATCCATCCTTTATAAAGTGGTTACCCTTAATTAAATAATTAACTATGGGGAAAAACCTAGCGGTTGAGCGTGATCCTGGTCCGATCTTCTCGTTGCACTACCGTTGGCCTTGAAACGGTACTTTCCTACAAAGTACTGAGCCCAATACCCTTCATGGGTTATACTGTTATAGATTGTTTTCCTTTTTTTTTATGTCTCTATAATATAAATAAGTAATAAAATAATCCGTCCAAGTTTCACCGAATCAGGCATCATCAGAGAAGAAAGACAAAGGAAGCAAATATCACATTACTTCATGATATCCAAAAAAAGGACAGGAACTCATGTGATGACCTCTCAAAATTCATAAATATGCCACAAAAAAAAAAAAGGATAATAATAAATTTAAAAAAATGAAATGTACGTCAAAGGATAGTTCTATCTGTGTGATCAGCTATTTTTTATGTTAACCTTCTATTCCTTTGATCAGTATTTTCATTTTCTTCTTTTGCACTAGTATTTTATATTATTATGTTTTTTCTATTAAAATTTTAATTTTTGTAATTTTCGAATTTTAAGTGATAATGGCATGTTTTTCATCTGTATTTTTTGTCTGATAAGCTGTTTTATTTAAACCTTCCTCAGCTATGTTACTTCAAATTACCTCAACAATACAATTGGATGCCATGGAGTGAAGTGGTCCCTGATGAGGTGATGCCTGAATTAGCTAAACGTTGACGGGTTATTTTATTCTTTACCGACAGTTTAGAGACACATAACAGGCGGTTTGGTTGCATGTTTCCAATTATAACCAACATTAAGTACCAAACTTTCTTAAACTGAACTTTATTTTTAAAATCTAGGCTGAGTAGCAAATAAAAAAAAAAAATTTTATTCACTTTCTACTGTCCTAATTACGGCCTGAAGTCTGCTAACTACTAACAAACTTGTTTAATTAAAAAACCAGTAAGCAGTAACGAGTAGTTAAACGAACGTCAGTGAAAAAAAAAAAGAAAAATGCGGTCATGCAATGATTTTCTGTTTTGTTTGTGTTTCAGGCATACTATTCTTACTTCCTCAACCCATGGAAAGATACGTGGTATTTGTAAAACAAAAATCTTGATTAGTGAGTTTAAAACTTCTTTCAGCGTTTAATACAAAAAAAAAAAAAATGTCTAACAAGTAAGGTCAGTATAGCTTCCTCACCGTTTTCATTTGCTATTATTTATTTATTTATTTAAATCTCTGCCCTGCCAGTTTGGCAATACGAGTGTTTGCAGTATTGGATAGCTAGACGTGTATGCATAACTAGCCAATACTGCAATCGATACAATAAGATTTTCTGTTTAGCTTGGCTCTTCCATCCTCTGTGGTGGAGCTTCTTCTCTTCTACCCAAATAGAAGTGGGCTGGGCCAATGATGTCTTTCCACCCGTACACAAAGGCCTTGTAGTGCGGGTAGTTCTCTCTGGTCACTAGCTGAGGTAGATCGCGCTCTGATAAGACATAGAGCCCAGTCTCCCTCAGCAACTTAGCCCTCAATGCCTCATAGGCGGTACAGGCTAATAAGACGTGCTCGGCGGTCTCCGGTACCCTACAACTTGGGCATAGGGGATCAATGTTCTTACCATGTTGAACAAGCTTTGCTCGGAATCCCCCATGCCCCGTGAGGAATTGCGAGACCCAATAGTCCGGGAGGAGCCATGTAGTTTCCATTCTTGAACCGACGGTGGGGAAGTATTTCCTTAGGGTTGATCCTTTTGGCGTTGTCACCCAACGCCGGTTCCATTCTTCTAATGTGCATTCCCGGAGAATCCTCGTCCATCTGCTTGGGTCTTCACTGATCCTCACTCGGAGATTAGCCGGTAGATCCACCAAGCCATCTCTCCTCATTTCGTGCCGAAAGTAGTCTTCACGAAGTTGAAGATCAATTGGAATACTTCCGGCTAAGACTTGTACCGCCTCATGAGATACTGACCGGTACGCCCTAGTGACACGCAGCAGAGCCATACGCTGGATCGTCGCCAACCTTTTCTTCTGTTGGTGCGAGAGAGTCTGACTCCACGCAGGGGACGCATATCTCAGGATACCCAAGATAACTCCGTTATAAATAGCCAAAGTGGCTGGGTATCTGAGACCCCAAAAGGCGCCCCCGATGCGACTCAGTCCATTAAGAGCCAGGGCCACTCTACTTCTCAGATAGTCCAAGTGAGGGGTGAAGTTAAACTTTCTTCCAGACCTTATCCCAAGATAGGTGACCGCCTCACTTGGACGTATCGTTTCTCTCTGTATATTCAGAGTGATAGGGTGGGCCCTGTCAGTCTTACCCCTCAAAAGAACGGGCTGAGTCTTTGAAGCCGCCATCTTCATCTTCTTTCTCTCGCACCATTCTCCTACTAGGTTGGCGCACCGTTCAGCCTCTTCCTTTAATCTGGCTCTGCTGTTCGATGCCACCACGACTGCGAGATCGTCTACGTAAGCAGTGGCGGGGAACCGCTGCTCTTCCAGTACTCCCAGCAGCTCGTCAAATACCAGTTTCCACAAGGCTGGACCTAGTACAGATCCTTGTGGGCATCCTCTTTCTACAGAATCCTCTACAGCAAAGAAGTTACCTTTTATCATTAATTTGCGGTCTTCTAGATAGCTTCTTAAGAGGTCGTACAGGTTGCTGGGAGCTTCATACTTTTGCAACTGCTGGAGTACACTCGGCCACCAAACGCTATCGAAGGCGGAGGATATATCAAACAGGAGAAGCATTACATACTTCTCCGCCTTCTCTTCAACGTAACGGCGCACACTGAGCAGAGCATCTGCGGTTCCCCTACCTTTAGTACATCCGTACTGTCGTGGATGGCTAGCCCTTAAGAAGACTGGTCGTAGACTCCTCATCAGCAAGGTCTCCAACAATTTACTCATTATAGGAAGGAGACATATAGGCCTATATGACTTCGCTAACTGCTTGTCCTTATCTCCTCCCTTATAAAGGAGTCTAACATCAGCAATCTTCCATATTTTAGGGAAGTAACCCCTGTCTAGGCAATCATTGAACAATGCTAACAGCCTTTGTTCAATGTAGGGGATACTATTCCTTAGTATTGCTGTGTCTATCGAATCCAAGCCAGGAGCTCGACCAGTCCTTTGCCTATCCACGGCAGCACGGAGATCCCATATGTCCCATGGTGGGCATAGGTCCGTACCTGGTGGGCATACCGTAGTGCGTCTAATGTATCTCTCCTCTTCATTATCTTGGGACGGATCATCCCTGGGGTAGGTTTCCGCAATGAACGTTTTTGCCGTCTCCTCCAGAGTGGTTGCCTGAGTAGCTCCGCGTTTCAATGCGGCTATTACCTGTTGTGGATTTAACTTACCCAAGGCAACTCTGTAAGGGATACCCCAGGGGTTCTTGGACGATTCTTGTTTTCATTTGCTGAAAAATATCTATAGTAAAAGGTCTAAAAATTTTCATATGAAATTAAAATCTCTGGAAGAAACCGTTTTCAGAAATTCAATAATCCCTCAACATATAAAGGCTTGATATCGACGTATGTATATGACGTATATAAAAATTGAGTCTTTTAAAGGAGAAAAAAAATTTATTATTTACATATAATTTATTAGAATAATTTTATATTTTATTGCCTTCTGCTATTTTTCATAGTAATAGATTACTTATATCAATTGCAGATTAAATAATGTCAAAAATAGAATAAAAATTGAAAACTTTTGCAGTAACAGTAGTGATACATACTTAATATATTTATATTAATGTATATTTTCACTCGTAAAATGGATGGAACAAAAAATCTATAGGAAAATTCAACTTTTCTTTTGTTTGAAGTTAACGAGACCAATACTTTTCTTTAGTCAGACCAAACTAATTAAACTGGAATATAAAAATAAAAGTGAAGTTGACACAATTTTGATATTGAAGGAAAAAATCGAGACGAGCTGGTTGAACTTCAATGGAAATAAACACAATCACAAATAAGACTTTTTTTTGTTTTGTTTTTCCAAATTTGGAGTAATAATCACTTTAAATTTACTGAAAATTACACGAAATCTGTGTAACGGCAATAAGTGTCATGCCAGTAACGTTTGGAATCGACCGTATAAACAATACAGTATAAATTAACTTTCTGAATAAAACCTAAACTTTTATAACCCCATAACAATATTGTAATAACCTAACTCCCACTCCATATTATCAGCGTCTTCCAAATTTCACAGCCATTATATTGTTAACAATTATCTATATTAATTTTAATTAATCAATGGAATTGAATGAAATTGATACTAAGTAATTTCTAAACTGTTCTCCAAATTTCCTCTAAGTTTGGGTCAAATCGAATGCGCCTTTTTCAAACTACAGGCATATCAAATAACACATTTCCTGATCTGAAAGCGGATTTTTTTTTTTTTGAAGTATTTGATAAAATTGATGCCTATTTCATTTTATGTTGACCAATCACTAAATTCCTTCCAAGTTTGAGCCTAATCGAACTTGTGGTTTAATAATGATGTAGAGATGTGGTTTTAAAGATATATGCGTATCAAGGAAAACACGTTTGCGCATATATAAGAGAAAGCAAAGGACAGAATTCAATCTAATTGGGCCTAAATTATTTGTTTACCTTTTATCCAACTTTAAGCCAAATCGAACGAGTCGTTTCTGAAAAATTGGTATATCTACAAAAATGCGTTGGCTCATGGGCAAGTGGAAATGGTCGTTAGAATTTAATAAAATTGATAATGGACCATCTAGACACCATCCTGCACAATCCCTGAAAATTTCATGAAAAACGGAAAAACGGTAGTAGGTGATATGCCCGTGATATATATTTGACTACAGACAGACACCGAACCAAATTTGATCCTTGAAGTCTGAAATGTAAAACGCGAGTGGAAATTTTTGATTCTGAGCACAACATTTTTTTTTAACCTCTCGCACGAATGTTTCCCTACCTTCGGTAGTGAGGAAGCAAAAAAGGTGAAAATTATTTTTTTAATCCTCTCATTTTCGAAAATCACTCATTCTTAAAAAAGATATATTACTTTTTTGATAAAACTTCGGAATTGTCAGTTAACAGGCGAATTGAAAATTTTTTGAAGATTTTTGAGAAAATATCTTTGGCTTATGCATGAGGTGTTCTGGGTCCTAATTATTATAGATTGAGTTGATTTTCTAGCTCATGTCTTATAAAAGCTTCACTGAGGTCTGTTACAAAATGCTGATTGACTTATTCATCGCATTAGTTTAGATTTCTTTCCTCTTTTCTGGGAGTCGACTCATAACGGACCCATTTTTTAGAATGAGACAGTTTAAATGTAGTTTCCCAAAACATCGAGGGTAATATGTAATACATGCGATACATTTTATTTACATTTATGTAACGATTTCTGTAGCAGTCTGCTTGGACTGTTACATGCTCTACTTTAATTAGGAGAGGAGAAGGTACGAGTACAAACGTTTGTCCGAGATTGCGTAAGAAGAAGTCGAGACCATTCTTCTAATGGTGGACTTGCAGAATTTGAGAAACTTTTACTCGCTAATTAAAGTTAAATCAGTAACTAACGGTGTACCAATTAGTGGATTAAACCGGACAAAGATAATTACGCATGGTTACTGATAGGAAGTACATACGTAACAAACATAGAAGCAGAAACAAATAGCAGTTATATTCTAATATAAATTTTTACAAAACAGAAGCAATAAGAATATAAGATACATAAATAAATATATATGGATATATATTATATAATACAATTATTTGAGATGCTACTGCCACAGAGATCATCATACCATGATTTATTGAAGGTAGAGATAACATCTACTAAGTTAGTCTGATTTCTTTTAATTTTCTATTATCGAAACTTATTAAATTAACTATATAACTGTATTGACTAAACCAAAATTCAACTTGGATATTCTTAAATAAAATCATCGGGAACAATTGATCTATAAAAAAAATTGACTTTTTCTCCACTTCCTGAAAATGATGTCGGTCTTTTATTTAAAGCCATTCATATATCGAACTAATCTCGCACACATAAATTTCAAGAATAGTGAGTGATATTTGACGATTTCTAAAGCCCGATTCGAAAATGCGTACAGATGCCAACAGTTAACGACCACATACGGACTTACTACAAAAGATTTCAAAATAACTTACACGAACATACAAATACACTCATACAAGGTATGGCGACAGTTGAGATGCCCAATAACAGGCTTAGAAAGGACAAAAGAAGTTGGATCAGGGATCTTCTTATTTAAACATCCATAATAAAATCAAGATAGAAGGGATGCAACTAGGTATTCATGTAACCGATCAATGCTACTTCTGTTATTCTTCCCGACAGCAGACTCAGTGATTGTCAACATTTTTGAGAGGAGTGGGTGAAGAAATAAAGTTTAAAAAAAAAATGTTAAATTGGGTAATAGATACTCTTCTCAGATTTTTTTAGTTTTTCAAAACGCTTTCGCCTCTATTTTCAAACAGAGGATCCTGTCTTCCAACACGATGTCGATTTTATCACGGTGTTCCAGTAGTATGAGCACTGTGGCAACAACAAACATTAACTAACAACCAAAGCAATACACTGAAAAGGTAATTAGTGTAAACAATTTAAGATGATGTTGGGGCAAGATTATTTATCAAATCTCCTGTTTTTTTAATGTCTCAAACGCAACCCTCACATCAACCTTTCACTTCCTTTTCTAAACGGTACAAATGATTCATTAATTTCGGTATTTCAACAGCGTACGCGAGACAGTGAAATAGGACGCTGAGCTCACACTTCCTCCAACATTTTTTTTTTATATTTCTGTGTCGCAAGTAAGAGAGGTAAACAGATTTATAATATGAATTTTAATTCGTTTATTGAAATCCCCAAGCCTCCTATTTATCTCTAAGAAAAAAATAAATAAATAAAAATCTATCTAGCAATTATTAGTCTCGTTGTATCAACCTAAAATTAACGATATTCAACTGACTTAGGTAAAACGTTGTAGAAAGTGAATAACAATGATATAAAGTCTATTTTAGCAAACCTATTGGCTATTCAAAATTTTATTTTATTTAATTCATAACCAAACTTACCCTCATGAAACATATGTAAATATAGCTTAATGGGGAAAAAATCGATTGCAAAATACTAAAAATATAATAATAATATTTTAATAATTTGTATAATGACTAGCGCAACTGCCAGACATTTAAATATACGAACGTCCACTAAGTTACTAACTGCCTTCATCGGGTACATTAGGAAAAACGAATTTAATCTTTTGTTTTTTTATTTCGACTTTTTCGGAAATACTTTAATTGTCATGTTTAATGCCACTGCATTTATCAATATTACACACGTAATAATAAATTTTAAATTAAAAAAAATACATGAATTTGGTTATATGTAGTATAAACACGTACTTCATTTTCAAACGACCATATTCCGATTAGATCATAATTTTTTTCAAAATAATAACGGCTGATAAATCATAAAATAAAAATGGCCAATAAATTACATCGAGTTAAAAATAAATTATATAACCTTTTATTTGATTTAATCACTGCCTACCACATTTTGCAGATATTAATTTATAAAAAAAAATGAGCTTATGGAAGCAAAAAGGATCCATAGTACCACAGGAAATTTTTTGTTTATTTTTATTTATTTTATAGACTTTTTGATTGTTATTTTGCTTATTTATATTTTATATTTTCTGTACATACATACAGTGTGAATGTAGTCTTAACTTATAATAATTATTGGCGATTAGACAGAATATTATTTCATATAAATTCTTCCCCGATTCAACAGTAGGTGAAAGCATCGCTTCGATTAGTGAATTAAATAAAAAATACATAAGGTAATGAATAGTCTTAATGGCAAAATATTGAGAAAAAAAAACGTATACTCCAGCTTCTTTTTTATCTGGTGTATCTCTTTTTTTATGCATAATATGTTTTTCTATTATGGTAATTTACTGAAGAATCGATCGGAAGTTAACATCTTGTAACCAATCAATAAAAGTGGCCAATGGAAAAATTGTGTACACATGACTTCGAAACGGCAAGTAAAAAAAAGATAGGAAGAGAGTTAAAAGGTAAAACATGAGCCCGAGTTTATCAAAAAGAAAAAACATATTCCATATATACATCGATAAAAATATAATTTCACCAAGGAATTTTCTGATATTTTCTTACAGAATCGAGAGGTATATCTGATACATCAAAAATAATTTCCTAAGCTCAATCTTGCAAGAAGAAATCCAGAGCTTGTCACTGTTTCATCATAGATCCAATAACCGTGTTTTTGTTTGTTATATTCCCTCTCTTCCTCCCTCCGAAATTGCTTCAAATTTCCATTAAAAGTATAAGAGCCAAGTAATTGGCGGTCTACCTTTTGATGAAGAAAGAAGTAGACATTCCAACAGGCCAAATAAAGTTAACCAAGAAGTATGGGAACTTGCTCTGAAGCATTTAGAAACCATTCCCAATAGAAAGGCACACTAACAGGGTGATACGAATCGTCTATACCTTGAGAATAAATGAGGCGTCTGCAAACGAAATGGAGTAACTCCATTTTAATTTTTTTTAAAGACCAACTGTCGAAAAGTTGCAAATGTGGCTAAAATAAACAGTTATTAAAACGTTAATCCTAAAACAAGACAGACTGATGCGTCAAAACTTTATTCTATAAAGAGCAGCCATTTCACAGGGTTTCTATATATTTTTTTTCAAAATGTTTTTGAGATTTAGAGTAATCCATGTTTGTTATTTTACGCCTCACTTATAAAATCCATGGTACAGACGCTTTTTCATCGAATTATTAACATCCGCCTAAAACTTCGTAAATAGTTTCATCTCATCGTAACCTACAACTACTTTATTTACGAATACTCTTAGAATTGGGGCATTTTCAATTTAGGAGTGGGCAAAACTTGTCTATCTAATTTTTAAAAAACCTGTACCATGACAACCCATGAAGGGTCTTGCGTTCAGTACAACTTAGGAAACGCATTGTTTCTTTTTCTACGGTTATGCAAGGAGATGATTTCACCTAGATCACGCTCAACCGCCAGGTTTTTCCCTTAATTAATTGTTTTAATCAAGGTTACCCACTTTATAGAGGCTGGGCGTGCTCCAGGAGGGTCTACCAACCCAGGGTTGCCGGCCCACGTCCAATGAAACAGAATAAATATTTTTTCTGCCATGAGCCGGGAATCGAAACTGGGATCTTTAGCATTGGAAGCCCAGTATCCTACTAATTAGGTGCTAAAAACTCGTAAATACCCATTTGCTTTCTACTTGGATTGTAAGATAAATTGATCACAGAATCGATACAGAGGCTACAAAAATATTGGGCAGTTTGTCCTATAAAACCTCGTTATTTTGAAAATTTGGAGTGTAGGTCACGCCAAAAGGCTCAATATTTTTGAAGGCCACCTTTTTTCTCGACTATGATCAAATTATCTTACGATCCAAGTAAAAAGCAAATGTGTATTTATGAGTTTTTAGTAACTAATTAAAGTTTGTCACCTTCCAGATTGAAAACGCTCCATTTTCAAGAGTAAATAAAATAGTTGTAGGTTACGATGAGATGAAACTATTTACGAAGTTTCAGGCGAATGTTAATATTTCGATAAATAGGGATCGGTACCAAGGACTACAATTACTATATTTAAAATTCCATATTTTATATCTTCAATTGATTTAATAATTGTTAATTTTACGTCAGCAATTTATGCAAAAAGAGCATATACGTTTTTTTTCAGTAAACAGATACAGCCAAAAATTAAGATTACTTCATTTGTTTTATCCCCTTAATCAACAGTTATACAAAACGTAGAAAGAAAGTTAAGTAACTAGTAAGTAAGTTCATAACTCGAATACACCTTACAGTAGGGAACCTTATTGCAACTACATCCTCAACTATATTAATTTAAATTATTACATAGAATTTGATTGAGCGGATATCAAATCATTTGTATACTATTCTCCAAATTTGGTCTAAATCTAGCAAGACATTTTTTAAATATAGGGCTAACAACGAAAACACGTTTGAGTGCCCATATATAAAAATTGGTAACTGTACCATCATTTTTTTTTTTATTAGTCTGCGAGACCTCCTCAAGTTGGTATCGTCAACTTCAGAACCGTCGAAACACTCTCGTTTCTAGTCTTGCTTGCTTCCTCTTCGATTCCTGAAGCATCTGAAAAGAATATGGTCTCGTGATCCCCTAATGTAGAAATTACATTAGAGTGCTACTATTGGATAGTTTCTCCACAAGCCTATAAATGTCATTATACATCTATCACAGTCACAATTACTGGATACATTTTTAATTAATGCAGTTGTAAATTTCATTAATAAATTTAAAAAAAGTTAAAAAAATTAATTTTTTTTTTATTACTCTTCATCTTGGAGGTTAGTAATTCAAATATAACGATCCAGCTAATCAAATGTAAATCTAAAACTCAAGCAATGTAGGCAGTAACTCTGTATTTTAGAATTGATCAAATTTAGGGCTAACTTTCCCAATTACATTCATTAAGTAAGGAAAGGCCAAATTGATTAATTAACTATTAGAAATCGATTATTATTTATGCATAGTATTTTTTTTAATTTAATTTCATATTTTTTTCCTCAAAAGAAAATTCATAACATCCATAAATGGAAAATAAATATTACTTTTTAAAATGATATATAATCTTGTTAATAAATAAGAAAAATCGTTAACTTTTTAATGTAGCAGTCAAGCTTAAAACTAAAATTACGACTTGTAATACCCTATAAAAGTAAAGCAGTTTAATTTAGCTACTATGAAAGTTATGAAATCGGGATCTCTAAGTGCATTATTTAGTATGTCTATAAAAGGTCCATAGTCTGAGGAGAGAGTAAAAAAGAGATAAAGAACTATTAAAGATTTTTTTTTTAACTACAAACCGTCAAACGCGAAAGTCAGCAAGCACTAACAGATAATGAACAAAAAATTGAGTATTTAATAGAAACAAATACTTTTTTTCATCTAATTAAAGTACTTTAATAAGAAAAATTCATAAACAAATGTATATAATTCTATTATTTCGTTTTTTGTTTATTAGCCTCTGTAGAACTATTGGATTTCATCAAAGCTATAAAAAATGAACAAATAAAAATACAGACAATTTTTTAGATGTGATGCCTGATTCCGCTAAGTAAGTATGAGCTTAATGAACAGAATTGAAAATGTATTACACACACCTAACATTGGCATACTAATTTTGATCAATTCTAAAATACAGAGTTACTGACTACATTGCTTGAGTTTTAGAATTACATTTGTTTAGCTGGGTCGTTATATTTGAATTACTACCTCCAAGTTGAAGAGTAATAAAAAAAAATTATTTTTTTAACTTTTTTTTATTTACTGTATAATGAAATTTACAACTGCATTAATTATAAATGTATCCAGTAATTGTTACTGTGATAAACGTATAATGACATTTATAGGCTTGTAGAGAAACTATCCAATAGTAGCACTCTAATGTAATTTCTACATTAGGAGATTACGAGACCATATTCTTTTCAGGAGCCACAGGAATCGAAGAGGAAGCAAGCAAGACTAGAAACGAGAGGATTTCTTTGTTGTTTATTTTAGTAGAATACCTAACCCTCAGGCCAGGTATTCCTTTTTTTTTTTTTTTTTTTTTACTTACGTATATATGTAATATGTAGTAAGGGAGGGTATGTATTGCGATCGTGAAAATTTTCGAATATGAGTTTTCAACGGAAATAAACGTTTTGGGGTATACGTATAATACATCGTTGGAAAGCGGAGAATTTTAGAAAACACAATATCTAATATAGAAAGTTATAGAAGGTGGCGAAAAAAATATTAGTGATAATTTTCGAAAACTAATAATATTTAACGTAAATCCCATGGTTTCAATATATATTCAAAATATTTCATGGATACGTTTATAACCTTAAATATATTTACTTCAGTTTAATAACTCTAGATCTAATTATTATATTTAAATATATTATGTAACCTTTTAGAAAATTAAATTAGTGAATAATTTGATAAATTTTCCCTTTGCGATATTCCAACAGTATCCACTTACAATTAGTGTGACAACTTTTGACCTGTCTATGATCGACTGCAAATCTCTCTATTCCGTTTTAGGAAACTTCGCAATACAAAATAACAGTTTAATAACTAATCCATCGTACAATCCATAACCAGATTTTTTATATATGCTCCTTAAAATAATAATTCAATTAGAAAAAATATATATCTTCTAGTTTGGCATGACAGTAAAGAGAATGTGGTCATCAGTTTCGTACCTTCATTCAGAAGGTACTCAGAACAGAGACAGAGATAGGAGGATAGAAGAAAAAGTAATGATACCAACCAAATGTGACAAGAGGGGTTTAGTCATACGATAATTAAAGGAAACTAGAGTTTAATAAAGCATAAACATATATAAGATTGACACCTTATAAGAGCCATATTGATACGAGCTATTTTAGTGGAATGTGAAGAACTTTCTCAGCCGCCTAAATTATAATGACGAAATACAAAAACCATATGAAGAAATGACTTGCAATATGACATCATAACCCGGAAAATAGAGCTACCCGCAACTACGATTAGTATTGTAGAGTCACGAAAACTGAAATGGTAAAATAAAATTTAAAAGAACAGGTTGACAAAATTAAGTGTTATTATCACTTTTTGAGACTGTCGCACAGCGGGGCCTATCGCCGATCTAGGAGGACAAAAACTACTTTCAAAATTTGAGAAATGTAATATATCATCCTTTTTATAAGCAGTTGGTGACCTAAAAAGTGGCCTAGTAAAATTTCAAAGTCCGTTTAAACTCTCACAGTGGAGTACGCAATTGGAAGGTTTGGGCGAGCAATCCTTCAGTCCCACCAGTTAACAAATAATTCCAGCATTATTTTATTTACAGATCAAATCCGAACCTGTGTGCGTTATTGCCTAAGGCTGCTTTTGATAATTCAGTTAATTATCTTTCTTTTTCACTAGATTAATTTAGGTTCGACCAGTTTGATGTTGGTCAAAATTGCATTTAAAAAATAGCTTAAATCAATTCTATGAAATACATAAATAACGTTTATATGGTCTGTCAAATACTCTTCACTGTATCCCGCCGCTACATTTTTTTTTTTCGTTTTATAACATTTTTCATATTCTTTAAAGTAATATAGGTCAAATTTTGCTCAGTTTTTTTTTTAAATTATTCCAGAAAAAAATAAACTAAACTTTTGGAATCAAATTTAATCTTATTAAAACGTTATAAATTGTATAATATAATTTATACAGGTTAGAATGACAATGTTGCCCTATTTACATAAAAATAAATAAGGTTTGGAAAAATGCTCCGAAAATTATGTTGTTTTTTTTTAAAGAAATGTGTCCTAGCTAAAGCATATTTTCTAGACCTGATAACAACTACTTATTCTTCTTGAGGTTTAGAAGGAACAGGGAGACCGAATAATGTTTTTTTTGGTTGCTTCAAAAACTAATGAGTGAAAAGTAAAGTAAAGGATATAATATAGTAGGAGTGCCCAGAAGGGGTCTGCATGGCGCAAGTTGCGTCAACAAAATTTTGAGGGAGCACATTTTACGGGTTATGGATTTTTGAGTGCATAGTTCAGAGATTTTGAGATTTCTTATTTTGCCTATCGGGTAATTAGCAGAAGAAGCTATAGAAGCTGGACATAAAAATTGCCGTAAAT
This sequence comes from Nezara viridula, assembly GCA_928085145.1. Lineage (NCBI taxonomy): Eukaryota > Metazoa > Arthropoda > Insecta > Hemiptera > Pentatomidae > Nezara > Nezara viridula. The sequence goes on along the minus strand of OV725080.1, from coordinate 108,832,612 downwards.
ATCCTACAAAGCCTTTAGTTAGTTCTGACCTGTAATTAACGGTTTTCGAATTACAACTGAAAAAACATTCTTTATTTCTGATCTTTGAAGTACTTTATTTTTTAGAATCCAAAACACTTAGTTCACCACAATCTGAATTATCGCTTAATGACTATGACGGACTTGAGTCAGGGAGTATCTTTCCTACGGATGTCGATACAGAGGAAGAAAAAATAAATTTTGTTTATGTTAATCTTAATTTTTTATCTGGAAGTTCTCTGAAAATACATATATTTTTACCATAAATTAATGTTATATTAAGTAGTTTAAACCATAAAAGTTTTATTTTTTATTTATTTGTGACGAATACATTACATACGAATATATTATTTCCAATCGAAAATGATGGTTATTATATATTATAACTTTTTTTTATTATTTATTTAAAGTTCTAGGAAATATATATATTTTTTGTATTTTTATCATAAATTAATGTTATATTAAGTAGTTTAAACCATAAAAGTTTTATTTTCTGTTTCTTTGTGACGAATACATTACATACGAATACATGATTTCCAATCGAAAATTATGGTTATTATATATTTTAATTTTTTTTATTATTTATTTAAAGTTCTAGGAAATATATATATTTTTTGTATTTTTATCATAAATTAATGTTATATTAAGTAGTTTAAAACATAAAAGATTTATTTTTTGTTTCTTTGTGACGAATACATTACATACGAATACATGATTTCCAATCGAAAATTATGGTTATTATATATTATAATTTTTTTTATTATTTATTTAAAGTTCTAGGAAATATATATATTTTTTGTATTTTTATCATAAATTAATGTTGTATTGTGTAATTTTAATCATAAAAATCTATTTTATGTCTAACCGTCTAACTTTTGAATTCATTTATTAAAATTTTACAATAAAACCATTAAGAATCGCTTGAAATCGACAATGATATAGTTTCACGTCTAAGTGAAGTGTTATTATATATTTTAAAGTCATTATAGAAACGGGGTTTCGTCTGTCTCGACACACAGTGCGGCTTCCACATCAAAATTATAAAATAAAGAAACTATTGAACTAAAGTTTTTATGTTTTTTAAATAAATTTCAACTTTAACTCGTTTACTATTTATTAATTTATTGCTTACATTTCATTTATTTATAAACTTATTTAAACAAGTACTATTTTAAACCGTTTTATTATATTTTTATACATAAAACATCTGAAAACATTTTAGGCTTTTATGCTATTTTGAAATTCGAAAATACATTTCTGTAATTTCATTACAGATTTACACAGTTTAATGTAACACCAATAAATAATATTCTAATATTTCATTATCGACCATTTGTTATTTATTTCACAATAATTTCAATAATTATGATATTAATAATAACTTCAAAATATTTTTTTATATATATGCATAGTTTAGTTCTTTTGTTTATGTACATTTACTTTTATTATTACTAATTTCTGTATTATCTATTTTTATTTATCGTAGAGTGTGAATGTGCTCTCTGAACACTGTTATAAATGTCCTTAATTGTGACAGATTGTAATATATCTGAATAAATAAATTTAAAAAATATATATGCAATGTAATATGTAGGTAAAAAAATATCAACAATCTCAGTTCGAGAAAAAAATTATACGTCTAAAGACAGTAGAAGGTCACATTTACAATGTCAAGTAGTCGTGTATCCATAATAAGAATTAAATAGGAATTATGCAGGAAGGCTTGAATGGACTGCAGTTTACATGCAATCTGCATTCTGCTGTCAACCCGGTTTTCTTCCGTTACGACATTCCTATTGTTCAACATAATGAAACTGAACCATTTTATAAAACTTGAAGAAATGGAAATTCATGAAAGTTAATCATCACTCAATTCAAAGTCTCCAAATATTGCAGCGGTGGTTTAAAAAAAAAAACGTTTTATATCGCCCAATAAATTAAATTTATTATTAGGACAAAACCCATTAAATCATAATTAAACTGTTTATGAATTAAAGAAAATTAAATTATAGAATTATAAATTATAAAATTATAGAAAATCAAAGAAACAGTTAAGCAGTAACAGAATACAAACCAGCAAAGCGTTAAGATAAATGACTAAAATAAGTAATAATAAATAAGTAAACAGCTCAAACAAAGACCTTATAAATAGAACAATCCAAACTAAAAAGCCATGGCAAAACATACAGGTCCAGGCGGATCTACGAGGGGGGAGAGGGGATCATGGGCTAAAGCCCCCCAAAACGGTAAAATATAACCATGTTTTATAGAAAAAAATATTAAAAACTATCTCTTAAAGTATCACCTCTTGTATTTACATTTAATAGGACTTCAAGAATCACTTAAACGCCATTTCATATAGGTAGTTAATTTCTTTCTTTATTTTTTTCAAATTAATTATCGATATATATATGAAAAAACAAAAATCTTCGGGCTGAAGGTCCCCCCTCCCGCCAAAATTAAAGCCTATATCCGCCAGTGGATACAGGTGTACAGTTTTGCCAATTCAGGTATCATCAGAGCAGAAAAAACAAGATCAAGTACATACAAAAATAGAAATAATAAAAAAGAGAAAAATCATTAGCTATTGACATCTTTCCAGGCCATCCAAATTCATACTGAAAGAAACAGGAGAGGAAGGTTATATAAAACAGCTGATTAAAACAGCAGGGATACATTTTATTAAAATATTATTATATTTGAAGTATAAATATTTTGTTATGTATTAGGATTGCTTTGAGATGTCAATAGCCTCTCCCTCCCTCATTTTTTTTCTTTTTTTATTTCCCCATATGTGAGTCATTCTCATATTATTTGACCATTTGATGAGCCCGGGCTTTACATTCATTATCCACATATTTTTCTGGTTGAAAAAAAAATTAATGGTATTAATATATATATTTTTTTTTTTAGAAATAGAAATAGAAAATAACTTATTCTGGGACAAAGTCCCTTCAGAATAACAAAATAGAACATAATTAAAATACTACATCTGGCCAAAATAAAACAATAATAAAAAAGAGAAAGTAAAGAAAATATTAGTTAAACTAGCTATATACAAAAAAAAAAATCTACATATACAAAACACTTAAAACTATGATAAAACACTTAAGACTATGTACAGGAGGAAAAATTATAATTATACTCTTTTGAAAAATAAAACAATAAAGAATCCATTGAGTTCTACTTTAAAATGAGGTGTGTTTCTGCTAACAAAGAAAAGACAAAGCTGACAATATAAAATATCAGTGTATTTAAATAATGATTAATATGTAGACTAATCATTGTCAAATGCTATAGGTACAGATTTAATTATAAACCAATAAAAAAGAATTAAAAAAAAAAACAATAGATGCGGTCAGTGGCATTAAGAGCCGGAAGATATTGTAATATCCCTAGTGAAGTTCACAGTAAAGAATAGTACTATCGTTTGATGATGACTAGAAATGTATAATACCGGAAGTTTAGCAAGTATCTGACGGTTTTTGGGATAGGAATTGGAATAGGAGGGATTTGAATGTGGATATGGAGGGGAATGCCGGATTTTGATAGGTAGCGAATTCCAGAAATTGACAGCGCGAGCTATAAAGGAATTCTTATTTTGTATTGCTTCTCAAGAATGAAATCGTGACATTAAAATAAATCTAACTCAACTACAAGAAAAAAATATATCAATGCGAATGTAAAAAAAAAAAAAAAAACGTAACGAATGTTACTGTCCCCAAGGTGAGGATGCGAAGTTCTTCATGCTTTGATATGGCATAATCTGTATCCATTAATTTTTAACCATGGGGAATTTTACTCTTATATGATGACATTTCGAATTATGGATACCTTTTTTTGTTCTATTAAATACTTCGATTGTAGGAAAATTGGTTTGTCACCAAAATTTGAAGAAAACCGTCGTAACGATTGTTACCGGGTTTTCTTGCAATATCGTTCATTTTATATGATGGAAAATAGTTTTAAAAAATCTGTTTTTTGTACCAACCATCAGCCCATGTGTAATCTTGAAGTATAAAAGAGCTGGTTAAATACTATAAGGCGTTGCGAATGTTACCAGTATTTAACTTGACATTGTTCAATTAACTTTATTGATGATAATTGCAAATTATGTAGTTTGGAAACTTTTATTCATAGTCAAGGTTTCATATCTATCCAGCATTTGGTTAAATCAGTAACAGCGATTTTGATTGAAAACGTAACGAATGTCTCCATTATTTGTATAAATGTAATATTGCCTACTACTAATCATTTTAGTTTTTTTATTATAAATATTTAGAAATCAGGAGGAAGATTTTAGTTGTTTTTCTTATAGCCAAAGATGAAAGAAACAAAAAACATTTTTTTTTTTTTCATTTTTCTCTTGACTCGAAATATTTGTGGTTTACTTTTAAGTTTATTATATTCATAGCAATTATATCTTTCCAATATACTAATAAAGTTGGTTTATATATACTATTTAGAGAAAAACACACTCGTTTCATAAGATTTAAGTCCATATTAATCAATTTATGGTTTAAAAAAAAATAATTTTAAATTTTAAAAAAGAAAACTAATATTCAGAAAACATACTATTGAAGATCAAGTTTGTTATTTAGGACATCTATACCAATATTTAAGATAAATATTTCTTCAAAAAGCTGATATTTATTTTGAACCGAATTAATCGATACAGAAACGCTAAATGATCAAATAATAATAGAATGACCAGTATGTGATCTTGTTTATTCGGTCCCGATGATGCCTGAATTGTCGAAACGTTAGCGAATAATTTTTAACTTAAGTAGCCGTTAATAACTCTTTAAAAAATATTTAAGTAAAGGAATAATTGATCGTCAAGCATTAGCCTTCCCTAAAATCTTTGAAAATTATTTATTAACAAATATTTTATTATTTCACAATCTAGAGCAGTAAATAATAGCAATAATTGAGCTCATTCATACAGAAGAAAGAGAGTGAGAAGAAAATAAATAACTATTGCCATTAATTATTTTAGATATCTTCTAAAGGGATAATAAAGTTCAATGAAATCTCTGTGATTAAATCATTCATCAAAATATTCCCCTGGTAACATCGGCCATCACCGCTTGTTAAGTAACTGACCTTTAATTCAGGTGATCTTGAAATGCCGCCATACCAGGAGCTAGAAGCCATTACTCGAAGTGGCAAGAGTTTAAAAAACATTAACGCTTCCACTTCGTGAATCGATTTAATAAAATTCAATATGAAAGATAATGTTTTATTGATAATACGATATTATTCAATTTCTAAACAATATGTGAGGGATCGGAGTATTTTTTTCCCTTTAATATTCTCTTTCAGTTAACTACATATGAAATATGTAATAAAGGAAAATGTGATAACGAAAAAAAATTTAATATGAGTTTAACGGAAGTTTCTCTGACTCCAAATAACAATGAATAGCAAAATGGTCTGGGTCTGAGCTTGTACATGAACAATTTAGCTTAAAAATTGACAGTTATAAGAAACTTAAATTTAACAAAGATACCTGTATGTGATGTAACATAAACCTTTTAGACAACATCAACTGATCAGAAAAGCTAAAAGTTATTTACTTCATAATAATTATTAATAGTATAAAATTATAACATTATATATCATCCCATGAAAAAAATACAATACTACAACTATCACTTTTCTAAGCCATAATTTTATTTTTATTAATAATTTTATGCCAATATTTTTTTTTTTTTGTTATTTGGGTCTTAAATGAAGACAAGAACACTTCAATTTAAAGGGATGATTCATACCTACTAAAGGATTCCTTTATATTATTGAATAAACTGAGCTTCTTAATGTCTTATGACATAACATCAAAGTATACTACTAATTTTATTTAATTAAAATTTAAAGTACCAATAATATTATACTTTTATTTTATATTTATTTATTTACGTTTTGATAAAATAAAAAATAAAAAAATACAAACTGTCATTCAATGGCAGTATATGTTCGGGCTGTAAATGTCCATGCTAAAAAAAATAAATTATAAAGTAAGAAAGACCACTAAAAATATATTATCATAAATAACTATATCAAAATATAAAACGAATCTCCTCCTGCAGGAAGTCTTCTTCCTGCACAAGATCAAGTGGGGTGGCGGATCTACTGTAAAATCTACGTGAGGATCAGTGAAGGCCACAGAAGTTAGAGGATGATCCCCCGGGAGAATACATTACAAAAAAGGAACCGACAATGGATGATGACCTCAAATACTACACTGAACAAGTTCTTTCCCACCGTCGAATCTCGCTACAAAAGATATGCGTTCTCTCGGACTACTAAGTTCTTCCAGATTCTGAGAGTTTTAGATTCAGTATTGTAAAAACTGTAAAAATATCAACCTATGCCCTAGTTGAGGCAAACTAGAAATATTAGAGCTCACCATCGTACGACGATATATGCACCATACCACACATCATACCATCGAAATAAGGCACTGAGAGCCGAATTACTGAGGGAGACAAGGTTCACGAGTTCTCTCAGACGATGACTAGACTGAATTACCCGCAATCCAAGAACTTTTATTTTGATGGTCCAAAGGGCTTCGCATGCCTAGGAAAGAGGAAACAGTACCTGGGAGCAGTGGGAACCATTCCCCCAAGGCCGATGGCCGCAGAACCAATCCTCCCAAGATATCTTGTTGCTCGCCTCCTCTTAAAAACGAAGAAATGAGCTAATTCTAACTTATGTTTCTCTGCAAAGTTAGAATTAGAAAAATCGTAGATCGTATACAACTATACTTGATGTTGTCTGTTCCATGCTTTTCCCTTGTTTCAAACGTTTCATTCCGAAAATTCATAACCCCTTTAAAACGTGATCCCTCAGAAAATCGAAACCCCGTCGAAAAATGCCCCCTCAAAAATGTTGATGATGCAAGATGCACCATGAAACCCCCTTCGGGGCACCTCTGTCAGAGAAGAGATATATACTAAGAGAAGAAGAAGACGGTGGCCAAATTGAAGAATAAATCAGAACAGTATCATCTTACAGCAGACCCTGCTGTATAGGTTGCTTTGACTGTGTAGGTTGGAAAATAAAATAAATAAATAAAGCAAAAATTGTAATAAATCGATAGTCCCTAACTATCAGATTATTTAAGATCTATTGCCGAAGCTACTGACAAGAAAATAAATTCTTTTTTTTTTTTTTTTTAGAAAAATCAACTTTATTCTGGAACAAAGTCCCTTGAGAATAACAATGTTATACATAAAAATCAACATAACATCTGGCTAAAATGCATATAATTAAAAAATAAGTAATGACAAAAGTATTTGCATAACTATACTGATATATTAAAGACATAATATGAGCAATAAGGTCCTAATACTGCAAAATAGTTGCTATAAGCAATAAACTATGGAATTCTAAATGAAATTTGAAATGAACTACAAATTACTTTTGTTGTCATACCATTGTATTAATGAAAAAAATAATAATAAAAGAGTAGATAAATATTTACTTTATTTTAATGATTTATCTACAAAGATAGAATTATTCGAGACAGTTGAATATAGTAGTTATATTTGAAACTGAACCGTATTTTTTTTCACCTCAGAGTTTATTTTAGGGGAAGAAATTTCTTCTTTTCCTCCCCCTAATGGTGGATCCGCCATTGCCTGCATTATTTTATAAAGTTATTTCACGTTTCTTTCTATCCATACCAAGTTGCATGTTAATACTCTTGGCAGCCTTGTTGTTGTAAATTGAGGAATGGAAAATCAAATAATCAAAATCTTCTTTTAATCTTTTAATAGATATTTAGTAGCTTGTTCACATATGTCATATTAATCATTAGAAATATAACCAACAGAATATAGGAAAACTATTATTCAACCACGACTATAAAACCTACACTTACCCAGATAAAAATTTCTGGTTTAAAAATGGTAATTGCTATGAACGTTATTCATGTAGTAATAATTTTCAAAGAAGTATTCCATTATAAGAGTTATGCCAAATATATTGCTTTAATAAACTAAAACGTGATAAGAAGGGAAAGGTAGCTGCATAGGTTAATTAGCCGAGTACCGTTCGAACCAATACAAGTTATACTAATACAGGAGTTCTGTATTTTATAAGAAACAAGGCGAAAACGAAAACAAACTAACGGCTCTTAAAAAACAAAACAGAATCTGCGACATGGGAACGAGAACAATAGGAACGGTTACGCAAGACAAGGTCCTTTTATGTAAATTGTGAGCTTAATGAAAGTGATCTAGCGAGCGGAGAGGTGTCCGACTTTCGAGTACTGTTGAGTAACCGCTCCGGAAGACGGTCAATCGGTCATCCGCAGGGACCTGCTCTACCTTCGGGATCCGGCCTTTCCAAAGCAATAAAGTCCGCAGTCGCATGTCTTCGTTATTATAACCAGCCGGAACAACGGAGAGTCGTAAGTCATCCGCGTAATCAACTGGTCCAGGGGGATAATAAATAGTTTCATATCAGAAAGCGTTTCATGGGTCAGTTTTTTACTACTCAATTTTTTAATTTTGGTTAATTTTTTCAATAATAAACCTTTGTATCGATAAAAAAAAATAGTTAACTCCCCTAAAAATCTTTCAACATAGGTAAAATCCGTAAATCGAATAAAAAAAATCCGTCCTTCTGCCATCCGCGGCTTTTATTCGAGACTACTTGAACGATAGTACGAGATTTGGCAATGTCAGAGGTCACCTGGGTATGATGCTCGGAACTCGGAGATGGTGATGGCCGAGTGTGGCCGAGAGTAATTGGAGCGTTGCACGTTGTAGCATCCTCGTGCCTAGCGAACTCGGTTTGAATCCGGCCTGGGAAGGGTTGATTTTTATTTCGTGGCGGACCCACGGAATGAAACTCACTCTCTCACTCTGGTTAGAATAGGTTTGGTTGTACATCTAGAACAATCCCTTCCTCCTCCCCTCCGTATGCCAAAAATGGTGGATAGGAGTTTATAAAAAAAAAAAAAATTACTATTCAACATTTTTCCTTTCAAGATGATTTCTAAAAAAGCAGTTTCGCTTTAAACTGTAACGCCAAAACGGATGTAATGAATGAAAAGAAGCAGGAAAAAAAGTTCGAGGAATGCAAAATTATGTTTCCGAATAACTTTACACATTTGAAGATGCATGTTTCAAAGTTTACCAAATTTCCTAAAAAGCAACAACAAAAAATTGTTATGATCGGACTATTTGGTGCAGAGATAAAACTTTCTAAATATTTATCATAAGTTTAAATGCAAAACCGATCTCTTTTGTTCTGGTTTTTGAATACTAGAAGTTCTACCACTAAATGAAGCAATCAAAGATTTTTGTCTACATATCTTAACAAATAACAAAAAAAAAAATCGTATGCAAGCCAATATTAGCAAATCTCTTTTATTTATTTTCCTCCGAGTGGCAAGAAATGTAGTGTGACATTTGATACATAACTATTTGAAAATAATAAATTATTGTGTAATCATTTGCAGCGTTTTATAATATACGATCGTAGCTACTGAAAATAACGACTTCTTTCTTTGCTAATGTAAATCCGATTCCGAAAAGCAAAAGTGGACCATAAACATTGTTTCGTAAACTAACTTCTTAAATTTAGAAAAGTTTGCTTATATAAATCGAAGTCCGGAAAGGGAACAGTGAAGCACAAACATTATTTCGCAAACTAAATTTCGCGAAAAATAAACAATAAACAACCACAAGTAACAATCGATTATTGACCTTAATATTTATACTTAAAATTGATCCATGTCCGTGTGATTAATCTTAGTTTAGGGCTTAATTAAAGAGAAAAAACTGCATAAAATGTCCAAAATGGTTGTTGCCGTCATCACTGAGAGTTCTACGGGAGAAGGCTAATGAGATGAAGACCCCCTCAATTTTTTTTTTTTTTTCATTTGGCCTTCAAGGATCATGTAAACATAATTCCATATTGGAAGTTTTTTTTCCATTTTTATCTAAAGATAATACCGTTATTGAAAAAAAAAATGGCACCTAAATTTAAATTCCGGATCCGCTATTCGTCGACATTATTTTGGTTCCGTGCTTCTAGCGATCTCTAGTTTACGAAAACTGCTGAGCTGAATCTAAAAATTATCGTGAATAAACTCCAACATACTTTTCAACCAATAAATTAAAATTTATAAATTCGTTTATATTTTATTAATAATGAATAAAATAAAAATTTTACAGCCAGAGATATCAGGGCTATTTGGCATAAATGTGTAATATGGCCAAAATGCTTTTTATTCTGCAAATCAGGGGTTCAATGATGTTCTACTTAACTAGTTATTATTTAGTGGAATAAAGAAGGAAGACTTCGCCACAAAGCAAGAGTTTATACTTTGCTCTTCTGTCCAGAAAATAATATTTATCTCGTAAGAGTTTTCTAATACACATATAAAAATAGCAATTAGGCTCATTATAAATAAATAAATACTATATATTACACCTGTTTAGGGGGAAAAAAAGAAGCTTTATAATCTTCAGCCAGTTAACTTCCCTTAAGTCCCCCTTAGCACGCAACTACTGGTAAAGACAATCTTTACTATCAAAAATTTATCTGCACCTCGAAGCCGAGCGTGTTGAGGAGTTCACCGCTTTAATATTCTTGATTCTAGCGGCACCGATACAAATCAGGCGAACCCACAAATGATTAAAATAGGATTGATTGTCTTTCTAGAACAACCATCCTCCCATAATCCAGAAATGGTGCGGTGTAACAGCAATAAAAAAATACTTTTCACTTATAAACAGTTGCTTTAGTAGGACCTCTGTTAAATCGTTAAAGGATATGTAATAAACAACAAACGTGCTATTTGTGTTTGCGACTCAGTTAACATAGTGACCATTGAGCCCTTGAAATGTTCCTTGAAATATGAAAGGGTGCTCCAATCGCACGAGAACGTGATTTTTTTTTTTTAGAGGGGTAAATGAAAATGGGAAAATGAAAATCTTAACGTTCGTTGGTCATGAAAATAATTAGATTATGATAAATCTTACGAGATTATATTAACCATTATAGTATAACATCTAACCACTTAAAAGTGTCAATTCAGAAACGAATCCGATAGTGCAATTATAATTAAAACTTGTAACTTAACCCTAAATCATTTACATTCCAAATAGCGAATCGCTATGAAATTATGAAAAAAATCGGTCTCACATCCTATTATTAGTTGTAGAAGAATGTAATTTATTAGTTTTAGATAAGAAGTCATTAATGGTCGTTCAGTACCATCATAGACGGTGACAGAATTGGGTTTCGCAACAGAAATTTCATACACCATATAAATCTCTCACGTACATAAATATATTTTGAAGAAAGGAGAAACAATCATTAATGTAGTAATATTACAGAAGACAATAATACCCATCACTGATTAGTGAGAGCGCCTTATGAAGCGAAAGAAAGAACATTCATTTGACAAATGAAAATATCTCAATCCAACATAGAAAAAGTCTTGTTAATAGTAAGGTTTCTTCATTAGTTGTAAGAAAATATTTTTTAGACAGAGTTGGGAGAAAGTGACTTATAAGCCTGTCAAAGACATGTCACTACGAAGAACACTTCTAAAGTCTTTGTGGACCAATGGAAGCGATCATTGCATAGCTTGATAACACGGATTGCCTATATTATAATTTTAATGTTAATAACACAATAGTTTTAAATTAATCAACCTTTCATCCAAGACCTGGTTTACAAAGAGACTGGTTGAGGATTCGCACTTGAGGGACGGCGGGATTAGAGTTCTTCGTAATGATTTGATTTTCATAAATTGACACAATTTAAAAAGCAACAGAGATGCGTGTAATACCTTTAAAAATGAATTTAGATATTTCGAGCAATATATTTATTTCCATATACCGAATTAAAATTTGACTATCGAAAATCGATATTTTTTCCTGAATGCAAATTTATAAAAAATTATGAAATTGAAAATTAAAACAAGGGGAGATTATTTTTTAACATATCAGGGAACAATTTTCTCCTTACTTTTTTTATATCATTCTTTTTCGATTTATAACAAAAATATCTTTTTTAATAATTTTAATTCTGTGTTATGAATCATTTAAATTATTTTATTTATGAGTATTTGTCATTATTTTCTTATACTTGTTCATTCTTCAAAGGATTTTCAGTAATTCTTTAAGTATTGTTTCCAATAACAAGATTTTTTTCCTTTACAAATGTATCAATTTATTAGTGTTAACATATATATTTTTTATATGATAAACTATGTATTAAGATTTGATTTTTCAATCAAACCAATTTAAGGCCTGAATTTCATCTTAATCCTATAACCCAAGTTAGAAATAATTAAATCAGCTAAACCCGAAATAGCAACATTTATATAGATTTTTATCCATCTATTGTATCCCAAACTATCCATCTATTGCATCACAAACTCTTCAATCTCACATCACAAGCCTTGAAAAATGGTGTCAAAACTGGAGGATTAAAATAAATTTCAATAAATTCCATCAAATAACCTTCACTCTTCGCCGTAAACCTATGACTTCCTGTCCTACAGTATCCTTCAGCAATGGCCCTCTTATCCCTGTCGAACAAATCCGATACTTAGGACTCCACCTTGACAAACAACTCACTTGGAACCCCCATACCAGACTGAAACGACTACTGCAGCACTTACTAGACAAACGATCTAAGCTTTCAATCAATTATAAACGACTCATATATATGACAATAATAAGACCTATTTGGACTTACGGAATTGAGCTTTGGGGCTCCACTAAACCATCGAATTCCTCTCGTATCCAATCCTTACAATCCACAATCCTTCGTAAAATCCTTAACGCTCCTTACTTTGTCACAAATGAAATCCTCCATAAATGGGTAGTTTCTCTTCATGTTGTACATGTCATGTTACCAATTTCATATTTACTTATTGTATTTTCTATGTAATACAGTTGTAAATTCCATTAAAATAATAAAAAAAAACACATAGATTTTTCGATATATTTATTACGAGAAACAATTACTGTTTAAATTACCTGGAGAATGTTCAGTATTCACAGGAGAGGCCACTGCCATCATGAATGCTTTATATCTTATAAGCGAAACTGAAAAGAACTACTGGGTAATTGTGACGGACTCATACAGCGTTTTAACTGCCATTGACAATCCATATCCTAAAAACTCCACAATTAGGGAAATACTCAATATCTGGTGGGAGGTAAAAAATAAAGGAATAACAGTTGTATTGGTATGGGCACCAGCTCATTGCGGAATTTTAGGAAATGAAAATGCTGACAATGCAGCCCATTTAGCAAGAAGTGGAGGAGAAGAAGAGGAAGTGACTAGAGTGAAATATATCACTTTAGAAGACTGGGTACACGAAATAAAGAAAAAACAACTGGCAGAGTGGGAAAAAGAGTGGAGGATCAAAGAGTGTAAGCTGAAAGAAGTGAAACCCAATTGCGATAAATGGCTCACTAGCAACAGAAAGTCCAGGCGTGAAGAAATTATACTCTATTAAAAAAATTATAATAGTCCAAGTTTTTATGCCTACTAGGGTTTTACGCCTCAAAGCCCAAGTAAACAAACAAACAATACATAATTGCATATGTGGGTTTATTATTAAAATTTATAATCCTCGGAGTTACAACAATGAACATTTTTTTTTTATAGTCAGTCATGAATTTCATAAAATTGAGATATTTTTAATCCATGAGTATATCATTTCTCAAAAAATAAAATAACGTTTGATTTAATTATTCTTTAATTAAAACGCGAGACGTATATTAAACATTCGTGATTCGTGAACACCATTAGAAAGCATGGATTCTTTATTTTACTTTATAGCATAAATCTAAATTTCGACATTCTCGAAAACAAGCCCGTAGTGAATAATTTCGCGACAGAAATTACAATCAGCATCCATTAGAGTAAAAAAGACATGACAAACATGTCGTATGTTTTAAGGATTATAACGTAAACTCATAATCCAGTTTCTCTAGCTCTTTATATAAAATGTTAATGAGCAGTAAAGAAACCAGAATCATGTAGATTCAATATCACGAACTAAGATATTTGAGTAAATGGATTTTGACGTATGAGCCAACCTGTACTTTTTCAAATCTCGTAGAGCCTGAATATTGATTGCAAGTTATATTTTAACATTAATTTCCATCTTGAAAACCAACTAACCTATTCCGTAACTAAAATTCAAGGAAGATATTCAGTGACTTCTAAATTGCAGGGTTGGAAAAGAATCCTCTTCTTCGTAACGTCTGCTATTATCTCATCCTCTGGTTCAGCTGCTACAGAGAGGTTGGTACTAATCCAACATCTTCATTTTATCTAACAGGCTCTCTTCAATGAAACACAATGCAACTAAACATACAATAAAAGTAACCATTTTTTGATAAATTTAAAATTTCATACAATCATATCTTCTTTTGAGAAAATAAATGGCATTTTCAAAATCTTTGAGCTTTGTGTGTAAAAGAATGAATTGTTTAAATCAAAGAAAAAGATTTTGTTGTTGCCATTTCTATTATAGCAAACATGTTAAAATTAGAACTGGGGTTTTTAAATTTTTTTTCTATATTTCTGAAATTCATTAGAAATTTCGTGTTCCAAAAAAAAAAAAAGAAAGAAAGAAAAAAATATATGCATATAAATTGTGCAAGCACCGGGCGATTTCACAAATATATTATTAAAAAAATTGTACATTAACAATGTATACATAGATATTAATATTTCATTAAATTTGTGCGTAAAAGGTGATTTTTATTTTTTGATCAAACTTTTTTTTATCACAATTTAATTATTATTATTCATTTGAACCGTATCACTCAGTGAGTGATCACTATTTTTAATCGAATCAATAAACATCAAGATCGATTTAAATTTTTATTTATTAATTAGGCCTGATTTTTTAATTTAAAATAAAATATAAGATTGGTATTTACATTGGAAAATTATATTAAATCATAACAAATCACAACACATAACATTTACACTTCGACGGGACACATTCCCACCAACTGTACGTTATCTCGGGCTATTATTCGACTGAAGGATAATCTGGGGTTCTCATGTCAAAATGAAACGAAGGACTTTGAACAAACTATTGAAAATACTATACTCCCTTTTTTCCAAATCAAAATTGAAAATTAGACAAAAACTAAATACGTACATTTATCTATTCAAACCCATATGGACATAGGTCTCACAAATTTACAAAAAAGACGCACTTACAAAAACTACAATAATTTCAATACAAAATTTTAAGACTAGTAACAGCAGCTCCATGGCACTTAAACAACAAAACTTGACATATCGACATACAACAACCGATCATTGACCAACACATACGTACTCTCTACTCCCGATTCCATCTTAAACTAAACGGACTTATCAACGACATGGCCACAGCTGACATGCCCATCAGGAGACGACTAAAGAGGAGCTGGATGAGAGATCTCCTTTCATAAATTATGAAGTAGACCAAGACCAGGAAGAGGTAATGCTGAGTACTAATCTTCCTAATGCCTTAAATGTAAATCTTCTTTACAATGAGCTATCTGCTTCATATGTGCTTATTTTCAATCCTATGACAGGTGTGGATAGAGGTATGAAAAGAGAGAAAAAAAATCAAACATAATAATTATTACATGATTTTGTGAAAAATATAATTATCGATTTCAAACTTTGTTTTGTAATGAAAGGAGGTCTAACGCACAGTATTCGACACATAATATGAAATGATAAGTATTTGATAAAACTGATTAAGCTTTCATCTGAAAAGAAAGGAATAAACTGCTAATCTGATGATTAAGAGATGCAGGAGGAACAATGGACGGTTTGGACTTGCTGTTGCTGCATTGTTACATCATGCATCAGATTGCTGCTTCCCTTCCGTTGTTTCAGTATCTTAAACCCTTCTGTTATCACTCCTCAAACAAGCATCCGCTGAAATTATTATCACTTAATTATCTCGGAGGAATATCGTATTGTATTTTTAACTGATGATAAGAAGATGAGGGACACAGAAAAACGTCTGCCAAGTAGGGTCATTATAGCTTCCTCAACAATTACGGTTGAAATTAAAGAATAGCCCGTAATTAAAGATCTATGATTTGCCATTTGAGAATAAAGTTAACAAGAGACGTCGTTTTTGAAGTACGAGCAAGTACAAAAAAAGCGCTGAGACCACTGATGAGCAACGGATATCCAGGAAACCGTTCCTAAACTCATCGATTTAACAGTGAACAAGTTACTAACCGTAATACTAAGATCATTGCTGAGTATCGGAAATATATCACTGGAATAGCGCTGATTAGAAAATTATCCAACATACTTTTTTTTTGTTTATTTAATGGAATTTACAACTGTATACAAATACAACAAGTAAATATGCACAAATATAAATAATGGCATGTACAGGCTTGAAGAGTTACTACCCAGTGGTAGCACTCTCTAAATAATTTTAAGTAAGAAGATCACGAGGCCATCTCCTTTTCAGACGCCTAGGAGGATTATCAGGAATCGAAAAAGAAGCAAGAGTGGAAACAAGCGGATTTTGATGGGACTGAAGTTTATCATGAAAGGATAGATGGTACATTGGTACATTAAGGTCTTTATGAATGGTTTTATTTGTGACAAAGTATAGAGCATTGAGGATTTTACGGAGGATTTTGGATTGTAAGGATTGGATACGATAGGAATTCGATGGTTTGGTGGAGCCCCAAAGCTCAACTCCGTATGTCCATATAGGTCTTATTATAGTTATGTAGATAAGTCTTTTGTAATTAATAGAAAATTTGGAGCGTTTGTCTAGTAAGTGTTGGAGCAGTCGGAAACGTCGAGCAGTTTCTTGTCGTTTCAGTCTAGTATGAGGATTCCAAGTAAGACGTTTATCCAAATGGAGTCCTAAGTAGCGGAATTGCTCAACAGGAATAAGTGGAGTATTATTGAAAGTTACTGTAGGACAAGATGTCATAGGTTTACGACGGAGGGTAAAGGTGATTTGATGGGATTTGTTGGAATTTATTTTTATTCTCCAATTTTTACACCATTCTTCAAGGCTTGTGATATGTGATTGAAGAGTTTGGGATGCAATTAAAGGATCGTTATTAACAGATAGCAAACATGTGTCATCGGCGTAAGTGGTGATGACAGTGTCAGGATGGGTTGGGATGTCAGCTGTCCCAACATACTATTCCAGAAAAATGCATTCCTAAGCAAAAGAAGCAAGCGAACTGATATAAAATCTATATTAGATCACCTAGGTATCAACACACAATTTCAAGAAATTTATAAAAGTTGAATTATCAATAGGTGTTATTCCAGTTAAATTGATCAGACTAGAGAAAGATATCTAATATATAGTTTCAAATTTCAATAGCTTGTTCTCAAGAACTTAAAACTAACAAATGTAACAGATTTTATAACGAATGCTAGAAATAGTATTTAACTTTTATTTTTAATCTAGTTTCAGCAGAACTCGAATGTTTATTTTCATTTTTTGAAAAGTTCTGTCAATTTATCCCAAAAGTATATCTAAAAAATGATTTTTATACTTAGCTACTCTAATAAAGGACCAATCAGAATCGTGTAATTCGTTTAAAATAAAAAGATAATTCTAACCTAAGCTCAATTACTCTTTACCTCTCATTTAGCGTAACTTTTTTTAAAGAAAGTTAAAAGTTAGACTTTTACCATAAATCAAGAGGATTTTACAAATTTCTTTATATATATATATATATATATATATATATATATATATATATATATATATATATATATACATATATATATACATATAGCCAAAAATACACGTCCAATCTGCTGTTTAGGACACTAACTCCAACAGACAGCCACACAGTTGGCAAGCACATACAAGAAGATTAGACTGGACGGATACAATACAATTACTGAGCAACATCATTAAGATATCGTTCTATAATAACTTAAATTATCACCAATTTTAATTCCTCATAACTCTCTTAGAATGCACAAAATTATTCAAACATATTTTTAGAAAGAATGGATGGGATTTGATCAAATTGATACTTACTTGAAAATATTTTTAACAACCTTTAACTTACATCTAATTTTGGGCTAATTTTAACTTACGATTTTTGAGATATAGTAGCATCAATAAAAATGGACGTTTACGCTTGAGTCACAGAAAGCAGCTAATGGACTCAATTTTTTTACCATTTCCCAACTTTTCTTCTTAGTCTGAGGGAAAGTATTGGTTCGAATTTGATGAAATTCATATTGGATCATCTAGCCACAAATCTGCACAACTTCACAAAAAATCCATAAACGGGTAAAGATGATACCTATACTGATGATACTATACTTATGATACCTATACGAATTCGTCGACAAAAATAATGATGAATATTCGGAACTAATTTGCTCCTTGATGTCTAAGACAAAGCTTTACAACCTTCGGTAACGAGGAAGCAAGAAAAGGTAAAGTATCCAGATTTGCCAATAATAAATCATATTACCTGTAAAAATAATAAAAGTAGAGAGAAAGAGAAAATTTATTGTTTTTCTGGTGTCCAAATAAATGAGGTTGTTATATCACCTAGGTTGCCATACTAATCAATCCCATTTGATATGTATTTACAGAACATGAAAATATTATTAATAATGCATATTTCTGACACTTTTTAACGTAGAACTTGGAAATCGTGTATATCAACAACTCAATAAATAAAAAGACCTCGATCACAGGTAACCAACCTATTATGCTCTTTTTCAACATCAAGTCATGAATTTGATGACAAGATAAGTGGGAAAGTAAATAAATTAAAAAAACAATTAATACATGAATAAAATAATTTTTCAAAATTCCTTTTAATAGAAACAATTTTAGAAAAAATACAATATATTTTTAATGGGGCCAGAAGCTCATAAACCAAAATCTAGTTGAACTCTTGAAAAACATAAATTTGAAATTAAAATCTTTCCACTTTCTGAACGCTATTTTTTTTAATTAGTTAACCAATTGACCGTTGTAGAATCTAGTTATTGCTCAAGGTTCGTTAGTTATCTGATGTGTAGAAAATAATAAAACAGAAATCTAGCAATATATATTTTTTTATTTAATGAACATTTTATGACGGAGTTAAACTAAGACAGCTTGAACAGTTAAAACGGGCAAAAAGTTTTATATTACGTCTTATATAGATGTCATTACGAATTTTCATCACCGCGTGCGTTCTTCGGTAGAAGGTTTTGCAACGTCCTCTAGGAGACCTTGCGGTGCCGCTTACAGAGGGTTTCAGTCAATGGCAGAACATGGACAAGCGGTGAAGCAATCTTAGATAGCTAGATTAATAATTACCCCCTCCCCCCCCATAATCCATCTTTTACAAGATAAGAACGGCCTTAAAGTCCGCGGCAGACCGTAAATGTAATCTTCTACATTATGTAAAAGTAAATAAGTCCAAATCATCTCCCTCTTTATGAAGATGATTCGGTAAAACAGACAATAAAACCAGTATGATTTATAATAGAATAATATTCTACAAATGGCCATTGGAGAAGATCATAGAAGCGAAATATATGAGCGTAAGAACATGTACACCTGACAGATAAAATAACGGAAGAGAAGTCGGATTCGATCAAGTTATTTTATAGGCCAAGCTGCTCCAATAAAATCTTGTATGAAAATGTAACTCCTTTTACGTAACAAAGTCCGCGGCGTTGGTATAACGTCTGAGAAGACAGAACAATTGCATATAAATGGACATGCCCGTATGACTGTATAAGTTATGACACAAAATGTAACCCAGATAAAACATAGAGGAAAAATAAAAGGATACGTAAACAATTTTCTTTTACATTTTTAGAAATCAAGCATCGTATCTGTTACGTTTCATAACCTAATACAGGAAACATTATCATCACATATTATTTCTCAGAGATGTTTTTTTTCTTTATGGTGCGCTCTTAAGGTATCTTCGTAAATTCTTCGTCGAATCCAACGATCGAGCCATCATTTTGAAGTATATCTTCTTCTTCAGGTGTGAAACTTAAGTACATTCACTTTTTCACTCTTAATTTCACTGAAACGTCATATTTTAGAAATCTGACAAACACTAATCTCTTATTTGAATTCAGGAATTATACAAAATTCATTTGTAAATCACCTCCAAATATCCCGACGTCAAAACTACCGTTGTCCAGTTTAATGGAAAAAATTAAAAATCTGGTGCGGCCACTTTGGCTTTCCACCAATATTATTTGTTTTAACATAAATAAGTATTTTGAGACAAATGAAAGTGAAAGTAAAAATTGACGAAATATTATTTAAATTAATTAATTATTATATGTTTTCCATGGCTATCTAATGTAATATATTTATGTTTTGTCACAAATAATCTTATTGATTATATCTCTTTTTTCGCTATCTCACTTAGTTTCCGAGATGTCCGTCCTCAGATATCACTAATGTAGTAAATTTTCTTAGCTCATGTTGTTATACTGTGTTTGACTAGCTATCTCTCGATTGCTTCTTTATATGCCAATTTTAAGAATTTGCAGAAAAAAATTTAATTTCTATGATATTCGTTATTATTATATTTCTCTAAATCGCTATACATCTAAATCTCAATGTATATATATTTACATATACGTACATTCAATAACACATATTATAAAAATTATTTATAATAGCTGACAAAGAGAAGAAATAAAGTAAAAAATATTTTTTTCTACATTAGCGATAACGGAGGACGAATATCTCGGAAACTAAGCGAGGTACAGAAAAAAATATATTTAATCAATCATATTGCAAATTTCAACAGCTTTAAATTTGTAAAGAATGTCTTTGTCGATCCGATGGATAGTTTTCTTGATATAAGCGAAAAACAGAAAAACAGCAATAAACATGAGGCAAAATTTTGTTCTTTCAAAATTAGGCATAGTTGGGGACGGATATCTCGGAAATAAGTGAGGTATTGAAAAAAATTATGTGATCAATCATAATACAAATTTTATCAGCTTTAATTTTGTATAGAACGTCTTTGTCGATGCGATGGATAATTTTACTGATAGAAGCGAAATCCCGAAAAAATTAATCTTCTAGACCCCCCCCCTCCTCCACATCTGACTCACCACATAGGAGTGGGGGGACTTTTAGTATGTTTACCTCCTTACTAGTCCAAACAATGTCCCTTAGTCAAAAATTGTGTCCCCGCCATTATAGGTAAATCAACGTAAAAATGTTTCATTCTCTTCTCCGATTTTTAAAATCTAAATAGTTTTGGAATGTATAATACAAATTTCTTTTATATCATCTTTACTCTAGCTCATTTCTTAATTGTCATGGCTTACTAAAAATGTAGGAACACAACACAAATGGTAAACTCTTTTTAATCGGCGTTTAATTTACTAACCACTTCCCCAAACATCATCCCAAAGATTCAATCGAAGTTAAACGAATGATGCTTATTATGAAACCATCAAACCATGAACCCTTACTGATGAGCCCTTTCATGTCTGAAAATTAATTTCAGTAACATAAATCAAAAGAGAAAGGGAGAGTAAACTGTTACAGCTTCCATTTACAACTAATTAATATTATGAAAAAAAAAATAAGTAAGAATTTCAATTAACTTTATATTATTACATCAATAATATATTAACGATAGTGTAAGTAATAACCTTACGAAAGCATCACGTGAGGAATTGGTTATATTTGCGGTGGGGTGACTGTACTGGAGCCCAATCTAACAATTAATATAAATCCATTGTATAATATGAGCTTATTATTATTTATTTATTTATACTCAGCTTATCAGTAAGCTTTATAACACCGCATCTAGTCTTTATCCACAGGAAACATCTCCGTACATACCGATAGCATATCTAGTTATACCGATTATGACTCGTGATTGTGTGTAGATTGCAACATATCGGATAACGAAATGTCTTAATATAATCAAATAATCCTTGGTCAGGCTGTTGAATGATAGATCCTATCGAATTAATGTTTGATCACTCATACATAGTTCCTGTTAACAATTATTTTAATTGGTCAGTTCAGCTTCCTTAACGAATGACCATGCATCATTTATAGTAAAACAACAAAGATACAAATGTGATGATGATTTTAAGTAAACAATATATACAAAGAAAACAATTGTGATAAAGATATGAGAAAAACGGAAAGAGGGGTATGGTAGAAAGTATAAGAAGGATGGAATAAGTAAACTGAGAGGAAAATACTGATCGAGAAAGAATTGGAAGTGGATACAATAATAGTAACGCCCTCAAAATGGTAAAATCGAAAGATAATATCATGGGAATGTCTTACATGCTGGAATGATCAATATCCAAGGCCGAAATAAGCAAAGACAAGTTTCATTTTCCGCCACCGGAATAAAAGTCTTTTAAGTATTTTATTCATATTATCTTCAGATAATACTTACTCATATCAGCGACTGAATGAAGTTCAAAACAATCCAAAAGTATTTTAAATATTGTATTTATGTCCATTCACACTTAAACTCAACTCAATCAGTACGTTTCGAGGAATCTGTGTCCCTCTCTTCAGGAATATAATAATAGTATCATATTTATATCTACTTCAGGCAATATTGACTCATGTCACGACCTGAACAAACATCAAAACAACGTAAAAGTAAAAATAAATGTTTTTTTTACTTAACCTATAAAAATATTCAGAGCTTCCAGCCCTCTAAATTCTGCCGCTTGAAGAGATTGCCTCCCTTGCTGCTCTGTAGTTGCGTTCCTGGGAACTTCGACTAAGTTCTGGTGTATAACAAAAGATAAACTATATATCATCAGTTTATTGCGAACTAATCATTTTGTGACATTTTAGATCAATAAGAATTTTGATGACTTTTTTCTTTCTAAAATCCGAAAATTGTGGTCCGCTTGTAACTTATATGTGATATATAATTGCATTTATATCATTTTATTGTTATCGAAGTGAAAACATCTTTAGCCGCGTTTCCAACTTTTTTTGTAGAGAGACAATTAGATTGATCCGTCACATCTTCGATGTGTAACGCTCAGGTAAAGTCGGCTGGAATCGAATATTAGAAGTGTTTTTACATATGGATTAAAATATCTCAAAAACTAAAAGTAGAACCTGCATACTGTAAGCGAGGAAACCATTCAGCGACAGGCGAGACAGGAAAAAAAATAGTATCGAAAAACAAATAATAACTCGTTTTATTGAAGATATGGATTAAAATATCTCAGAAAACAAAAATCGGATCTGAACACTGTAAACAAGGGAAATGTTCAGCGTTTCATCCTCTTAATAATTAACTATTATTTATAATCTATATTTAATATGATTAAACTCACCTTGTTGATGTTTAAACTTCTATCGTGTCGTCTAAAGCACACACCTTAGTTTTTTATTATTTCATTTTTTTTTTTTTTTTTTTTGAGAACTCGTACGACTTTAATGTAAATAAATTAAAGGAGATATTGGCAGATTGCAGTATTTTTCCTACCCGAGGTGTTGGAGAAAGTAATCTAGCCCACGCAGTGCAGGATTGAGGTACAATTAACCAGCTCTGGGAGGATGCGCAGTTGCGCAGTCCGTACACTACCCATTTCCACCTACCGGCCAGCCACTGTTGCACTATTGCATCCTTCAACGCTCTGTTTGCATTAGTTCATTAATGCTACTCCTTTAAGATATAATCTAAATTTCGATGCACACAGCCTCCGGTTATATAACGAAATTAAAGATCGGTTATACAACAGTCGCGGTCCAGGATGAATGCTTATGAGAGAACATCCGAAGCTCTTTCGTCATTCCGGCGGTCGTCGGTAAAAATGTGGCATTTATGGAGGTACAATTAGAGGCCATTTATAGTAAATTATCAGGCCTGGTTTCTCGTTCCGTCGCCGAAAGGAACATTCCGGAACAACATTACAGTTAACTTATGAGCCTGGAGGTGTGAATCGATCAGTTGGAAGAATTCGCGTGACCTTTTATCAACAGTGCTTCCTCGTAAATAACTTGCTATTTACTGAATGAAATGCTCATAAAAACAGTCAATGAAAAAATAAAATTTAAGCGATTCGGCCCATTAGAACTGTATTAAGAACATATTTCATAAATTAATAAATTGTCAACTAATAATAGAATTTATCATGAAAATTTTATAAAAACAACACCAAGTTTGGAAAATGGGTTACTCCACAATATGTAGCGTACTTGGACCATTTAGCGCTTGGGCTGATTTATTTTAGAGTTCCCACTAGAAAAAAAAATGCTTTTTATTTCTATCATCTTGTTTTTATTTCAAATGCCAGTTAATTATTTAGCCAACCAAATATAAATAATATGAGATATCATCAGAAAATAAATCAAGTATATAAAAAAATATATATTCTTAATGAACCACCCTTTGGTAACTGGTATTAATATATTCTTAATTAACCACCCTTTAGCAACTGGTATCAATATATTATTAATTAACCACCCCTTAGTAACTAGGACCAGGGGCAATATAGTGGTCATATTATTAACCGAAGGAACATGATTGAATATTTAGAATTTACTCCAACACCAGTGAGTGTCAGATTCACTCGTCTTGTCCAGAAAACGCGGATGAACTTGTGAATGCATACGGGATGAGCTCTTTGCTCCAAATTACTAAAAATGGTAGTAAAAAAAATAAAAACAATGGCTTTATTAAAACTTTAAGTTAGATTTTTTTTAATTATCAATAAATAGTAATTTTCTTTCAATACACGTTAAAAAACTTTTATTTATTTATTTTTTTATTCAATAATGTAAAGAAATCTATTTTAAAAATAAGGTTTATATATATATATATATATATATATATATATATATATATATATATATATATATTCTAATTGTAATAAAAAAATATATTTGATCCTTAGTCCTGCTTTACTTTTTTCTTTACACCAAACTATACCAACAGTATTCGATAAAAGCATGGAACAAGGACAAATTAGCCCAAACGATTTTATTTTATTTTTATAAAGTAAGCTTATATTAACCCTTTAAAATAGCCTAAAGGGTTGACATTTTGTGTAAAGAAAAATATAAAAAAGGAATAAGAATCACACAAATTATCATTAGCCGTATTAAAAAAAAAGTTTGAAAATTTTTCGTACATAATTTTATAAAAGGTTCACTTCAATTTTTGCCTAGATTATATATTTCATATTTAAGTGAGGGAAAGTAAAAAAAATAGATATACTGGGCACGTTTTGGTTATAAAGAATTAGATCAGAGCCTACCCGTTGTAGCTTGCCTACTTACCTGGAATATTTGTCTAGCTACACTGAATGTGTTGTATCATACAGAGCAACAGTATAGAACAGGTCTAAACAACTCATGATATATTTTTTTTTTCCTAAATTTACTTTTAGAAGTATAAGACGAGTAAAAGTAAAACGAGGCAGTCATTATCGATCGGAAAATGCAGAAAACTATTTAATATTAAAAAATCATTCAGTAACTCATTCAAATTATCAAAACATTTGAATTCCATTATTTTTACGTCCTAATAAATTAAAGGAGAGAAATACTGACAACTTGTATAATACATAGAGGAAACTTTATAGCTATCGAACGATTCTTTTTCTTAATTGGTTGATCCATACCCTCTTATAAAGCGCGAACACTTGGATCAAGTGCCGAAACAGGTTGCGAATGGTCTCCTTTTCAAATGTCGTTTTGAATTGAAAATGGATTCCACGAGTCAATATTACCTACTCAACGACAAATCGTTCTTTCACAATTCCAATCTTTCTTTGAAGGTGAAAAAAACATTTTGCATTTCAAGATTATAATGGCCGGGTCACGAAACTATGGATTGGGCCTCAACTGAAAAATTAGTTCCTCTCAAGATTCACGCCGCACTTAAAAGTTTCCGCTATGAAGAAAAGGAGATGCATTCGATATATTATTAAAAAAAATGTATTGAATTTTTTGGGTTACTCCATTAAACCTTGATGGAAGAATACATATCTATCACATGTGAAAGCTGTCTACATAAATCCAATACGACAAAAAAATCAATTAAGGCAACAGAGATTACACAATTGTGTTATTATTGAATAAAGACCCATTACATCCTTAACTCATTAATACAAAGCAGAGATGCGCGTCCCCCCTTCGAAGAAAATCACTCGTCTCCTCTTCTTGCAAATGAAAGCGCAAATTTATACCTTACTCCTTAAAAATCGTGAAATCATAAATATGTGTCCCGCACAAAATATTTTAACTTCTAAAAAATTTGGCTTTCTCAACAATTTGAATGGCGCTACTCGTGCCCTGCGAGTCTCCTCTGGGCACTCCTATCTTTAAGATTGGTCATTTCAAATCATCCAGCCAAAAATTAAAATTAAATCATTAATATTTTATTGAAAGATAAATATGTTTAAATCTAGTATGAACGGTAAAAAGGGCCAAGCATATTTGATGGCATCCCTTATGGGGACTGAATCCACGACCTTTAGATTAGAAGGCCCAGTGAAATACATCTGAAAGTAGAATTATAGATTAAAATAGAATAGAATAGAAGAATCAACTTTATTCTGGGACGAAGTACCTTAAGAATAACAATTTTGTACATATAAATTAACATACCATCTGGGCAAAATATATATTGCAATAAAAAATAACTAAAAACTAAGTGATAACAGAAGTATTTACATAACTATACAGATATATTAAAGAAATAATATGAGCAATATGGTCACAATACTGCAAAATAGTTGCTACAAACAATAAACCATGGAATACTATATGAAATTTGAAATGAACGATAAATTGCTTGTGTTTTCATACCGTTGACTTAATGAAAAAATAATAATAAAAGAGCAGATAAGCAGATTTACTATAAATGATTTACAATGATACAATGATGATTGTTCAAATGAATACAATAATACTATTTTAAACACAAAAGTGTTATATATTCTATATCCTAAGCTATAGATTGATTAGAGAAAATAAAAGATGATACACATATAGAGAGCATTCAATATTAGTAATCAATTAAATACTGCTCAAAGATTTAGAATCTTATGCATTGAAAAACTGACCAAAAAAAACAATTCTTAACGAACGTGACATCTTTTCGATACTTAAAAAAAATATATTTATATACAAATGATACACAGAGAAAAATGAAATTTTATCACATGATAAATGGCTACCCAGCGTCTGATCGAATTGTAAGGAGGAATTGGAATAATTAATACTTAATTAAATACGAACAATATTTAAAATTCGTGTAATTTCTATATTTTATTAATTGATAAATATCCTTTAACCCAGTATGAACCGTCGAAAACATAATAATATGTTTATAAAATACACGTTATATTTCATAATCTTTAAGAAGTTTTTTGTTTTAACCGAATATCTTTAAAAACCAAGAAGCAACAAAGATTAACGAAAATATCTGTAAAATATGAATTAGGCTGACAAAAACATCAAAACACTTGATGAATGCCCGTTTTCAACTCTCTGAATAAAGTATTTCAGAGGAAAAAAAAAATTTCGACACCATTTTTTTAAAGGTTATATTTTCGAGTTATGTTGGAATTGCATCAGGAACGCGATACATAACTGAGTTAAGTGCAGTCGAAGGCCTTAATTTTTTTTTTTAATCACTATAACATAACACACCATATTTTGAAATGCGTAAAGTAGAACGCTTGAGTTCCATGAGAACATCAAGCATACCACAAGTATTATATGAATAAGACATATTTTAAATTATGATTGGTTATACCTTTTTCGGAATGTGATGAGAGTTAAACGTAATCCATAACTGAACCGTTGCTGAAACGTAATCATCAAGTGGGCACTAACGTCCAATATAAATGATGCGATTCCTATCTCCCATTCCTCCTTCCTTTTGCGGCTTAATTAAATGAACTGTAAATAAATTTATTAAGAAATAATGTGGATGAAAAGACTTCCATAAATAGGATTGCACAAGATACCAGGGCGAGCCGAGCTAACCCTGAAAGGGTTCATTACCATAGCTACGGTTACGTCACGGATCAAGAACCCATTCTATACATCACCTCCCCTTGTGTAGCAGGTTTCGTTAAATAATTTCTTCTTTTAGTTTTGTTTTCTTTTTCGGAGCTGCACGGAGAACCGGATCCGAAATATGAACCGATTTCTCAATTCGAAACTCCTAATGGCCTGTCTTCTTAAGGAAGTTTATTATTGCTAATTGAATAAAGTCAATAATTGGGAAACCTAACACCCATTAAAACCACATGAAATCCAGAAAACATTTCGAAATCAAACTAGTGTAGGGTATTGAATCAACTCACTTAATATAACCTCAGTGTTTTGTGTATTCTACGCACATTTCACGAACGGTCGGAAACACAAATGCCTGAATCGCTTGTTTCTGTAGACTAGTATTTTTGTTTCATATTTGTATCATTTCTACCCGCTGTCGGGTTTTCATGAAAAAAAAAAAAGAGTTGGGATAGCTGCCAGTGTCGCATTTAGTAGTTTGTTTACTGTTTACGTTTTGAGAGAGGTTGTTGAATTTAATGATAACTGGCACGATTTAATTAAACTTTCATCATCCTATCATCTTTGAGATATTTAGGGCCTTCTTTCATTTTCTTTTGCTTGCTTTGGCCTTTTAAATTATAATTGGTTATGTAAAATGCGATTACTAACGTTCCCCATATTTGTTCCACTGAAAATAAAGAAATGCTTGAGCATCCTATTTATTTTGATTCTTGTTTTTGTTTATTTGTATTTTTTGTGTTATTGAAATATTTAAAAATCACATTGAACATGCCCCATTCCCGAAAAAATATTTTGCGTTATTTTCGCAAATAAAAAGTTGTAGGTTTCGATAAGATGAAGCCATTCACGTACTTGCAGACGGAGGATAACAATTAGGTCAAAAAGGCGTCTGTACTGCGCTCTGTTATCTGTACCGCGCACAGATCTCTCACCCAGCGTCTTTTTATTCTCCTCTTCAAATTCAGGGGTTTTAGCTGTAGACATGCCCCTTATTAAACTGTTGGTATATCCATTTAAATTTGTATAAAACCGTTGGTAAAGAGCACTAGCGGATCCAGGATTTAATTTTTGGGGGGGCTTCAGCCCGACAGATTTTTTTAAATATATATAACGATAATTAATTTGAAAAAAAAAAGAAAGAAATGAATTACCTATATGAAATGGTATTTAAGTGATTTTTGAAGCCCTATTAAGTATAATTACACGAACAATAATACTTTAA
Organism: Nezara viridula; assembly: GCA_928085145.1. Taxonomy (NCBI): domain Eukaryota; kingdom Metazoa; phylum Arthropoda; class Insecta; order Hemiptera; family Pentatomidae; genus Nezara; species Nezara viridula. The sequence continues at coordinate 108,803,339 of OV725080.1, read as the reverse complement.
GAGATAGTTTTTAATATTTTTTTCTATAAAACATGGTTACATTTTACAGTTTTGGTGGGGGAGGCTTCAGCCCGAAAGCCCTCCCCCCGTAAATCCGCCTGTGGTGAGGAGTTGTGTGTTGGTCAACTGTTGGCTTATCAAGGTGTAATATTGATAGTTTTGTTTTTTAAAGGAATAATTATATTTCATATTCGGTTTTTATTAGCCATATTCAAATAATTTAAAAACGACAACAGTAAAGAAACAACATAATTAAAAATAACTACGTATGCTACTCATTAATAGAACTTGTTATGGTAATCATTTGTTTAAAAAATCTGTTTTAGTTATTTTAATTTTAGAAGATTATTTTTTAATGTATTCACCCACATAAAAACCAGTTTTCCTTATTTTATTTTTTTTTACAATCTATTTTTTGGCAAATTATTACTTCTTCTTCATAAATCAATTCCTGCTACTTATATATCACAGTGATAGGAATTGATTTATGAAGAAAAAAAAATATTTTTTTTTATTTATTGATAGTAACAACTGTATTATAAAAAAAAAATACAACTAGTAAATGTGCACACAGTAATAATACAATTACATGAAAACGATTGTTGAGAAACTACCCATTGGTAGCACTCTAATAATATATTTACATAAGTAGATCACTTCTTTTCAGAAACCTCAAAGGGTTATCAGGGATCGAGGAGGAAGCGAGATTTGAAACGAGAGGGTTCGGAGGGTTCTGGAGTTTGCTATGGAAGGATAGTTATCTGGATTGGGCTAAATCGAAAACATATGGAACATTAAGGTCTTTATGGATGATTTTATTTGTGACAGAGTAAGGAGCGTTGAGGATTTTACTAAGGATTTTAGATTGTAAGGATTGGATAATAGAGGAATTCGATGGTTTAGTGGAGCCCCAAAGCTCAATTCCATAAGTCCAAATATCTCTTATTATAGTAATATATATGAGTCTTTTGTAAATAGTTGGAAGTTTAGAGCATTTGTCTAGTAAGTGCTGTAGTAGTTGAAAACTTCGAGCATATACAAAATATGAGTACTATTTTATATGTTCTATTGTCATATATATGAGTCGTTTGGAATTAATTGAAAGCTTATAGCGTTTGTCTAGCGAAAAAAATTTTAAAAACCGTTCTGATTACAAATTTAGTTATTTTAAATCCCCATACCAGACTGAAACGACTAGAAACCGCCCGACATTTTCGACTACTGCAGCACTTACTAGACAAACGCTCTTAGCTCACAATCAATTACAAACGACTCATATATATGACAATAATAAGACCTATTTGGACTTACGGAATTGAGCTTTGGGGCTCCAATAAACCATCGAATTTCTCTCGTATCCAATCCTTACAATCCAAAATCCTTCGTAAAATCCTCAACGCTCCTTACTTTGTCACAAATAAAATCATCCATAAAGATCTTAATATTCCATATGTTTCCGATTTGGCCCAATCCAGATACCTGTCCTTCCATAACAAACTGCAGAACCATCCGAATCCTCTCGTTTCAAACCTTGCTTCCTCCTCGATCCCTGATAACCCTCCGAGGCGTTTGAAAAGAAGATGGCCTCGGGACCTTCTAATATAGAACTTTAATTTGAGTTCTACCAATGGGTAGTTTCTCTTCATGTTGTACATGTCATGTTACCAATGTCACATTTACTTATTGTATTTTCCATGTAATACAGTTGTAAATCTCAATAAATTAAATTTTTTAGATTAAAAAAAAAGTTATTTTAATTTTCTCAATTTTTATGAAACGATTTTTCTATTTATTTTTCCATGTAAAAACTACTTTTTCTTACTTTACAAGTCGATTTTATGGGCAAATTTTAATTTCTTATTCATAAATCAACCCCTATCACTTTGACATATAGTTTAGACTCTAACCGATAACTTAAGGAAAAAAACAAGCTGTAACCGATAACTCTAAATGCTAAAAAGAAAATAACGATTAATGCGCCATTTATAATTATTAAAGAGTTCATCAATGACATTTATTATTAATAATAAATGAATAGCAACATAAAATAATTACAACACAAGCGATGATTATTACAAAATATGAAAAATCCGATTCTCTACCCTAGTCATGTGCAGTAAAAGGAGGAAATACAGGAGGTGACCACATTTTAAACATTAAGAAAGGAATAAAATGCTTGGTTTAATGTCCATTAGCTTAGATAACTCAGTAGCTGACTGAGAACAGGTGGGGCAACTTTACGGCGAGCGTTTTATCGCAAGCTTGTCTTCTAGCAACATTTCCCTATTCCGCTCATCTTAAGCTTACTCCATTATTCAAATGAAATTTCCAAGTATCCTCAATCACACACAAACACTACCCTTTAGACAAATTTGAATTTAACAAACCTTCTGTGAAAACGACTAGAGATTACCATCATCGAAAGATAAATGAGCAGTTGAAGAATATCTTGCGACAAACTTGATCCAACGATATTTTCCTTGTTCGTACAGGATCACCTCTTCCTTTTCCTCCCACGTGTCACAATCTTTTTATTTTTCAAATCAATTTCTATTTAACACCTTATATTCGTGAAGAAATCTTTTGGGAAGTTGTAGGATTTTCCAATATGGATGCTATACCGAAATATAAATATCGGAAACCAATGCATGAAATTTTTATGGAACTTCCATTTTACGGATTTTTTTTTTTTTTATGGAAATTCCATTTTAACTCAAAATCAAATCAAAATTCAAATCCGGACATATGGACATACGGTTTTATTATTATAAAATTTACGGTTCTGCAAAAATGACGCATTAACAAAAACTAAAATCATATCAATCCAAAATTTTAAGACTAATAACAACAGCTCCCTGGTTCGAAAACAACAAACCTTTACATACCGACTTACAACAACCGAATATCGACCAAAACATACGTACTCTCTACTCCCGATTTCATCTTAAGCTACAACGGACTTGTCAACGACTTGGCCATAGCTGACATGCCCATCAGGTGACGAATAAAAAGGAGCTGGATAAGAGATCTTCTTTCCTAAATCATGAAGTAGACCAAGACCAGGAAGAGGTGCTGTTGGGTACCAATCTTTCTTATGCCTTAAATGTCAATTTTCTATACAATGAGATCATATCTGCTTATTGTCAAGACTGTGACAGGTGTGAATAGAAGTATGAAGAGAGAAAAAGAAAAAAAAAAATTAAATCTTGTTTTTGGAGAAATTCACACAACTTTTAAACCAAAGTTTTTTTAAAAATAAAAGTTCTGTAAAACCTTTCATTGAAAAGTTGCAAGGGTAGAAGTTCTAGTTCCGAAATAACTGAATAAAGTTAAAATAATTCTTCCAGTTATACTGGAACTTATTTAAAATAAAATTTAAAATTTTATTCCAAGTCCTGTCGACATCTTTATTAGGTTTTGGATACTTGTTTAGTTTTGAGACCCTCTGAGAATCATGTTTTACTTTGGACACTGGGAACCAGCCTAAGCGGGTTTTAATTACACCATCGAATGGAGTAGAGCAAAAGATCTATATATTTTCCTTTCTATATTACTATGAATAATTTACTATTTACTATTTACTTGTTTATTTATTGGGTATTACAACAATCTTTCACTTTTGTATTAGTTATAGTGAGGTAGGAGAACATTCACACTATCTTACTATGAACAATAAAGAGAGAAAAAATAAATTAATTTCCTGATCCAAAAGTTTGCTACAACACGTATTTCATCGACCAGTGACGACATCCGATTAAATATTTTGTTTATAATTATGGACGAGGATGAATTTTCTTCAGATTAATCCTTTTTTTTTCTTTTTTAAACTGAATTTATTTTACTATTTTTCTTACAATCTTACGAGTAACATCATTTAAGTCAATTTCATCTCAAATTTTTCTGCAGTAATTCTTCCGAAATAGATAAATAGCCTGATGGTATATGAACAAATGTACAATACAATAACTTGAGATAATTTGGATCCACTAAAAAAATGTTATAAACTATACCTTTTTTGACTTTGGTCAAAGCACATAACGGTAAGTACCTTGCTTTTTTTCACTTTTAACCAAAATGAAGTGTGAAATTGGACTAATAAATAAATTAAGTGCCCATTTTTTTTTTAACCATTTTAAAGTTCAAACTCCTAATTTGATAAACGTTATTTATCTGTTGTAATTCTACGTCCACACCAGACATATAACCAGTTTTCAGGCCAAAAAAAAAAAACATTCCTGTTTCGCAAAGCCTTTTGTCCTTCAATTAAACGATTTCACATTAAATCTTAGCTCCATGTAACGTTAAGTTAGTGATTAAATCGACGATAGAACACATGACACAGTTAAGTGCCAAATATGTTTGAGTATCTTTTTCCTTTCATTAATATTTCATAAATTTTATTAGCATTGAATAAGAGTGAGCAATAAGTAAAATATGAGTAATATTTCTATACCGAGTGAATCAGATTCAAATCGAGGCTAACACGTTATATTTTTTTCTAAGATGAAATTTGACTGATTTTCATATATAAAAACGGTTACTCGAATATCACTGTCTAATTTCATTCAGATTTAAATTATTATGAGCTACAAATAAATTATTGAGGTTGGAACAGATGGATTTTAATATGCTTTCTCCGGAAAATACAGTAAGGTCACAAATCAGCCAACTCTACTTGTGACTGCCTCAAGGCCTACATATGGAGCTGCACTTGTAGAACCGACTGGATTTATTGTAAGAAAAAACATAATTGCTTCACTATTGTAAAACCAGTAATCAATCCAAAAATATTATAATAATTTTGAAGTCTCCTTCAAAGTGAGAGGTCATGTTGTGGTTAACAGAAAATCACTCAGAAGCTAACCTTTTATAGATCAGGAAAGGAACGTACATTACTTTCAATTTCGACGGCCAACTCGATAATAAAACCTAATTCATATCAGACCTATATGATTTACCTGAAAGTAAGCAATTTTAAAAAAAATAATATTATTCAATTAATTATTCAGGTTTTTAAGAATAAAACCTAGTTAACTCTGGTTTAAAAATCTCAAACGTTTTAACTTTAGTGAGGAATTTAAATGCATTCTTTCTAAGGCACGTCCTGTTATATGAGATTTTCAGTTGACAGAATGACTAACTCCAATTTTAACATTTTTTAATATTAATTTTAGTGATTTTTCTAGAATGAAAATTTATACTTTTATCAACTGTTCTAAATTTCAATCCTGCAACCACCTTACTCACTGTCTATACAGATATTATAAATTTTCTAACTAGAAATATCTCTAAAATGACTTTACACAAAAAGGGTAAAGTTGGAGTTCGTCATTCAGTCAACTGAAAGGCTCATATCTATCATGTTTTCCTAATTTCAGAGCTAAAAGGCGCAAGACGAAGCTAGTTTCAAATGATACTAATTATCGAGTTTGCAAAGATCTGGATAAAAACCTTATCCTTTATATATTTTTATTCAGCGATATGCTTTGATTTTTCTTTCTGGACAGCTATAACCTCAACCTCAGTCACATACTTTGTAATTATAATAACATTATTTCATGGATCTTACTAAATAATAAAAACATAATAATATTTCTTATAATAATCGCAAGAATGACTAATTAGGTAAAGCACCAAAGGGAATCGAGAGAGTACATTTGCGCCTGCGTAAGTGGAAGTATTGGATGGAATTTCATGAAATTGACATTGGACTATCTAGACACGATTCTTGAAAATTTAATAAAAATCGGACAAATGGTAGTAAATAATATTTGACTACAGACACCAAACAAAAAACACTATAAATGGATTATCAATTCATTCAGAGCGTATGTATAAGTTTTATAATTTATAGTATTTATAATACTAAAAATATACATTGTTCAAATATCATCGCAAATGTAAATTATAATTCAAACAAGATCGAGTCAAGGAAGTAGTTACAAGAAGGAATCGACTGGTTTTAAATCGATAAATAGGACAGGTCAATGGAACCTTATTTAAGGAAAAACTGGATTTCTTTTAACGAAGATATACGAGAGTATAGGTATGTTATAAATAATCTATATGTTATATCATTTGTATGTATATATCGGATTTAGAAGTTACAATTAGGCAATACTTCGATCACACTATCGCAGTTTGTGTATTCAACTCCGACTTGGAAAGGATACCGAAAATATTAATCTTCACTAAAATCGAAGGGTTTCACATGTGTACAATCATCATTTAGCAAAAACTTATTTATTATTAATAAGGCTGAACTAAGCAGGCTTTTAAGGCCTTAACTATGGACTTTAGAGGCCCTTTGTAACATGCCCTGAACTTTATCTGCGCTGTAATATAGAAATTATTAATATCAGTTCTTCAAGGCATATAGCTATATACTATACTTATGCATACATACTAAAATTTAATAAAGCTTTAGGTTGAAGTAATTGTAATGAAGTCCCAGGAATCTTAACCTATTCAACCATCTTCAATCACGCACTACGACCTTGAAGAATGGTGTCAAAACTGGAAAATTAAAATAAATTCCATTAAATCACTTATCTTCCTATTTTCCAGTATCCTTTAATAACATCCCGCTTATCCCTGTTGAACAAATTCGATACCTAGGACTCCACCTGAACAAAAGTCTCACTTGGAATCATCATACTAGACTAAAACGACAAAAAACTGCTCGACGTATCCGCTTACTCCATCACTTACTAGACAAACGCACTAAACTTCTAATTAATTACAAAAGATACATATACATGACTGTAATAAGACCTATTTGGGCGGGTACAGCCGTTGAATTGTATATTAGATAACAATACCTTAAGACTGTTCCAATCTACAACTAGAGAGGGTTAATTATTATGTTATAATTTAATGCAAATTGTTCAAATTTTATCTCAACTAAGATTTCATACAACGTAACATCGCTACGGTAAAATGAATTACATATCCATTTAAGTCCAGGTTGTCAGCTATGGCCTGACCACTTGATATAATCCAGCTGATCAATAATTATATGATTTCTCTAAACCAATTAAGCAAGCAAGCTTTAATATCATTATACAACAGTTTATTAATAATTTAGAGAAAAAAAATATAACATATAAATTCTTAAAGATCTAAAAAAAAAAAATATTAAAAATATAAAAAATGCAACGAAAACAAAAAAATAATAATAGTAAACTACAGACTAATATATCCTAACTCGTTTGGAGAAACTCAGTTCTTTTTTTCTTAAATACTTGTTCATTGACCTGTCCTATTTATAGATCTAAAACCAGTCACCCACAACTTCTTCCTTATCATAATCAGTATATCGAAGTTGTTATTAATACTTACAACTCGATTTTTAAAGAATATATCGAACTTGCTTTATTTATATCAAAATTTTTTATATGAAATTATATTTTGATTAAGTTCATTATTAAAACCGAACTTTAGAAAAAACGTGCTCATTTTAAACTTGGAAGGGCACTTAGGCACGTTTATCTCATCTATGTTAAATGCGAGTCCATGATTGCATTATTTTACTGGTCCTTAAAAAAAAAAAAAAAAATTGCAACTGAAATTCACATTAGATTTCGTCTTTCATATATAGAGACACTTATGTTTTCACAAAGAGAAATTTATTTTTTTCAATAACAGATTTCCAACAATAGGCAGTAAAAAAAAAATGAGATAAAGCAGGTACAACATCGAAAAAAAATAACAACACTACTGCATATCTGTTATAACCTAATATAGTAAATAAAGCATGATCATAAAACAAATTATTAAATATAACACATAAAATTATACAGGTTTAATTTAAATATTACGGAAATTTGAAATATATAAAAAGATATTAATATTGAAGAACAATGGAAGCTTTGTTCTATAAAACAATAAATACAGAACAGACAGTTAATTATACAATAGACACAAAATTTTTAAGTAACCAAGCAGGCAAAGACCAACAACCAAAAGTATCAACCATAAATAAAAATCAATATAAATCACAATAACACCTTTTCAACCATAATAAAATACATTAAAAATGAGAAAATAAATTGAAATAAAAAAACAATAAATAAAAAATGAAGAATGGAAGATAAAAATAAATATAGATAATGAAAGAGATTAAGAACAATCCTTCATACATTCAGGGCAACAATGCAAGATTAGGATGATCCTAAATAGAACAGAAGTAAAAAGACTTAAGAAAAATTAGAATATATGGCAATATTTTAGGAACAAAATAAGAATAAAAAAGATTGTTGAAGATGGGACCAGAGCTCCGAAACATTCAAAACGTAAGCCGAAAAGTAACACAAAATTTAGACCTGAAAGATTTTTTTTTTCGCGTTCCTTCAAGAAACTATAAAGAATAACGATAAATTAAAAAGTACCTTCCTGTACTATGTAATTTATCAGAAATGGTAATTTTTTTTTTCGAGTAAGGAAATTGTCCGGAGTGGCGGTCATAAAAAGACCGAAATAGAGAAAAAAATATTTTTATTTCAAGCCAACGTTTCCACCCAACTTTTCAGGTCTTATTTTTCTTATTTTACTTCAAGGATGTGCATGCAGCAAGGAGTTTCAGTCTTTTTATGACCGCCACCCCAAACCATTTCCTTACTCAATACAATCATACAACGGTCAACCATCAAGTATTCAATATTGTTTCTTTTTTTTTCATCGTTTCTCTGAGTATCCTGAGCTAGTAGATATTTGAAAAATTAAAGTATGCTCTTAATTAAATAATTTTATTAAAATATAACGCAAGTACTTTAGCTACTAAATGTAAGTGAAAATATATAAACAATTTATCCATAAAATCGCTGTTGTTAATATAATTACCGTTAGACACACAAAAAAAATATCCCTCAAAATTAAAAACCTGAATCCGCTACTGATTCAAGTTGTTCATAAAAAAAAAAGAATTTTTTTAACTTGTCTTTTAATGTGATCCTTAACACGTTTCTAACAGAGCAGGCTCTAAGAGAAGAGAGGACAAACAGACCCTTGCCTTGTTGGCAGAATTAGAGAGCAACGAATTTCAAGTAAAAAATTTTCTTATTGGTTTTACCTTAATTAAATCAACAAAGTTCATTCTAGATATATTACTTTAAATAATGTTATTAAATTATTAACTTTTATTGAAGGGAGGTAGGAGAGAGCTTGAAAGAAAGGACGGCAAAACTAAACTAGCCACAAGCAAAGATCTTGATTCCGACCCTGGCTTATACAAGGAGGTAAAGCGATCGCCAATCACGACCAATTACCCAACCCAATGAATGTCCAGTTACCGACATTATACTTCACCTATTAGGTACTAGGTGGTCCCCTAGAAGGTCTTCCTGCCCCAGAGTCAATAAATAAATTATGTCACAGCCGAAATATCTTGATGCCTTGCGCATACTCAACCACTCCTTCACATATTCCATACATCAAAACAATCCATTGAAAGATGAAAACGAAAGAAAAAGATTTTGGAGGAAGAGTTTAACAACTTTCAACGAACTAAAATATTAGCGACTGGCGTGGCTTGTTTATGAAAGAAGGGGTCTTCACATCCGGGCTGTTTGTGAAAGAGGGGGCGAGGTTCGCAGCCAAGTGGCCGGGCCAGTTTTAAATCTTCCGATTGCTCAAGCACAGTGGAATCGCTTATATAGGCGTTAAACATTCTGTAAGAATTCGGAACAGGGTCGTTCATAATAGTCCATAATGATAAGAAGTGATCTTTATTTATACAGGAACCATCTTCTTCTTCTATAAGTTCTTTCAAGACAAAATATAGTTACTACATTTTCTTATGCTAAGAATCGGTAAGAATTGAATTGCAAGGGCTATTATTCCTACATACTAAACACCTCATAGTTGGAGGACGGTATGGCCGAGTACATTTGGGCGTGGGTCCCAGAGTGCCCGGTACTCAACGTCGTAGGTTCAATTCACACTTGGGTCGGTTATTTTCATTTCTCGGCGGCTCTTATGACCACAAAGCAGATACAGAAAAATTGGTTATCAAAATCAACATTTGAACATAGTTCCTTTCGCATATAAATTGCTCTACTCATCATCAATAAGACCATCAATAAGGGATAGGGGGTATATATATTTAATTTATAGTTGGTTGATTGTAACATAATTTTTTTTTTTTTTCATTGATATCTTATGTAGGTTTTTATGAGATTTTTCCTACTGCAAAAAATTAATTTCAATTTTCGAAGCAGTATTCAAACCACTGTTATGTCAAGTGTAAGGTTACTACAACCATAAACTTGTAACTTATCTGTATGACATGTTGTAATAGATAAAAAAAATAAATAAATAAATAAAAAAAAATAGTTGGTTCACGCTTATTAGAGAGGATAAGAGGCAATCAATCAATTGCCCCGAAATAATACTCGGAATCACCTCTTCCAAGAATCTCTTCAGAGATCAAATACACGAAGGAGATCTCCCGCCCATCTCCTGTTTATTTATTCATATTTTTTACGATTTTTTCTTTTGTCGCTCTGCATGTTTGGTATATGTAACCTGAGATGAGCAGTATATAATGTACGTTTTGTTGATTTTTGTTTGAAGAGACTGGTATGTAGAGTTTTATTATTTAAAGGTAAGGAGTTTTTTAATTAGTCTTAATATTACATATTGAAAATATTTCAGTTCTTGTAAGTATTTTTCACGAAAACACGTGTGTTTAAGACACTTATTGCAAGCTTTTGAATTAAAAAATATTTTGATTTCGATTTACCAACAAATAATTACTGAAACAATTAAATATTTTCGATCTAATTTGCAATCATTTTTCATAAACGTTCATGACAAGATTGTTGATTAAAACCCCCCAAAAAAAAATGGAAAATATTCCATCACTGCAGTAATTATGTCAAATTGGACAGAATAAATACAGGAAAGCCTTTTTGAGTCGATCAAGCAATGACAAGCAGCTTGCACATACCGATTTGTAAAAGTCGTTAATTGCTAAGCGGGCCAGTGGACAGGGAAGCAAAGAAAATACGACTACATACTCTTGCTTCAGCTGCCAGTATCGGACTAGATTTTACGTAATGTATCCATCCGCATCACGTACTTCCTCCGATCATCGATAAGGAATACAAGTTCGTATTCATTTTCGATTTATCTCCGATCTGAGATACCTAATATCAACGAACCAATTCATTCAGGAATCATATATTTAGTTCAGAGATCTCGTTTTTTGTGGCACTGATGATGGCCTAAAATGGCGAACCACTGATGGATGATTTGTTCATCTGTATTTTGGAGACTATATGCTTTGAATTTGGCTATTTCTAATTATATCCATCTATACAATATTCACACTCAGCCTTTGATCGATCCTTTTCACCATCATCTTCTATCCTGCAAATAATCCCAATAATTCGGGAACACCCTGAACAAGTGCAAAGAATATGGCAATTACCAGAATTCTAATTGTCACATTAATTTTTCCTTAACTATATATATTTTAGCAAAAGTTTTATTTGTATTCTTTTTATTAAAAATTAATACAATTATATTAATTAATACATCAAAAATAATACAATTTCATTCCAAATTTGCTGCTTCACAAAAAATTGGCGCCCTGGTCAAATTACTGCTTAATTAACCAAGTTAATTCCAACTTTTCAACACGTTTTCTTTTGGTTTTTTATTTTAAACCTCGGTTTTGAAAAATATTTAATTCTGTGTAAATTAATGTCAATTACAATAGTGGTGAAAGAGCACATAAACACTAATTGCACAGAAAATATAAATATGTATATTAAATAATGGCAGTATATTGAACTAAAAACAAAAACAACAGTATAAAGTAAATGATCTTGAAAAGTTAAATAAGCATTTTTAACACGGACATACTTATTTACAATCACTCAGAGAAATTCCGAACCATTATCGCCCGCTCACCTATGAAGGAAAAATCGAGATTCCAGGAGATCCTAGCTCTAACCGCTTTACCGCGTCACTGGTATTAAAAGCTTGTGGAGGTTGCTCGAGCAAACTACTGCCACAGACACGATGTCCAAGTTTAACAATCTTATATCCTTAATTAAATTATTTCTTTTTCCTTTTTTCTTTAGACATTTATTTTCACGTGTCAACTTTTGACGATCAGAAAATTTGCTAAAAATACAAGAAATAATGACATGTCAGGGATGAGCAAGGAGAGTAATCAGCAGCACCTCTTCCCTGACTTATTTCAATCACTTAGGTTGTTTAAGGAAGGAGATCTCTCATCCAAAGCCATTTTAGTCTGTTCCACAAATGTTGATGTCGGTATATGTTGATGGACTGTTGGAAGGTGGGTGTCAGTATATGAAGTTTCGTTAGTCACGCACCAAGGTGCTTTTGTTTTAAGTCGCAATAATTTCGATTGGAAGGTTTGAAGTTTTTGTAGGTGGGTCTTTATAGGGACACCATATATTTGTGTTGAGTATGTCCGTATTATTTTTATTTTGTTTCATTTTTTTTTTTTTAATAATTTAGACATTCAGATATAAATGCTATTATATGATTTGACAGTCCTTTCAGAGGTCTAACGACTTTCGATTAGCTTTCTAAAGTGAACACTACCGATACTATCGAAAGGACTATCTCACTATCTCAAACACTATCATCAATGCCATATCTAGCCGTATGCATTTCGAAAACCGAATTATACCCGATTGTTTACTGATAATCGAGGAACATCCCTCAGCGGAATTCAAAGATATAATTAATTAATTACAAGATACCAAGTTAATTGATTATCAAACAGTAAATTAACGATAGCTTGATGATAAAACAAATCAAGGACGAATACAATAACTGCAAAGTTTTGCTGCATATCATTTATCTCAATACCTATTCTATCTAGGATATTAAAATCTACTCAAGGAACCTGCAAAGGCGGTCCCAGGGACACCAAATGATTCTGACATTCGATGTTGTATCCTGTTGGAAATGGGCAAATGACTTGAAATCTTTACCACCTTCGTAACTATTCCAGGGTCAAAAAAAAAAAAAAAAAAATCAATAGCATTTGTCAACTGTTGAAATGTTCTAGATGTTTCTTTGAATTTTGAAGTTCTTCATTCAGCTGCTAGGATAAATTATTATTTCTATTTATTTTGAAATTCAGTAAGAAGTCGTTTTTAGTCTATATGAGGTCCTAATCTATCTATGATATCGTAAGTTTATTGCAAAAAGTCACTTAGTAACATTTTAATGAATTTGAGATAATCCAGTTTGAAGTTTTTGTTTCAGTAAAACAATACTAAAATAACAATTTGATAATTTATTTTTGGTTATTTGCAATTTTAAATATGTATTCTATTTTTGACAATTAATTAAAATACTTTACGTATACAGAACAAAATAAAATTTAAAATGAAACCACGACGCACATAGTGCCTTTTTGCACACTATAATAGTTAAACAAAACACTAACTTACTTTAATAACCTTGCAAGTACACAGGACGGGAGTCAGGCTTAGCTCATTTAGTTAGTTTTATTAACCATCTGATAGCTTAATCAAGTGCAAGAAGTCATTAAGTATCAGATAGTCACTTTTTTATCTGTAAAATCAGTGCACTTAGTTTAATAGTTCTGTAACGTACAAAAGAATTTGTATTATTTCTACAAACCTAATTAGTTATTGTAATGATAAATATGATCAAAATTAACAACTACGTACCTTCCGGAAAAATCGAACAAAAGTGTACTTAGTGACTTTTTGCAATAAACCGACGATATACTCAACTTGTTGGTCCGTCCGAATAATTCGCATGGAATATTATTGGTCAGTGAAAAATTGACAATATAATATAAAAATAAGTTAACTATATTTATTTATATATTTGGTAAGCAAATAAGCCCTTTCGTTTTTTGTCACTATGATACACTTCCAATCTGATGAATTAATCTCTAAGATGGATTGTTCATCCTGTTAGTAATATGTAAACATCTATCTGTCAACTCTTGTTGAAACTAGCTTTGCATTGTGTTTGCTATTGCATTGTGAATATGGAAGAAAATATCATTCATTATCGGGATATTTGGTTATATGGTTTTAAAAAAGGTAAGCGTGCTGCAGAAGCTCATAGAAAATTTTGCAGGGTATATGGGGATGATGCCTTAACCGAATGCATCTGTCAAAATTGGTTTGCCAATTTTCATTCAGGAAAATTTGACATCAATGATGCCCAACGTGGAGGAAAGTATTGCAGCCAGAGGGCTCCGTGAAGGAGATTGGATGGACAGGGAGCAGTGGCTTTTAGGTGTTGGGAATAGGAGTTGGGTGTTGACTCCTTAAGTTGTAGAAAAACCCAAATAAATAAAATTAAAAAATATAGTCACCGGTCTGGTCGCCCACATGAAATTGAAACGAACAATGTTAAGGCCATTGTTGATCAAAATCCCACCCAATCTAAATGTGTCGCCAACAAGCGTAGGAAACCATTCGCACAAGGTATAACATCGGCTATGTTTCTAGGCTTAATGTTTGGGTTCCTCACTTGATTTTTTATTTGGAAAAATAAAAACCTAGATGTAGTTTTTTTGTATTTATTCCTTATGTAGACATTCTATTCAAACTTAAGGCATACACTTAAGTGTGAATAGAAATTTAAAAAAGAGAAGTGAAAACATCGAAAAGGCGAAATTAATAATATGAAATATAAATTATAAATAGTAGCTCATTAGAAAGATGTTAAAATGCTGAACACTTCCCTCGCTTACATTAAGCAGGTTCGATTTTTAGTTTCGGAGATATTAGTCCGTGTTATATCTCGAATTATTAACCTTTTTATCGAATTATTAACAGCCGCCTGAAACTTCGTAAAAAGCTTCATCTCATCGCAATCTACAACTATTTTATTTACGAAAACTCTTGGAATTGGGGCGTTTTCAATCTGGAGGGGGGCAAACTTTGTCTATTTAATTTAATGGATCGTAAGATAATTTGATCACAAAGGCGAGAAAAAAGGTGGTCTTCAAAAATATTGGGTCGTTTGGCCTATATAACCTCGTTATTTTGACAATGCGGGAGTGTAGGTCATGCTGAACGGCTCAATATTTTTTAAGGACTCCTTTTTTCTCGACTTTGTGCTCAAATATTGAGCCGTTTGGCGTTACCTACACCCCTAAATTTTCGAAATAAGGAGGTTATATAGGACAAATGACAAATTATTTTTATGAATAAAAATTTACAATATTTTTGTGGGCCACCTTTTTTATCGATTTTGTGATCAATTTATCTTACAATCCAAGTGGAAATGAAATGGGTATTTACGAGTTTTTAGTACCTAATTAAATAGACAAAGTTTGACCCCCTCCAGACTGAAAACGCCCCACTTCCAAGAGTTTTCGTAAATAAAATAGTTTCAGGTTACGATGATATGAAATTATTTACGAAGTTTCAGGCGGGGTCTGTACGACGGTACGATATAAAACTAAATTTTAATTCATACCTTCAATAAAACTCGTTAACATTTGGTTTTCGACATTATCTTTTCCCTTTTCACCTCTCTAACACGGCTTCGCGTTAAGATAAAATTTTTAATAATAGCCCATTACAGAGAGGGTGAAATGTTGAACAATTCTCTTGCTAACAATAAGCAGATAGTTATTTTTTGAGATATTTTAATCCATATCCAAAAACACTTTAAATGTTAGACTCCAGCTGACTTAACCCGAGCGTTACGCGTCGGAGATCTGACAGCTAAATCTAATCCACTCTCCACAAAAAAAGGGCAAAACGCGCCAACAGTTTTCATTTTAATAAAGGTCGAAATTAAAATAATGGAACATAAATTGTTTACACTTTTAAACTAAGAAATGGAAAACTACAGATTTATGAATAAAAATTTCAATATTATTTTCTAAAGAAAAGTGATATAAAAACCTCCCTGAAACAAATACCTAGCCTTGCTCCATTAAATCTACTGCCAATTGTGGCATGATATTTCTTGAGATTCATCACTCTTCTAAGTGTTTTAACTGCAAATCTACTGATATTTGATCTTTGTTTTGGGTCTATAAAGGTTATCTGATAATGAGTTTTAAACTGTCTATTACTGGTACATTTACCTTAACTCTAATTAAAATTAATCTTATAATTAATAAACTGCATTTAGATTAATATAAATCGTACTTCGGCAAATATTATTTTCCAATGGATTAAATATCGAAGAAATTATTATTATAAAAGCCATTATAATAATTAATCAATTCGTTATTCTTAAGTATTAAAATACTAAATAGAAGATTTCATCTTGTTCATTTATTATTTATAAATAATGAATAAATGAATAAAATTAAGTGAATAATTTATTCTTCGCATCCCTATAACCTTCCAGAAGGTCTTCACGATAGAAGCCAATGCCGTCAAAAACTCTCGCACATCCGCCCAGCTCACTTTCGAAAACGAGCAATCGATTTTATGATTGTTATAAAAGCAATTGAAAAATCGAGGACTTGACATTCAATAATATAGAAAATAATTTATAATGGCAAAAATATAATAAAATGATAAGTTAAAAAAAAATGTTTACATTGGACATTAACACAAGAAAACGAAAAGATAGTCTTCGCTTAGGTACCCTAGTACTGTTGCATCTATGATAACGAGAGAGCTGATGTTCCCAACTCAAGCTCGTCCACCAAGATACTCACTAAACCATAGGCTATCCCTAGGGAAGACTGGGCACATCAGCTTGCCTCCTTTGTATGAGGAAAAATGAAATGAAAAACGGAGAAAAAGATGGGCAAAATTAAAGGAAATATACAAAAAATCTGAACGATGGAAAACCCCCAAAGTTTTCCAAGAGGTGTCTTTTGTATCCAGTACCAAACTACCAGAATAGTACTTTTTTTTAATGATGCATATTGATCTAAGAAATTTAGATGGGTATGAAGATAGAAGAAATACTTCAAGATGATGAAGAAGAAATGTATACATTTTTTAATTATGTATTAAAAAATATATACAAAGTATAATAGTTGTAATTTAAGGTATCACTGGGCCCTTAAGGATAGAGGCGAAATAAATTTTAAAAAACAAATCTAGTTTATTTTTATAAAATAAGGCTCTGTTTATTTTTTCACCATATTTATTTTAATTTCCATAGCTACGTTTTGGCCGGTAAGCCATCTATAGATTATAGATGGCTTGAAGATGGCTTACCGGCTGAAACGTAGCTATGAAAATTAAAATAAATATGATGAAAAAATAAACAGAGCCTTATTTTATAATATTAGAAAATTTTCACCTAAAACAAGCACATACGGGTATAGCTTATTCATTATTATCAAATAGTTCTCAATTGACATTATTTAAAAAATACGATGTAATAAATAAAATATGATTTCTTATATAAAATAGAATTATAAGGTGATGAAAAAAAAAGTACAAATGTTATATTACGAGCAATAAATAATAAATATTTTGAATAGCGAATAATTATCATATCGAGTAATCGAAATAGAAAAATATCCATTTTATCAAATAAATATAGAATTTCTTTTAAAATTGTCATAATTTTTTAGTATATATTTACTTATTTTTTCCAGATTAAATTTAATCATACAATAAAAATACATTGATATAAATATAAGAAAAATTAGAAAGATTTCATTATGGTTATTGATTAAATTAAATTTAAACACGTTATATCAAATGAATAATCAATGGAAGAGAGCAATAGAAGATAATTACTGAATTCAGATCGATAATTATTTTTAAAAAACTGATAGTAAAATTGTTAAATGTTCGTGTAAGAGTTAATAATGAATAAAAAATAATAATTTTCTAATTTATAAATTAACTAATTAATTTATTTACTACAAGTGACTAAAGATAATTCAGTGTAAATGACCCCAGTGGTCGAAACGCTCAAATAAAAAAATTAATTTATTTCATTTTTTCATTTTAATAAAGGCAATATAAATTTGACTATATATAATTTTAAAAAAATACATACGAGGATGGTCACCTCTTCCTGAAGCACCCCCCAGTGGCCGGCTAGTGGGGACTTTTACTGATTGTGTAAGGGTGCACCAGTGGTTGGAGGGGGCTACAAGAGAGGTATATAGACTCGGAGGAACGGAGAATCGTCAGTTCGGAATACAAACTCATAGTAACACAGACATGCAGAGCAAGGTAAGCTACAAATCTACAGGACAGCAAAAACAGAAAAACATCACAACAAAAAAAATAACTTACAAACGAACGAACTAGCAGAAATTCAAAAAATATTTAAAACAAATTCTTATACTGAAAGACATTTTTAAAACTAGAATATTCACTATTAATAATTCAAATTTTCTACTCGATTTTATTTTATTATTTATTTGTACTTCATAAAAATATTTTATAAAATACAAAACTGACTTTAAAATTTCAATAGTTCACAGACGGCTTTGTGGTACTATTAAATAGTCAAATTCGATGAAACAGATTCAGACAAACCTATAAAATTATTTGGTATATTTTATTAATTTCAGTAAAATTACAATAAATATAAATTGTCGTAAAAAGGATTCGAATTCATTAATTTCGAGGATTATTGTTCATTACTTGATAAGTTTTATTTAATATTATTTTATTTTTAAAAAATTCTCTTATAAAAAAAAAGATCCTCAGACATAATATTTTTCATCAATATCAATAAAATATACTTTTTTCTTATATTTATTTATTTTACTGACGTTTCTACTTACATAGTAGTCATCAGTACTCAATAGCGGTTAGAAATTAAATAGATATCTAAGTAGAACTAAATTTTGCTAGCTAAATATTTCTAATACTTAGAAGTTCTTTTAAAATATCAAAATATCTGGTCCCAATTATTAGGAATAAATATGAAACAGATACGAAACCCAAACAAAACTGACCGGCAGAACTGCAATGCGGTTGAGCATTCACTCCCCTGAGTACAGCAAGACATAGTCAATACCGCGTTTGTGATATTCTATTTTTCTTAAATATTAATTTAATTTAGCCCATAACATAAATATAAATACTCTTTGAGCAAAATATAATACTCATATATTTTTTTTAAATCGTCTTTAAATGCTATGAGGAGAGTACTTTGAATTCTGTTGTTTTTCTAATTAATGATATTTTAATTTTACTCTTCACGAGGCAGATTTTATTTGACAAAATTTCTGTATCAAATATATTTTTTGAAAAATTGTCCATTTACATGCGAGTATGACCGTTCTTTACTTTGATACCTTTGAAACATATATGAAAATTCTTAAATACGTTTATCTATATCCGTGTTCAACAATACTTGAAACATAGGGTACTAGAGCCATTCTATAAAATAAAATAGGGAATTTCAGTTATAAATCGAAAATGCACAAAGTATTTTAATAAGTATCTATGTTTATAAGTGTTAGGATACAAATGAATTCACAGTTTAGTTTACTATGTAAAAAAAGTAACATTGGTGTAATGATGATTAGGTTGCTAAGTAGGTCCATCAAGGATTGTCAACCGTATTTCTCAGTATTAATTTCGGTTTTATACATTTATCAATAGACTACTCATTTTTCTTCTTAACGTAGAATGATATTTTTTTTTTAATAATGTTGGAGTGGAAATCACAAAATGACAAAATTATAGGAAAGCGTAAAAATGCCTAAAAATTTAAGTTGAACATCTATAACTATTGCACATCTATAAATATTTCTAAAGAGCAAACAAATTATTACCCATCATTCAACTATCCGAAATTAGAGATACGTAATTAACAATTTCAAAATCAGTGAAATACAAACTGCAAAATTATGGAATGGACAGTAATTATTTATAAACGTTTAAGGTAATTTGACATTCCATCCAGAAGACCCACCAAGCCAGATTCATCTGAATCTCATTCAGGAAACGATTCGGGAGTCCAAATCGTTACGACATCGGAATAACCCGGTCAGCTTGAAGGGTGAAAGCTATTTGACACAAACACACCTAGCATACTCAAAGAATTCGATAAAATCGGAGCCTAGTCATTCATTTGCATTTTGGGCCCAATGAGTGGGCGCTGCCAATTTGTGCAATCTAGCACAAACCACGATCATATCCAGGAAAGGATTTGGCTTTTTGTGTACGAAACGATCCGTATATCTGATTATTTTCTTTAAGGAACATATTAAAATACGAACAATAAAAGAAGGAAAAGTAAAAAATATTTATAAAATATTAATAAAATTTTCAAAACTAGAATTAACTTAAAAATTAGATATTGATGTAAAAGAATGTTTTTAAACAATTTTAAGGTCAGTAATTAAGTAATATTTAAGACAGGAAGAACATTACTTAGAAAATGTTTATGGTAGATTGTTCAATAGTTTTGCCAAAAACAAATTCTGTCTTATGGACGAAATTCTGTATCGATAACAGAAATATAAAAGCTCCGGTTTTTTTAGTCTTGTATCTATTAATTAATATAATCACTAACACGAATTTCAATGTAAATTAATTTTCAGGATGAAATAAATATCATCTCAGAACAAATTCTTTTTTTTTTCATTAACGGTAAAAATTAAAAAAAACTTTGAAGACCTCTATCTCTAAAGCTCAAACGGCCTTTACTAAACCAAAAGTGAAATAGTTTCTCTCTCCCATTAAATATCATATCTTTTATTTTTGATTTCTGATATACAACATATAAACTTTATCTTTAAAAAATGGGAATACACTCGGGAAATAAAAATAGTTAACAAACCATCAATTTCCAATAAATTATATGGTATTGAATCAAAAATCACCAAAATAGAACAGGATACACCTGCGTATCCAGGAAGAAAGGGAAAACGAGTTTTCGGTCTTGGGAAACCACGCTACACTATTCCGCAATGCTAAGTAACTGCGCCGTATATGAAATAGTCACTTAACACTCTTTCGAAATGCGGCTGCCAAATGTTGGCTATTAGATCTCGTTTCTCACAGGATCACGGAGAGATCCCAGAACGTTCCTGGGATAGCGATTCAAAACTCTCAAGCCCGAAAAAACATTTTCTTGCTAGAGCTAGTGGAGATAATCTGTGGCGTGTCTGGACAGTTCCGCGATGTTTTCTAGTGCTCTGTCGGGTGTCTAACACACTTGACGATTTCTTGAACTCTCGTTGAGGCCGGTGAATTTCCATTATAGAGATTTATTAACGATGTAACAAAATACTGAGTAAAGAAGTTAATTATTAAAAAGTAAAACTACAAATGTGTCTAAGCACGATCAAGTTAAAACTAACGTTAATCAAAAGTGATCAGTTTTTTTTTTATATTCATAATTTCCGTATTTTCAACAAATAAGATCTGAAGATCGTCAACAACTCTAAATTTAAAAGATGCTGTAATAAAGTATTAAAAAATCAATTCGTAACGTTCTCTAATTAACATCTATTTTTACAATAGTGCAGACATCAAGGTTTTTTTTGTGTTATAATTACCGCCATAAGCGCTACAAGGTACATAAAAAAAGCAATAAGTAACGAAGAATTTCTTACATAATAACCAATGAAACTAAACATACATACGGATAAAAAAAAAAAATCGTTTCCTACATACAGTTATAAATATGGTAACTACGGTCCGTTTAAATAAATTAGGGAAAATAGCACTAATTCCCTTTTGATGTCATCACTTCGTTCAAGTTTTGAAAGGATTTATTTCCAGAAAAGATTACCTATTTTTTTTTTAGTATAAGACCCGACGTTGCCCTAAACTAAAATGAGAAATCTAAATCGATCAAGGAAAGATTAACTCTCTTTCCCTAATCCTAATAGCTCTAGAATGACACTACGAAGATACAAATTCCCACTATTACATAAATACAGTCTAATCATATTGACCTATTCATTGTCTCAGCTCCTCGTGCTTTTGGGACTTTCTAATAACGTGACCGGCCTCTAAGGAAGAAGTGCATATTTCATTTGAAGCGTTACATAAAATCTATACACAAGCCGCACTAGCCGCGGGCAGAACAGAAAAATTTTCATCCGGTTCGCTTCCTTGTATTAGGTGAAAGTAATCGATGGATCGATAGCAAAACATTAAACACATGAGGGAATACATAAATTTATATATTTAGTACAAGCATACGTGTGGACGTTCCGTTACCACTTTTGAAATCTTGGAGCTCACTTCAACTGCTTGAAAAGTTCAATAATCGTTCATTTCGATCCATATAAAAATATTTTTATAATAAAAAGTTTTTCACAATAAGTATTCCAATGTTTTATACCAATGTTTTTACTTAGGGCCGAGGATTAAGCAAACCTTGGTTAAACACATTATTTGCCCACTAAAACTCATAAGAGGCCAATATATGACACAGCAAAAAAAAAAAAGTATAAGTAATTAAGCATTCTCTAAAAGAACCACTTCGATACTTTCACGTCCACAATGCCGACAGTCCAGCGAATCAGTATTCGCCGCTTAATAGTTTGAAGTCATTAACTTTTAAGGCGATTGCTTCTACACGAAGTTCCTCTTCCTTCAATGAAGCAGTGTTCTATATAAATGGAATTGAATATTTATCTTGTATGACTGCAATTACGTATGTTTATGTCATTAGTTACAATTCTCTTTAATAGTAAAAATGTCTTTATTTTCTTTTAACGAATTATAACTAATTACTGCGTTAGAATAAAAACAGGTTCATTTTAATAACTTCATATTAATTATGAGAAATCATTATAAAAAAATATTGCAAAATAAAGATTTATTTAACGCAATGCATGAGTAATGTATAACTTTCACCGTTTTGACGTTAAAAGTTACCACACCGGGACATATAGTTTCCGGTGTTGGTTAGGGCCTTACCCAACTGGGAATAGCGGTGTTCATTACTTGTTAAAGCCCTACCGATATTATCCCACATAATTATAGTGCCGTTATAATGATCGGCCATGGTTCCGAGCTACAGTTCTAAATGAAACCGATATACATTCAGCATTAGCATACAATGGTACACAGATGATGGAGGCTGTTACCTCGTATCGAAGATAAATCATTTTGTTTATTATTACTTCTTTATTTATGAATTTTCATAGTCTTAATATGAATTCTTCTTACAAATAACAAAAGTTACTTAATTTTAATGTGTAGTTATTCACATGAAAATCTATTTGTATTTCAGATTCTTTGGTTGGGGCTGGCGGCCCTCGTAACTCTGGCTTTAGCAGAAGAGAAGAAGGCAGAGGCCAAGGTCGAAAAGCAGGCAGCACCATCAGATGATAAGAAACAAGAAAAGAGAGGACTCTTAGGATTTGGCTTCGGTCATGGAGGTGGTTTCGATGGCGGTTATGGAGGTGGTCACGGTATCTCTGGAGGAGATATCGGTCTGTCTCTCCACGGTGGTGACATCGGAGGATACGGAGGCGGATATGGAGGTGGATATGGAGGCGGATACGGTGGAGGCTATGGTGGTGGATATGGCGGTCATCATGAAGAACACATCAAGGCCATCACCATCCATAAGGAAGTAGCCGTACCATACCCAGTCACCGTCGAGAAGAAGGTACCTTACCCCGTCAAGGTCCCCGTCGACAGGCCATACCCCGTCCATGTACCAAAGCCATACCCAGTCCACGTTGAGAAGCCAGTACCATACCCTGTCAAAGTACCTGTACCAGCCCCCTATCCAGTCACTGTCGAGAAGCACGTTCCATACCCAGTCAAGGTCCCAGTAGACAGGCCTTACCCAGTTCATGTACCAAAGCCATACCCAGTCTACGTAGAAAAGAAGGTCCCATACCCCGTTGAGAAGCACATCCCATACCCAGTCAAGGTTCCAGTAGACAGGCCGTACCCAGTGCACGTACCAGTTGAAAAGCCAGTTCCAGTGCCAGTTGAGAAGCCAGTTCCCTACCCAGTCAAAGTCCCAGTGGACAGGCCCTACCCAGTGCACATCCCCAAACCCTACCCAGTACCTGTTGAGAAGCCAGTACCTTACCCAGTAGAGAAGCCAGTGCCTTATCCAGTGAAGGTACCAATCAAGATCCCAATCAAGGTGCCTTATCCAGTAGAAGTCAAAGTTCCAGTCCACATCCCAGTCCACTCCCATGATCACGGGCACTCTTACGGAGGCTACGGGGGCGGCTACGGAGGCGGCTATGGAGGCGGCTATGGAGGAGGATACGAGTCATACCATCACTAAGTTACCATGATTACCTTACCAATTCAATTGTGATCTTTTTTATACTTTAACTTAAATATATTTTTATACTTTTTTTTTATAAATACGACTTTTTATTCTATACACCATTTCCTTCGTAGTGTTGTAATATGATTTGAATAAGAAATGAAATTTCTCTATTGAGAAATACAAAAAATAAAATATCAACATTAAATGTCATTACAAAATTATAAGTCAATGAAAATTTTATCATTGCTTCAAAATGAATATTCTAATCTGCATTACAATTCTACAAATAAATAATTTTAAATAGTGAAATAGGAATAGCAGAGGTGAATAAAATCATCAATAAGCTAAATAAAAATAAATTTTGGCTCATAGATATATCAATTCCATACTCTCAACTTTAAATTAAGAAAACTATAATAGCATCTGGGAGCAAAATCTTAAGCAATGTTTTTTTTTTTTGTTTTTTTTTATTCATACAATGAAACTAAATATTTTTTCAAATCGCTAAATAAATAAGTTACAGAAATATTCCTAAATAACTGTTGAACGCAGTGAAGTTGTTTATCAGTGTCATTAGAAAGCATGTAATTTTATTTACATTTGATTATGATTTAGTTATCAAAACATAAATAAATCATATTTAAACCAGAATATATGTAACAAAAGGTCATCTTTAAACAAAGAAAATTTAATTGTATTTTGTACAATTGATTTATTTATATTTGATATATTTTAAAAATTACTTTTCAGATATTAAATATTTTCTTTATAACAAAATCAATGTCCAGAAAATACACAGGATGAACAATGTTAGTGTTGTAATATTCTAAAACATACTACGATTTGATTTTAGCTCCAGTTTGGAAAGCTCTTGGAATATTTCGTGAGCCCGATACAGAAGTCAAACGGCAGAAACAGGATTCGGATTAATATATTATGTATCCAACAATATTCAAATTACAATCGAAGACGATTTTTTGTTAATTGGATGAATGTATAAATTAAATCAATCGATATTGAAAAATGTCAATTGATTTAGTTTGTTTATTTTTGATAAAATGTCATAACAAACACGGCCTTAAGTAATTTCTAAAAATTTCCTTTAAGTAATTAAAATTTTAATATTGGAAGAAAAAGATTAATATTAGCGCTCTTGTAACCAAAGTCAAATTGTAAATATCTTTTTCGCTATCTTATTTTTATTCATATCTGTACATATCTATTTTCTGACATATAAATTTTTTTTACAATTATATTAATGAATAGAACATGTATTATTATCTAGGCTCACTGTAAATACATTGATAAAATTATTTATTTGTCATTTAATAGTGAACTACGCATTTTTAGAGATTAACTGTTATGACATCGCTCTGTAATATTTGATTTGTCTTGTTATTGTAAAGTAAAATCATTACTAATAAAAAGAAATAGGGCGGATGGGCAGGGTTACTAAATGAGAAAAGTCAAAATTAAATACTTCGAAAAAAACTTGAGAAGTTAGAGAAAATTTTCTAATTTAAGTCCAATCCAAGATTACCAAAGAATTTGCAGAATCGAAAAGTACTGCAATTTAAAATATGAGGTTTTGAAATTTGAAAGAAAAATACGAAGTTTAACAAAAAACGATGTGAGAAAGAAATAAATTATGTAACGTGAGGGCTATAGAAACAATACGGAAGAAGGGCGTAGACAATTTAAGAAAAACATTTTATGGGAAATAATTCAGAGTAGGACTTTTTGCAAAAAAAAAAAAATAAATAAATATGAGGCCAACTACGAGTTTTCTTGTATTAACACGGACAAATTAACTTGTTTTTTCGTGAAGAGCTTTCTTCCTGTCACATTATAATCCGCAACATCTCGAAGAGATACTGAGCATTTTTTTATCAAAAAAACGTTTTATATCCACTTTGGTTATTATTACGTATTATAATTAGAGTTTATTATCTACTCATGATAAATATTAAATTATATTAAATGTTTAAACTACAATGCAATACTATTAAATTCGCTCTTTATTCAAGAGGGATGCTACGCAGAGACATGAAAAGATGAAAAGTATTGTGCCAGTCCACTTGTTAAATAATATAATTTTTCAAATCTTCAATGAATAAGTCAACACGAAAATAATTAAATATAAATTATAAAATAATAAACAATTTTAAACAGAAATTGAAATCAAGACTTCTTCCTTTCTTTAATATTCCGGTGTACAGACCCAATTTAATCAAACTATTAACATCCGCCAAAAACTTCGTAAATAGCTTCGTCATGAGATGAATAAGAATAGGTAGCGTTTGTTAGTAAAGAGCCTCAAATTTTTTTTTCACTTGTTAATGGATTATTCTTATTGTCCGTGGCACAGGCCCTTTTTATCAAATTGTTAACATCCGCCTAAAACTTCGTAAATAGCATCTCTTCATCGTAACCTACAAATATTTTATTTACGAAAATTGAAGGACTTGAGGCGTTTTAAATCTGGAGATCGCCAAACTTTCTCTATTTAATTAGACACTAAGAACTGATGAATATCCATTTCCACTTGAATCGTAAGATAATATGACCACAAAGTCGAAAAAAATGGTGGTCTACAACAATATTGGTCCGTTTGGCTTGATCACTACCCCCAAAATATTTAAAATAAGAGGTTAAATAGTTCAGACGGCCCAATATTTTTGTAGGCTTTTATTTCGATTTTTTAATCATTTTATCTTACGATACAAGTAGAAAGCAAATAGTTAATCATGAGTTTTTAGTACCTGATTAAATAGACAAAGTTTGCCGATCTCCAGATTTAAAACGTCCCAATTCCGAGAATTTCGATAAATAAAATATTTGTAGGTTATGATGAAGAGAAGCTATTTACGAAGTTTTAGGCGGATGTTAATAGTTAGATAAAAAGGGGTCTGGGATTATAAGAAGAAGCGATTAACAAGAGAGAAAAAATTTAAAACTACTAACTAACAAATGGTACTTAACTAAATTACTTCATAAATAAATGATAATAAAAGAATGAAGGATAGGCTTAACAACGCCTGGAAGCAGAAGCGTGAAGCGCCTTTACTCGCGTAAAACAATGACATTACACAGGTGCGTGAGCGGACGTCAAGGAAACGTAACATTACGCAATGTGACCCCTGGTCAGTCGGCCCAGTTCGCTTTCACATTGTCATGTTAGTGCCGTATCTGCATCACAACTCCTCCTTTATCGCAACTTATTCATGTCATCGTATGTTTTCCTTAAAGAGCAAAATATTTTTTCTCTTTTTTGACCAAATTATAAATTTTAAATTAGGATACACTCCAAAGATATTAACGAGATTAGGCCACTCAAACGTCGAAAAAATCATGTAGTCACCTCAAGCAAAGCAGATCAAAAAAATGTTATAGTATAAAACAAGCTCATATTTACATACAAAACCAGAATAAAAAGCCTTAAATACCAGTTTTTTTATCATTTTTTTTTTAATTTATTGAATATCACAATATTCTGTCACTTGGACATTTGTTACTGCGAAGTAAGATCACATTCGCACTATACCAGTTTTTAAAGAAATAAAAAAAATTGTTCTAAAGCTTACCCTTAAGACTATACGGGGTTTTCCCGGGCCAGAGGGTGTGAGAGGGATTTAAAAGACTCCCCCGGCACCGGAACGGCTATGTCAGGTTGCTGGGCAACGGCGGTGCTGTGCACACACGTTAGCCGTTCGACCACTCTAAAGCTTTCCCTACCATGTGAACATAATTTTTTTATAGGTCCGATCTTCCCTATATCCTAAACATTATTTTGAACCTGTAGGGGTGATCCTCTCCCCTCCCTCCCCCAATGTCAATGGCGCATGCCCTCTCGCCACGAAATATGATTTCTCTAATCTTCTGTGCTCTAAAAATTGTTTATCATGTACAACTACACTTGCTATGCCTGATCTGTGTTTTTCAATTTATTTCTTACTTCGAAAGTTCGTAAAAATTGAACCCCACAGAAATATGTTTAGTCCCGAAAATTTATAACCATATTAAAACATGTTATCCACAAAAATTCGAAACCCCATAAAAATGAGCACCTCTCAAAACATTTGAAGGCACAACCGTAATAAATACTAAATTTTGTTATAAATGGGCGGCGACCATTAGATAGACAATAGTTTATAAAAAAATAAATTAAGGCAAGTGTATAGTTTTTTTCACATTTCTAGGAGACCGAAATATAGACAATATTATAAGCTTTTAAATACGACGTATCTGTAATCATCTTAGTAATCAGGCGATGATGGAGTGTCATTCATGATGCTTCAAAATGGTGGTGGATCCATCACATTTATCTAGTTGTTATACACATTATCAAAGCTACAATGATTCAACCCCTCGGCTATCTCTGTAATAAAATTTTTAGTCCCATAACAGTAACTTACAAAATACATGGATATTTAAAATAGATAGCTTGCGATACTTCTTTGTGATTACCTTAACAGCAGTTGTTCCATACTTTTACTTGCATAAACTAATGGCACAAGAGCAACCGACACAGCCTCCAGAGATCCCTCACAAGATCTTTACGTATTTATGAAGTTTATATGTAATGTTGGCCCTCTGTTAATTGAACTATCTATCATGATAATTTGCGATCACTATAACCCATTAAAAATCAAATGGGAAACCAATTTAATAAAATATAAGATATTATCGCTAAGACAAAGCATCGATCATGTTATGTCATTTGCTCCCACATGAAAATCATTTGCTGAATTTATCCAAAGCCCTTTCACTTTCAATTTTACTCTGTAAGACTTTCAAGCATTTTTTTTTTCTTCTTGCGCTAGAGTACAAACGGGCTATTTCGTGCAACATCACTCCCAGTCAATCTCTTTATGGAAGACCATCTTCTAATGGCCTCTTCAAAAAGAGCAATTCATAAAAAGATTAGATAATCATAAATTTCGTCGAAACAGATTTCACTTGAAACATTTTCGAAGTGTAACTATTACAACATTCCAAGGAAAACGACATTGACCATCTCTGATCAGATCGTCGTGTCGGAAATATCGATATATATATATATATTGCTACACATACCATGAGCGTACCTGTAACCCGTTATAGATCATTACTGTTAACGTTACTAATTAATTACTGCTGATTGACTGGTTTAAAGCTAATAAAGTATTTATTAGGCAGTAAAGTCCAATGATATGTTTTCTTTATACTCTACTTTTTTCGACGAAAATAGCAAAAAAACAAAAAGGTGTTAGTCATAAAATTACATTAAATTGATTTAGTTTCACTAGCAAGTGGAGGTTACGGACGTGGGGTAACCGATTTCAATGAAACTTTTTTTGGTGATACTAGGTTCAACTGTATTACATAGAGAATACAATAAGTAAATGAGAAATTTGTAACATGGCATGTACAACATGAAGAGAAACTACCCATTGGTAGAACTCAAATTAAAGTTCTATATTAGAAGATCCCGAGGCCATCTTCTTTTCAGACGCCTCGGAGGATTATCAGGGATCGAG
Organism: Nezara viridula; assembly: GCA_928085145.1. NCBI lineage: Eukaryota > Metazoa > Arthropoda > Insecta > Hemiptera > Pentatomidae > Nezara > Nezara viridula. The sequence goes on along the minus strand of OV725080.1, from coordinate 108,773,682 downwards.
GATGAAGCAAGGTTTGAAACGAGAGGATTCGGATGATTCTGCAGTTTGTTATGGAAGGAAAGGTATCTGGATTGGGCCAGATCGGAAACATATGGAACATTAAGGTCTTTATGGATGATTTTATTTGTGACAAAGTAAGGAGCGTTGAGGATTTTACGAAGGATTTTGGATTGTAAGGATTGGATACGAGAGGAATTCGATGGTTTAGTGGAGCCCCAAAGCTCAATTCCGTAAGTCCAAATAGGTCTTATTATTGTCATATATACGAGTCGTTTATAATTGATTGAAAGCTTAGATCGTTTGTCTAGTAAGTGCTGCAGTAGTCGAAAACGTCGGGCGGTTTCTAGTCGTTTCAGTCTGGTATGGGGGTTCCAAGTGAGTCGTTTGTCAAGGTGGAGTCCTAAGTAGCGGATTTGCTCAACAGGAATAAGTGGAGTATTATTGAAGGATACTGTAGGACAAGAGGTCATAGGTTTACGACGGAGGGTAAAAGTGATTTGATGGGATTTGTTGGAATTTATTTTTATTCTCCAATTTTTACACCATTCTTCAAGGCTTGTGATATGTGATTGAAGAGTTTGGGATGCAATTAAAGGATCGTTATTAACTGATAGGATACACGTGTCATCGGCATAGGTGGTGATGACAGTGTTGGATTGGGTTGGGATGTCAGCTGTATAAACTGTGTAAAGGATAGGACCTAGGATACTACCTTGAGGAACACCGGCAGACTGAGTAAAAAGAGATGAATAAGCATTGTTATGATTGACTTTGAAGTATCTGTCAGTAAGGTAGGAACGTATAATGAGGAAGTATGTAGGTGGTAGGAATTCACGGAGTTTGTACATCAGTCCCGGATGCCAGACTCTATCAAACGCCTGTTCAACGTCGAGAAAGACTCCCGTGCAGTACATTCCGCGCTCCAATGCAGAGGAGACTACATCTACCACACGATGGCATTGCTGAATAGTGGAGTGGGATGTGCGGAATCCAAATTGGTGATCTGGGATAATGTGTTTAGAGTCTAGGATGGGATACAGGCGTTTTAAAATGAGTTTTTCCAGGATTTTGCCCATAATGGGTAAAAGGGAGATAGGACGGTAAGAGGATGGGTGTTCTGGCGGCTTTGTGGGTTTAGGTATCATTTTGACAATGGATAGTTTCCAAGAGTCAGGAAAATATGTGGTGCGGAGTACAGCATTAAATATATAGGTTAGGAACAATATGGCTTTTTTAGGAAGACATTTTAGGATCTGGGAGGTGATTAGGTCATGGCCAGGAGCTTTGCGAGAAGGTAATCTATTAATGATATTGGATATTTCTGAAGGATGAAATGCTTTAGGTGGAGGAGTCAATTGGAGTGGGGTATCCAATTCTGCTTCAATAAACTCAAGGTGGGTTGGATTAAGGATGTCTGGGTGTGGATTAAATGTTTTTGAGAGGTGTTGAGCAAATATTTGAGATTTTTCATCATCAGATCTGGACCAGGTTTGGGTTTCAGTAATAAGTGGGTGGTTAAAATCTTTGAATTTAAGGAGTTTTTTAGTGGTCAACCATAGTGATTTGTCACAAGTAGTAAGTTTTTCTGTCATGTTATGTAAATTTTGAACTTTGTATTTTCTAATTTCAGCTTTTAGTTGGTTAGTTAATTTGTTGTAATATGTCTTATCTGATGGATATCTAGTCCTGTGCCACTTCGATCTTGCTCTGCGTTTTTCCCTTAATAAGATACGAATATGCTGCGGCAAATTTGTCTGTTGGGAGTTGTCAGTTTTATTGGTAGATGTATTATTCTTTATTTTGTCACTTATAGATGTAGTAAGTTCTTTTATGGCTGTGTCAATATCACGTTTCGTCTTAAGTGGAATATTTAGGTCCAATTTATTTTCCAGGTCTTTACGAAAATTGTCCCAGTTTACTCGTCCTGTAATCAGTGTAGGAGAGGACGAGGGCTTAGGAGCGAAGGTTGTGTGTAATGAAAGCAGAACTGGAGAATGATCTGAGGAGAGGTCATCCAGGGATTTTATTGTGACATGGGAAGAGGAAATTTGGGAGGTGACAAATATGTCGAGGATATCAGGGCGTTTTTTGAGGGATGTTGGCCAATAGGTAGGATTCATAGGAGAGAGGACAGAGTAACTATTGGAAGTTGAGACAGAAGATAGTATGTTACCACGGGAGTTGGATGATCGACAACCCCATCGTTGGTGTTTAGCATTGTAGTCTCCTCCAGCAATAAAGCGCGATCCGAAGGATTGAAATAAGGATTCAAGTAAGTTATAGGTAAGAGTATGACCGGGAGGACAGTATACAGCTGAGAATGTTAAATGGAAAGGACGAGTTGAAATGATAACCGAGGTTGCTTGAATAGCCTCCGTTGGAGTAGAAGGAATGAGAGAATGGGATAAGGATTTATGGATAAGGATGCAAGAACCGGCATGGGAAGTGTTGTCGGGGTGGTCTGATCTATAAGTGATATAGTCACGTATGTAGAAATATGAACGTCGAGTGAAGTGAGTTTCTGTCAGTAGAGCAATATCAATGTGATAGTCATGAAGAAAAATGTCGAGTTCGTCTCGGTGGTTTTGTAGTCCGTTAGCATTCCATAAAAGAACAGCTAGGGGCTTAGTGCTCATCGTGAGAGATTGAAGGGAATTTCGGTAAGGATTCTTGTGAGGAGGGTAATTAGTGGCTTGATAGTCTCTTGGAGATCTTTCAGGAAGGACGCAAGGGTGGAGTTTATTAAATCGATCGGGTTTTGTTGGTCAGGTTGGTTTTGATTAGGAGTTCGTGAGGGAAAGATTTTATGATAAGGAGTGTCTGATGAAGGATGTACCCTTGGAACTTGGGAAGGAGAGTAAATATGAGCAGTAGGGTGGGAATAAACAGGAGTTGGATGTTCGGGCGGTAATTTTACACGTATAGGTATCTGGTGAGGAGGCATTTGCTGACGTGGAGATTTTGAATGAATGTGGGAGATTTGAGTCTTGGATTGGGAGGTCTGGATCTTAGGTTTGGAAGCCTGAGTCTTAGTTTTGGAAATCTGAGGCGTCTGACGTCGCGGCTGTTGATTCTTCACCGTAGTGTCTGAATATAGGTGCCTAGAGTCTTGATGGGGATGATCTGTTGATGTAGAAGGGTTGTGCGTCAATTGTGGTATTATTTCGTTCGGCAGTTGAGGAAACGCTGCCAAATTTAGGAGTTCAGGTGCCTGTACCTGTGCCTGGGTAGAATTCTTCTGTTCTTCTTTTAATGATAAATTATAAGTTCTTTGCTTATACAGCTTCTTATAGATAATGCAGCCCCGATAGGTTGCAGGGTGGTCCTCACCACAAAGGGCACATTTTGGTGGTTCATTTAACGGTTTCTGGCAGGTGTTAGAGGCGTGAGGCCCGGCGCATTTAACGCAACGCACCGAGTGATGGCAGTAAGCCTTTGTATGCCCTAAGTTTTGGCACTTGGTGCATTGAACGACTATTGGTTTCTGCCTCGGCTCTTCAAATTTTACAACAGAATACAGCAGTCTTTTAACTTCGAAGATTTCTGCATTATTCCGGGCTGGTTCTAGATCGATGAAAAATAATGGCAGTGGATATTTATCAATAGGATGTAAAATAGAAGATATATGTCTTACCGAATGGCCGATATCTTCCAGATCTTTTTTTATAGCGGTAGTGGGTGTGGTAGAGTGAAGACCTCTCAAAACCACTCTATATGTTTTGTCTTCTTTTAGTTGATAGCAGTGGAAGTCGTGATTGAGTGCTGTCAAATGATTTATAAGTTTTTTATAATCTTCTTTAGTATTGGTGTTAATCTTTATATCGTTGACTCGAGAAAAACACCGGAAGTTGGTCGGTCCGATCAGATTAGCTATTTCTTGACCGAACTGAATGAAATTGTCAATCTTGCTTACATAAATCGGAGGTGGCACTGGTTCAGTGAAAGTTCTAGGTTCAGTGATTTCGTTAATTTTATTATTGGCTGTAACAGAATTGTTACTGGATGTGTTAGTTGATGGTTTAGTGTCAGGTTTCATAGCTGAATTATTACTAGTTTTTGATTGTTTATTTACTTTGAGAGCTTGCTTTGTTTTAGCGGATTTGTTTTTTTTTTTATTAGGTGAGTTGCCCGCCGAACCGGGGGCAGAGTTTCTATGGCGCTTTTGGAGAGTTCGCCTTGTTAAATATTGAGAATCAGTCTCACTGATTTCGGAGAAAGGAGTCTCTTCATCTGATTCGTCAAAAGAAATGTTCTTATCAGAATCCATACCTCTAAATAATAATATATACAAAAAGAAGAGAGAAAAAAAAAAGTAACACTAATAAGAAAATTTACAAAACAAATACTTAATAACTAATCTATTTACAAATATATATACAAATATTAAAAAAAACATTTTTATAAATAAATAAAATAGAGTCTCAGTAGAAAAAAAAAATATTAAAATAAAATAATCAATTAAGAAATAAAAACAGAGAAAAAAAAAATATATACTGTCTTAGGTACGAACTCAAGATATTCTGAACGTAAAATAAAGCGCCGTGACCTTGAATTTGAAAGATAAGACCCGCTGAGGGGAATTATCTGCCACGTAAACTGTCTCTAGCAATCGAGTACCAATTTAATGTTGCTAATTGTTAATAAAAGTCACTCACCTCACTGATTGTAATTTAAAAATGTTAAATTGTTTATAAACTCACTGTTTACAAAGTCTGAGAACAGGATTTGAGATAATAAGCACATAACAAACTAGCAAAGACGGAACGATACGAATATAGAACCTCAGTTTCGGCCATGACACTTACGACCGATACTAGGTTGAAAATGATTTTACCCATGTCCGAGGGTTCTTGCTAATGTACCCTAGTAGCCAAGAAAAAAAATTATAATATACTAGGAACCGAGAAATTTTTTTTTATAAAATTGTATTATTTTTTTAAATTAATGTCTTCTGACTCCACTTATTTCTATGTTATTATATATCAATAGATTTTTTTTATCTAAAATAAGAATATAATATTGCTAATAATGTTAAATAAATTCTAATATACAAAAATTACAAAAATCCAAAAACTTTAAGAAAAAAGATTCAGATTCGTTAGCGTCCACTCTTAAATACTTTAAATCTTAAATACGAGTTTGTTTCAAAATCAAAAAATATAAATTTTTGGGCCTATATTTCTAGAATGATTTTTTTTTCGTATCGTTTATTAAAATATTCATAACTCCTCAAAAATTTCTCCTAATTCAACGTTACTACAACCGTTGGAAAGTTAAATTATTGCTCTTCAAAACCATATCAATAACTTTCAGATTTTACGGCTTTATAAGGACTAAATAAAGAAAAACTCTCCAAATGTTTTTATTTTTATTTCGAAGCCTAATTTATTTACGTGCGTTATCCCCCAAAAAAACCACATGTGTATAATATGCATAATACATGCTTTCTCCTTATTTGCGAATCGAATCTCAATACTAGATCTTGTAGTATAATCTTACTTCCGATAACAGTCCGGTTTAGAAAAAAATATATTTTTAGCACACATCTATAGAATGAGGACAATATTAAAACAATTAGTACTGACCTAAGGAATAAAGTTGGTTCAAATATTTTTTTAAGGTGAAACAAATTTGAGATTTGTAATTCGCATCTCGAAAAACCCTTAAACATGAAGTTTCATGCCATTCGAAAAATAAAAATGTTTTCCTCCAAATTTCGATTTCAACCCGAAAATCACAAAAGTTGCGATAACTTCGACATAGCTCCACTTATTCATACGAAAATTAGAATGTATTTAGAGCCCTATAGTACAAGCGAAATGGCACAAACCAGACGCCCCTAAATAAATTATGAAAGCATGTATTATGTATATTATACACATAAGATTTTTTTTAGGATAACACACGTAAATAAATTAGGTTTCGAAATAAAAAATAAAAACGTTTGGGAAGTTTTCTTTATTTATTCCTTATGAGGCGATAAAATCTGAAAGTTATTGATATTGTTTTGAAGAGCAATAATTTAGCTTTCCAGTGGTTGTAATAACGTTGAATTAGAGGAAATTCCTGAGGAATTATGAATATTTTAGTGAACGGCAAGAAAAAATATTCTTACGGAAAATTAAGCCCAAAAATTTATGTTTTTTGATTTCATAACAAACCCGTATTTAAGAGTTATACTGGACGCTAAAAATGAATCTGAATCGTTTTTTCATTACAAAACTTTACTTGTACTAATTTACTGAAACAGTCTTTGGGTTTTTGTAATTTATTATACATCAGAATTCATTTAACACAATTATCAATATTTTTTTCTTATTTTACATAGACAAAACAAATTGATTGATATATAATAACTCAGAAATTCATTGAGAGCAAAGTCAGAATAATAAAATTTTATCATTTTTTTTCCTCGGCTCCTAGGGGACATTGGCAAGAACCCTCAGACATTGGTCAAATATTTTTCAACCTAGTATCACCAAAAAAAGTTTCATTGAAATCGGTGTCCCCACATCCGTAACCAATCCTTGTAAGTAGATGTAATCAATTAAAATTAATTCCACTTTATAAAATGATGTGGTTTTGTTTACAATAGTTGTTCAAAATCCAACAATGATATTAAAAAACACGAAATTTACAAAATACTTCAAAAAATATTTAAAGAATGAAATATTTTAGATGCTTTGCTGAACAAAATATCATTTGAAGGAGATATTTAAAAAATTATAAGATAATTAATTTAAAAATAACCTGCAGTCACTTTGCATGTTATCCTTACAGTAAAATTAATTGAAGAAAAAAATCTATATGATTGATTTGAACATATAAAATGATTAAGTGGACGAACGGTGAATCATAGCATCTCCCAGGCATTCCAAATCTTTTTATTCTTTTAAACAAAAATTCTAACTTGCAATTAATTTGCCAATCAGATATCTAAATAATAATAAATAGTATTAAGCTTTAATTGAAATTAAATTATTAAACTTTGAGTAGCATTATCTAAATGTTGTTTTAAATTTGAATAATCGGGTGGTAACAAATGTCAGCTATGCCTCCCCCTTCCTCTCCAATAAAATATATTTAGCGAAAACAATGATATTGCTAAACCCATGGGTAAATTGAAGATAATTGAATATGAATAATGTGCTAAAGCTGATTGATTATATTTGGTTTTGGTCAGAGCTGGGTCAAAATAGAAGTGTTGGAAATAACAAAGATGTATGCATCAAACTTTAGAGTCTAATAAGTTTATTTCTTATAATGATTATGAAAATAATTTTAACAAATTGGTTCATTTTATTGTTTTTGGTAAGAGGTGAGAGGATCATGTTCAGCAAATGGTCCTTCTCTCCTAATTCAAATGACCAATGAATTAATCTACTATTTTTCCATTTCACATCTCCTAGACTTCCTACTAAAACTTAGAAGGGACACTTATTCAATAATGGGTAGCCATAGGATCCTGGACTCTATATGAGCCCTGCAAAATACATCTGTATTAAGTAAGAGATGTCAAGATTAATTTTTAAATTATTTCATTTTATATATTTTATTAATTAATGACTGTGTTTTAATTTTTAAAAATATGAACACAAAATAGATAACTTTAAATTGTCATGCTCAAATTTCAATATTTACAATTTTTTATTTAATAAAATAAAGTTTTAAATTTGTTCATATTTTTTTTTTTTTTTTTTTTTTTGATTTGCTTTACAAATTATTTTAGAATTCAGTTTAGGTTGTTTGACTTTTAAGCATTAAAGTGCTTCAAAATTATATTTTCAATAATTATTAAAAATGGTAAGAGGTATCAAATATTTGGATCAAAAGGACCAAAATATCTGTGAGGATCTCTGATTTTTACAATACCTTACAATATTCAAATATGAAATAAGTGAAAGTAATTAAATATCTCATCTATATTTCAAAATAAACTACCATAATTACCCAGAATATTGAATATCTTCATCTAATATCCAATCACTGGCATTTTAAAACTTTGAAAATAAAAGCTAAAACCATAAGTTCACTGAAAAATGTGAAAAGGATAATACTAAACAAATCAAAGTTACTTAGACTCTCCAGGAAAGTATAGAAATAGATTCCAAAGACATCAAAACACATAAAAACAATCTAATATAATTTTAGTGATGAATTAAGAAACTCCAATATTCCAGCATAAACTCAAGCTTAATACAAAGCAATATTATTTTAATAATAAACAAATTTGAAAAAAAAAAATTGGTTTGTTTCAAATGAATGTTTGCAAGCTCTGAAGCAGAGAGAAGAAGAGACTTATTGTGTTTCTCATATTAAGTAAAATGTTAGTCAAAGTAACATTTGTCCTATTCTATTCAGAAAAACCTTTGAGATAATAGTTAATAAGAAAATAAACTTAAATGTGCATACAAATCATCATTCAGGAAGGTTTCAGATTTCAATTTAAAATTTCTTAGAAATAGTGTTTTTTTCAGAAATAGAAATAGTTGTTTTTTTTACAAAACATAAACACTTATATAAATTCAATAGTCTTTTGATCCTGATCTCAACCAATAGTTCATTGCATTATTAAGGATCTCCTCATCTTTTCTAAAAATTTTTTTTTTCAAATCTATTTATTGAATAATAATACAATCAGCCACTGCTGGAGGGCTATAAGCATTAGGGCTAAAAGTTCTCATTCATACAATATATACAAATAATAAAGAAATAAATATAAATATAAGAAGTAAATAAATAATACTGATGAAGAAGGTAAATAAAAATAAAAAATAAAAATAAACAAATAAAATAAAATAAAAACTTCTAAACACAATCATAACTATATACAATATATACATTCACCCAAGAATCTCCGAGCCAGGCTTTTTCCCCCACATGCGGAAGGCAAAGCAAGACTCCGGAAGATCCCAGTGCCACTTTTCCAGCTGCATCACTAGTATTAGAAGCCAGTGGAGACTGGAAGAGGGCACTACTTTTCTAAAATTAGATACGGCAACTCTGATCAACATTTAATATGATTTTCTAATTAGCTATGTTTTAGATCGTACATCAATAGCCAACGGTTAGTGTAATTAAAATAATGCACCAACAGCATACAACAAAATTATTAAAATATTTGCTTCTAATGAATGCTCATCAAATCGATATTGGATTGACATAAAAGCTCTCAAAAAGAGTTCTTGAGGTTAGTACTTTCATTCCTATAAAATTTAGTGTGTAAAAAAATCCACAAAGTGTGAGAAAAAATAGTACACATTAAATTATTAGTATGAGATGACTAAGAACAAATTATCTCAGAATATCAACTTAGATTTCTTGATAGCAAGACTAGAGAAATGGTAATCATTTAATTGTTATTATGTTACTGCAGATTTTAGACAAACTGTTAATTTTTACTTAAAGAACTTCTTCAGATGGACAACAAGATTTTTAAACAATTTTTTTTTTATGTCCTTAACATTTCAAATATGCATGACATATATCTTCAACATACTAGTGTAAACAGCAAAAACAAATTTATTTTTTCAGAGCAAATCATTCAGAGATGTCAGTAACACCCAAGATTGATCTTAAAAATTAAATAAAAGCACTTACTTGATATATGGGATGTTTGCAGGAACATGATATTTGGATCCAGGGTCAAAATTCTTCTCTGATCTCAAAACTGGTGGCTTAACACCTCCAATCTTTTCTCTGAAATCAATAAAAACGTAATTGATGATATTTTTTTTAAACAAAAATCATCTTGATATTTTTGTTGAATTTATACACTAATATTTGCAATTAACTTCATGTGAATTTATGTTCTCAATTTAATTAATTTATTCCCCATCACTATCTTTAAAAAATAAATAAATTTTCATTTACACAAAAATAAAATATGGACAAATGTTCCTTTCTTAATCAATAGGGAAAAAGTAGAATGCTACATTTTGAAAACTTCAGAAAATAAATTTTCTTGAATCTTTATCCAATGATTGAAAAAATTAATAAAATTACTCCTGAATCTCTAAATATTTCTTGAAAAATTCAGAATAAAAAAAGTAAGAAACCTTAGTTAAAAAAATTACAATCAATATCTGCAAAGTTTCGGACTAAAGCCTCTCCCAAAATGGGAAAAAAGAATTTCATGGTCCATATTTGTTACCACAAGTAATCTAAGCTTAAAAACCACAATATGCTGTTTTTTCAGCTACTAAATATAACTATCTCTTATGAAATTTTTTTTTTTTTTTAAATATCTCTAAAAGTATTACAATTGTGTGATCACATTTTTTTCTTTTTTATAGAGCTTCAAGAATCACTTAAACTTTATATAGGTTTTTGTTATTATTTTATATATAATAGAAGTACAAATGATGTTATTGAAATTGAGCAAGAAAGAAATTATAAATCTAGAATAAAATTAATTTTAAAAAATCTTGAAATTAATTTAAAAGAAATAATAATAACAAAAAAAAAAAATGACAATGAAAATTTCTATATTATTATGGGAGAACGTCACTTCAAAATAAAATGAAAAGATCATTAAATAGTGGATAATAAATAATAATAATAATGCAAAAATAATTAAGATAATAATAAATATGGGGAATAAAGCATAAGAAAGTAATTTGGAAAAGATTTGAAATATAAAAGAAGGTGATTTCATATAAAATTACATCAATTACACTGGGTGAGGAAAAGGTATGTGAAAAGGAGACATTTGAACAAGGAAACTGTTGAAGCATGATGAATGAGAACAGGATAGAGTTCCAGAGGGAGGCAGCCCAAGTTAAGAAGATTTTGTTAAACGCAGTAGTTTGGTGGGGAGGAGGGTAGAAGTAACAAGAATGAGATCGGGTGAGATAGGATTCAAGGGAAAAGTTAAATTGCAGGCTCTGTAGTATGTAGGATGGATGCAGAGTTCTGATAACTTTGTATAGAGAAAACACAAGAAAATACTGACACTTGTAACATAGGCAGAGCACCTTTAGCTCAACGTAATACTAGGTTACATGCATATCTCTGGTGACCTCGGCAATAAATCTAACCAAGCAGTTCATAAAATGTTTAGTCTTGCTTCAAGTTCACCAAAGAGTACAGCATACCAATAACAAACAATCACAGTCAAAGTGAGGGAATATGAGACATGGGAATAGAAGTTGACGAGTTTTAAGTGGGAGGAGATAGCATCAGTGATTAAATTGTTTGTGGGTTGATATTAGTCCGTGTTACAGACCACTTTTCATCAAATTATTAACATCCGCCTGAAACTTTGAAATAGCTTCATCTCATCATATCCTACAATTATTTTATTTACAAAAATTCTTAGAATTGTGGTGTTTTCAATCTACAGATCCGCAAACTTTGTCTACTTAATTAGGTACTAAAAACTCGTAAACACTCATTTGCTTTCTACTTGAATCGTAAGATAATATAATCACAAAATCGAGAAAAAATGTGGCCTAGAAAAATACTGGACCGTTTGGTGTGACCTAGGTCCCCAACATTTTAAAATAATGAGATCATGTAGGTCAAATGGCCCAATATTTTTTAGTCCACCTTTTTTCTCGATTTTGTGATCAAATTATCTTACGATCCAAGTGAAAAGCAAACGGATATTTACGAGTTTTTATTACCTAATTATATAGACAAAGTTTGCCAATCTCCAGATTGAAAACAAAAATTCTGAGAATTTGTGTAAGTAAAATAATTGTAGGTCACGATTAGATGGAGTTATTCACGAAGTTTGAGGCGGATGTTAATAATTTGATAAAAAGGAGTCTGTACCACAGGCTATATGGTTTGGTGAGAAATTTGGGAGTTCTGTTGTTTCCATGAAAGGGTTTGGTCAAAGGTGACTACATGATTTTTGACTGATGTGTTGGAATGACATAGGAGTATCGAAATGGCAGAAGATTTTAGGAGACTTAAAATGACCTTTGACTTATAGAGCAAATTAAGGTTTGAGTGTGGTATAAACAATTATATTTATTTAAAAAGGTCAACTGTACCTGTAATCCCACCAACGACAATTATAATTATCCTTATTAATGTCACCACGAAACACATCCCACCTCCAAGATTCTAGTGCAAGGCTAAATGCTAAGAACGGTAGCTTTTGAAGAGCCATTGAATAAAGAAAATTAATATTATGTGGTACATCATCCTCAGATCCGAAGAGGAGACCCAAAGTTTGTAAATGTTTAGGAGAGCCGACAAAAAGAGCTATTGCTTCGCTTATTCCCTCGTGAAAACCTAAAACAAAAATGAAGGCAAGTTATAATATGGATTTATTTCATAACCATTGTTTACACAAATAATTTCATTATTACTAATTACTAAGAATTAAGTTTTTTTAATGTCACTAATTTAAAACTTTTATAGAATTAATTACCGGGGTTAGCTCCATCTCGGAACGCTTTATGTAAGTTTCGATATTCCATAAAATATTCTATATGTGTCATTTCATGGTGCAAAGTAACTAAATCACTTTGTGTTACTTTAGCACACATCTTTATCCTGAAACAGTTAAATATATGAAACCATGAGATTACAAATAAAAATAAAATCAAGATTACAAGATAATGTAACTTCTTTAAAAAATATATAAAAAAAGATAAAAAATAAATACAAAAAAAAAATAGTTCACCCTTAGAACTAAATTAATGATATAGTTGTTTACTAGGCATGTGAATAGAATTTGTAAGATGTCAAATTATCATTGAAATAATCAAAGATTAATGATTTAAAACTTTGAATACATGATTAGTTATCTTGGAATTATATATATATTAGAATCCTTTTTAAAATAATAATAATTAAAAAATAAGATATATTGTCAAGTCATCTAGGAAGCCTTTTTTTGAGCTAGTTGATAAAAGCAAAATCAGTAAACAAGGAAACAGATAATTCCAAGCAACTATAAATTTTCAGACCATCAATCTGTTATGATGAAAAATTTATAATCTATGATAATAATTTGACATCAAAATTAAGAAAACAGTTCAAAAATATTTAACTAAGCATGAATAAAATTTAAATATGATCGAAAATCGTCCCAAGCCTAAAAGGAATAGAAGTTTTAATAAAGCAATAAGCAAAGGTTACAACATATTTTAAATTACTAATTCTAATTTCTTTTAAAGTTTTTAAAACTAAAGACTATTAAGCAATGAATACACTCATGGGTGCCCAGAAGGGGGTTTCATGGTGCAAGTTACGCCATCAAAATTTTTGGGGGGGCACATTTTGGCGGAGTTTTGTATTTTCGAAGGGGGTACATTTCGATGGAGGTATGAATTTTTGGAATGAAAACTTTCAAACCAGAGAACAAGGAGAAAACATGTAACAGAGAGCTGTAAGTGCAATTGTATATAATCTAAGATTTTTTAAATTCTACTTTAGCTTGCACTGTTTCTAAGAACAAGAAAGCAATAAAATATTTTGGGAGGGTGGAGGATATTCCTGCGCTATTTATCTTGAGGGGGGATGGGCACTCCTAAACACATTGAATTGCAAAAAGAGAATAAGCCAATATAATAAAAGAATTTTAGGTTTTTCAAACTTTATAACTTGAGATCTATAGCTGTATTTAACATAAAATAAGTAAGATTAATATAAATTGAGACTAATACCTGTAATTAATGTAAAATAGATATAAATATGACATGACTGAATACTCAAAGGAACTATCCATCGGTGGCACTCCAATGAAAGTTTTGTGATAGAAAGCCCAAAAACCATTGCATTTCGAAAAAAAAAAAAAAAATGTTTGATAAGAATAGAAAGAGAAAAAAAAACCTAAATCACTACAACCCATGAAGGGTCTTGGGTTCAGTTCTATGTAGAGAAGGTACTGTTTCTTGGTCAATGGTTGAGCAAGGAGGTCAACCTCCAGGTTTTTCCTCTTAATCAATTATATAATTAAGGCTACCCACATTGAAGTGATATCAATACAAATATCAAATGAAGGTGGGTTATAAGTATGCTTAAACCCATTGAAAAGCCAAAATATTTCACATAACTAAATAATAGACAATGATAAGCATGCATTTAAACTAATAACAAAATAATTACTTGAGAACGGAATCTTGACCAAAAGAATTATTTCAACCTAATTCCTTAAGAATGTTGAGGGATACGTTGGATTAAGTACAACATTTGGACAAAGATGACAATGTTTCAAGAATGATCAGAGGGATTTCCTTCCTGCGATAGGAAACCTCAATATGACAAAAAAACACTGGGAGATGAAATTAATGATCACATTTAATTATATATATATATAGCTTTATATTAACATATTTTCTTACTTTAAGAAATTCATTAATTAATGAAAATCCACTTAATAACTGATTTGATAATTTTAATAGTTTAATGTTGCACATTAATAAGAATTTATTCTTAGTTTCATTTATGACAACTCTAACTGATTCATTATCTAACTCTAGGTCTCCAAAATAAGTCCTGCTAAAGTTTCTTTGATTACATGACAAAATTTTAAAACCTATTTCAAAATATGCAATTTATCAAATTACTCCAACACGAGCTTGCTACAACATTTACTGCATGGGTTTTTTCCTCTCAGAAAGCTTATTTCTGAGCTAAATTGTCATTTAAAGAACAAGATTATTTTTTTTCATCACAAGCCATTACTCACAGGATCTGTGTGGAAGTTCCAATATGGCCTGTGGGTAAAAGAGTTTGGAGTCTCCTGATCTAGCTCAAGTGATAATGTGAAAATGACACATGTCCATTCGTTGATATTTCTTTGTGTTTATTATTCTAAATTTTCATCAATTACATAAACTTATGTAAATATTTTCTTCTTCTTCTTTTTCTTCCTCCGTAGTGTCTTTGAGCATGGAAGAGCCTCGACCCATTTACGCCAGTCATCACGGTCTCTCTCCAGATCCTCCATAGAACCCAACTACTCGTTTCTTCTCTGTCCAAGCTTGGTTATTTCTTCAATCCAAGTTTTCCTTCGGACGTCCTCTTGGCCTTTTTTCTGTGGGTCTTGCCTCAAGAAATTTCCTGGGTTCCCTGTCCTTGTCCATCCTCATAACATGACCGAACCATTCGAGCGTTTTCTTTTCCACGGTTTTCAGCATTGGTGGCACCTTAACATTTTTTTCTAAACCGTTCGTTTCGGATGCAATCTGCTCTAGTTCGGCCAGCAACTCTTCTCAGATATTTCATTTCGGCAGCGGTAATTCTATTTTTGTGCCTATCGAGAAGGACCCAGCTCTCACTACCGTACAGTAGGAATGGAAGGTAGAGTGTGTTGTATATATTGATCTTAGTTATATTTTCCACCTCTCGTTTTCCTAAGACATTTGCTTTTTTGATCCTGTTTGATATCTCTTGGTCTATTTTTCCATTTCTACCAACAACTGTCCCTAGGTATAAATATTCCTCTACCAACTCCAATATTACCCCTACAGTTTATTGATATGTCTTCGATTTCTCGACCTTTTTCTTCATTCATTCAGATCACACCTTTTCTCTTAAGCTTAGCTTTCCATTCCACAATCACTTGCTGTAATTTTGTGGCTGAGTGTGTTATGAGGATAATATGATCTAATATATTTAGCAAAATATGTATTTGGCCTTTTTAGATATAAAAACAGCTTTTGATTTGGTGCCAAAGGAAGAAATATGGAATGTACTGAAAAATAAGAACATCCTAGGAGACCTTATCCAAGCAATACAATCAACATATAAAGATTATAAGGGTATAGTAAGGATCAATGGGAAGGAATCAAACAGCTTTAATATGAACAAATGGGTTAAACAAGGCGACAGTCTCAGCCTCCTACTACATATTGTGTTTATGGATGAGATTCTGATAATCTGTAAATGTAGGACTGGAAGAACAATTATAGGAAAATGGAATATGAGAACAATTCTAGCTCAAGCTCTTGTTTACGCAGATATAAATATCTATCCTTTTTTTATAAACATTATTAATAACTTCTATTATGAAAACAACATTTCAATAGTGAATGCTAAATATCTAATACTTCCATTTTATTAATTTGATTTTTTTAAACTAAAATAGTGAGAAGAATAAATTCTCAGATTCGTCCTTGATTTGCAGTATGATCAATAATAATTCATCTTCAGTAAGCATTGAGAATAGTTTTATCAATTGCATACTACAATAGATAAGATTAATTCTTCCACTATTTCCATGAAGTCAACTAATCTTAAGATTAGGAGGTATCATTCATGTCATTTTTCAGTTATTTTCCAATGAAATCCACTTACCTATAATCTCGTTTGTTACAGAAATCCCAAGCTGATGGCTGACATATGACTAGAATACCAGGTGGCTCAACTAAGAGGGAATTTTCACGAACATCAGGTGGCATTCCTGAAAGGTTCAGAGACAAGAAGAAGTCTTCAGCAATTCTGAACATAGTTGCTGGTGTATAACCCTAAAAAAGTAATTAAAAATAAACTTTATTTAAAATTAAAAGCTTAAAAATATACTTTAAATATATGTTAGGATTTTTTTTATTAAAAACAATTCAAATAGTTTTTCAATTATTTAATTTTAAAAGTATATGTTATTATAAATTAAAATTACCTGCTGAACCATATGAGGTGACACATCAGGGAAAAATTTTCCAGGATAGGGGATAGTGATATCCAATATGTTAATCCAGGATTGACCCCACATATTTCCTGAAAATCAGATTTTTTTATCATTAATAAATATACAAATAATGTCATTCAAGCAAGAACCTTTAATCTAGATTAGGAATTAAGAAATTGCAATTTCAAAAATTCTAAATCATACTTTATTACATAAAAATACTAAATTGATCATAACGTTATACATGTCAACAGTGAGTAAGGCAAGATGCTGTTATTCACTCAGTTTTAAATTTCAGTCTGGCTGAGATAGGTAAGTATTAAATCAGTTACATCAGTTATGGAATGACTCTGTGGTCGGAAGACCTTCCTTGAGGACACAGCATTTATAAAGTGAGTACTCTTAATTAATTAATCGGTTAAGAGAAAAAACCTGGTGATACAGAACAATATCAGTTAATCACCTCTTTATTCATCTACTTTATTTATAATGTTGGTAGGAATGCAAACAAATCCAACTTTGACAAGAGGGATTACTATGTGCCAGGCCAGTGATGGAACTGAGCAATTAGTAACTGAGCACATTTCTGATTGATCAATGAGCCATTAGGACTGAAAATATTAAATTCTTACAAAGCTGAACCCAAAATCCTTCATGTATTATGGTTATAGTAATAATTTTTTAAAAATACTAATACTAAAATATCTTCATTCTTGAGATTTTAATACAATTTTTATAAATTTACAAATTATAATTAGAACTTACAAGAAATAAGTATACTAAATGATACTTAATTAATAAAGTGCTAGTTTTACCTAGTATGTGAGCTGGAAGAGGTGCTTGACGTCCTAATTTTTCAGGACCGTAAAGATCCCTTAGTTTTCTCCTAACATAAGCATGTAGCTCTAGATACAATGGTTTGATGTCTTCCCATGCTTCATTTATTTCAGCCATAAAAGTAGGCGATTCATAAGGAAATAAAAGATAATCTGTGTAATCTGTAAAATCTGAAATAAAAAATTAATTTTAGTAAAACTGTTTTGAATGCCTCTCATAAGTATTGCTTCATTACATTTTATTTTTTGAGCATCATATAATTTTTATAGCCACATAAACAATATAAATAATATTTACTGAACAATACGCCAAGTAAATGTATTAATTAACTATTTTCCCACTTAATTAAACAATAAACTGTGCTGAATTGCTCATATAATGGTACAGTAATAAAAAATAATATTATCATAACTTACTATTTAATCGAGCTGCATAATTACTCAGATCTACTATTTGATCAAACAAGTCTCGTATTTTCTGACCACTTTTCCTGTGCCATTCTGTCCAAGAATGTTGCAATTGATCCCAGTTTCTACTCTTGGCCATTATAGATGCCAAATCTAAAAAAAATAAAACTCAATTAGTAAATATTGCTGTGCTCATTCCGAAATGTAGGATCAGCCAATTTTACTATTTTTGGGTATGATATTTTTTTTTAATATTTTGTTTAAATAACTTTTTTTTAATAATTTTGACCAGTAGTTATATGACTGAAGCAAACTGAATTTAAAAATAATCGATAAATTTAAAAAGAAATTAGCTAACTTACATTAACAATCATAATTTCCAATCATATTTTTACATTTTAATCCAATATGCAGGCGGATCTACAGGGGAGGCTTTGGGGCTGAAGCTCCCTCCATCCCAAAAAAATGGTAAAATATAAATATATTTTATGGAAAAAAAATATTAAAATATTACCTCTTAAAGTATTATTGTTCATATAATTACATTTAAAAGGACTTTAGGAATCACTTAAACACCATTTCATATAGGTAGTTAGTTTCTTTATTTTTTTCCAAAGTAATTATGGTTATTTTTATGTAAAAAAGCTTTCCGGCTGAAGTCCCCCTCCCCAAAATTAAATCTTGGATCCGCTAATGATCCAATATAGTAGAAAAATATATATTAGTCAGCTTATTCTATAAGAATTAGTATTTCCAGAAGTCAAATGTAGCTTTAATTATATGATATATGCCTAATGCAAGTTAGTTGTATAACTGGTGCTGGATTTTCTTTAAGAGCAATGCTGAGAGGATTTTTGTTAAATTCATCCTGATTGAGTTTATGATCTGAAATATTTCAAGTACTTGCTTCTCATTAATGTAATCCTTGCCACATAATTTCTAAATTATTTTATGAGTGCGAATCATCCTTTCCCATTTTTGCTGTATTTTTTCAGCAATAACTTTCTTAATAAAATATAAAATGGAAGATTTAAGATAATAATCCAAAGACAAAATATAAATAAACCAAATACCTAAGCAAGTAATCAATATTAATCATCAAATCATTAAAATAATAATTTACTCAACAATTAACAAAGTTCACATTTTTACTAAAGATTTTGAAAGATTTTTGTATTTAAGGAATGAAAGTAATTTTAATAAACAAAAATCAGAAAATGGTTTCATGAAATTAACATCACCTCCACATTCTAATCATAGATTGATAGAAAACATTAGAATGTAGTATTCATGTTTCTGTCTATATAACCTAGTGTTATTTTAAACTAGAATAAAGTAGTAGCTCCGATAATGAATGACATTATTCTGATAACTGTTAATTAAATATACTTACTTCTTTAATTATTTTTAGACAATGACGAAGATTTTAAATAAGGATATATTTGAGAAAAACTACTTGTAAATAAGCAATAGGGTTTTCAAAACGTATCAATTTATAAAAATCAAAAGAACTTTAGAAATGCCTAAAATTAAATACGTAATAACATTTGATAAGGAGTTATTACTGTGATCGATAATTATTACCTGGTTCCAGCCTCAAATCACATTTCAAAGGATCGTGGTAATCGCAGGTGGTAGCAGTGTTGTAAATTGCCAACATGTCATTGATGAGGCGATTATACTGAAAATTAATAAGAAAATAACGTTAAAGAACATCTTAATCTTAAAATTGAGACTAAATTAGAAAAAATATAAATTTGCTATTGTACAATTAAATTTTTTATAAAATATAAATAAGGTTAATTTTTTTTTATTGATTATGCCATTCTGGTTTAGAGGTGGTGGACCCCCCAAATCAATTTGGGGAGTTTATATTATGTATAAAAATTGACATAATCAGCATGCTTATTGTAAAATGAACAATATAATACATATATGAGAATACATTTATATATCTACATTTTTTTTAGTTTTTTATTTTTTAATTTATTTCTATTTATATGACTCTGGGTATATTTGAAAATATGTTAAAGCAATGGAATATATCAGATATTTTTTAATTTGAGGCAGTGAGATGAACTCTCAAGTCTCGGATGCTTCATATTTGTCGCGGGAAATGTGATGAAATATTAACGTAAAAATGGAAGAGACACTTGAATGAATCATAAAATCCTGCAATGTGTTCCTATATATAATTATTTTTTAATATAAACTAAAATTTCAATAATAGCAACATAGAGCGTGGTAAAATACTTGCGTATCTACTTCTACGCCTTAGCTTAGTCATCTAGTCGACTTTTCCTATTTTCTTAATTGATTTTAGTTTAAATATTTTATCCATTCACGTAGATTAATTGTTATTAATTTTTATTGAATTTTATTGATGTACATGTCTATACCCTGTCCAGTTGATCCCTCGGAAGGGCCGCTATGCCGATGTTCTTCAGGAACCTGATGGCCCTTATGTGTCGACTGTCCCTCACCCTGTCGAGGGGTATCTTGCTCAGTCTTTCGCTGATCCTCGCCTGTGCATCAGTATAGGCCAACTGAGCTTCTAGCTGCAACAATAATAACGAAAATATTATTAATATACAAAATGTAATTATTAGTTTAATCAAGAGATAGATTTTAATCGAAAAAATTCTGTTAAGCAGACTTTCAGAGGTTTTTTTTAGCTCTATTTGAACGAGAAAGTAAACAATCATCTTTTAGCTTGCGGCTTGTTGGAGTTCTTTCATTGCTCAGCGTATGAAAGTGGCACTAGAATTTATATCTAATATGCTTTGTACAAAAACGTTTAATGTGCTCTGACCGTATCTTGTAAACTTTTAAAGAAGTAATAAGTTTGAAATAACTCAAGGTTTTAAGGCCCAGTGGATGGATCTTTTCTTTATTGAGTTCTCAGGATTAAAATTTCATTCTGACTAACATACAAGATACCTACGTATGTAAGTCACGTCTGCAAGCTTTGGTTGGACAAGAACTATTTCTGAGCCTTTCGTGTCTTGGCGTCTATCGTTTGCTACTAAATTTGTTTCAGAGTTTTTTCCAGAACTACAGAACATAACCCAATAATTTAATATAGCAAAAATATAAAACTTATAAACATTTTGTACCTAAAATAAATTAAATTGAACTTTAAAATTTTATTGACAATATTGAAATGAATCTTACCTCACTACTTTTAAAGGTAGATTTTTAAAATACCTTTGATTAAACAACGAGTTTAAAAGAAATTAAATTGAAATAATTCATTGGAATCAATAAGTAGTGGGAGACGGAAGTATCAATATGTAATATTTTACGTACTAACACGCATTTCATAATAGTATAAATGAAACAAATGTTATAAAACTGCAATTAATAATTTAGTATACATTATTTTTTTTACACCCACATCAGGTTATTTTGATACATTAGGTATGAAGTTTTAAAATCAACTATGTTTATAAAGGGGCAAACGATTGTGTAGAGTTCGTACATTATATGAATAAATACAAAACCATTTATTCTTTAAATAATGAGGTGTTTTAAATTTTCAATAAAACTAATATATAAAAACCTTTGATTTTTCAATTAATTCTAATGACACAAATTTCGTCAAATTTCATATAACTACAATAAATAATTTAATATGCAATGTTTTAAATTATATGTTTTTTGCGAATTCTAGTTATGTTGATACACCATTGAATCAAGTTATTAAATGGATAAATGTTATAAAAAGAAATAATTTTTAATTTAATTAAGATCCGTAATCAAATAAAGTAACGTTATTAAAAAATATTACTTTTACCATGTCTATTCATCATTGCTGTATTTCGAATTAATATTGGGATTTCAGAATACCTGTGCAAAATTAATAATTTATTTTTATATAAGTGTTTATAATGAAGAGACTAACAAAAAGATGGTTTACGAAACAAAATTATTTCCGAAGATGTAAGGAAATCCTGCTGACTAATTCTGAAATTGATGTGAATAAAAAACCTTTATAATAATCATGACCTTAGTAATGGTGGGAAAATCTGATTTAAGAATGTGAGCCCACCATTCAGTAAAATAATTGATACTTACGTCTTATCGATATATTTATGTAGTTCTGAATCATTTTAGCAGTATTATTTTAATTAAAGATACCAATATTATATAAAATAATGTTTTTTTACGAATTATGCGATTTAATGGAATAAAAATTATATGAAAAGCATAACAAAGTATGTGTAAAATCTTAAGGCCATACAAAAAAAAAAAATTAAGAGCTTAAAAAAAATTAATTTTATCTTTCAAGGAATGCCACATATGAAAAAGATTTTAATTTAAAATAAAGAGCTCAATTAATGTAGTTTTGTAAGACCTGATAAAAGTTTTAATTACTAAAATATGTTGTCTAAAATATTACGTTTATTATTTAAACCTAAGAACAAGACGTATTTTAGTTAACTTTTGAAATGTGGAATTTTGTTTATACATCTAAATATATATTATATTTAAATTTTTAGTACTATTCAAGAACAGGAAAACGGATTATTCTAAAAATTTAACTAAAACAATAGATCTAGGTTACAGTGAAGTAGAGTAATGGGACTAAGATAGGCGGCGTTTTCTGGATAATTAATGCACTAGATATGGCTGACGAGCTGTATGAAAACAATATAACAATAAAAAACAATAACGGTAAATGGCGATTCTTCTTAGATTTTTGTTTGAAGCGAACTATGATTTATTTGAATATCGGGAAGTTAGAGTCAACCAGACCTGGACAGTATTTCGCTACTGTTAGTGCAACAGGTCGTATGTAACATTTTTACATGTTTATTCTCATTGCACTACAGGTTGCATTTTGAATTCTGGAACTGCTATAAGTAGTCAGCTAAATAGGAAATCAGCGGAGGGAAATAAAATATGAAATTATATTAATAAATCATAAAGAAATAATTGCTTTCTCCTCTATTATAAAATAACTCAATTTTTACATAGACTACTAGTAGCAGTTTGAAATGACATATTTAAAATACAAAATAAATAAGAAGTCATGTATAAAATACATTGTAACCATATATTCTTTTTAAAATACAAAAAAAAAAATTATTTCGTTCTAAGAAACCAATATACAAAAAAAATGTATTCTTTTTTGTATTTCAAATACACCAAATACTCAAATTCCTTTTATTATTGTACTGAGAATTCTCCTCTATGAATATCAAGCTTAGAATTTTTTGAAGTTAAATTAATAATACAATTATGTTTGGCCATAAAACTGATAAGCCTTTTAAAACTTATTAAAACCTCCAGAGTCCAATCATAAGAAAACGTAGAAGAGCATACTCTGTTAAATTAACAAGTAAATCTGGACCGACAGATGTTTAGTAGACAAAACGCCTCTTTTTTCTTAAATAATATTTTCAAGTACTTGTAACTTAAAATACTGTATTTTGAAATAATAATTAAAATCATTTTTGTCAAGGTCTGGATTCAATCCTTTGAATTTATCTTCTTCGTTAAAAAAAATCGATAATTATGGAAACACTAAGTGAACAGAAGGAAACTATCATAAAAAATCCAAACCATCATAATCGGAGTGACGAAGTAGTGTTCCTTGTAGCTATTTCTTAAAAAAAACAAAAAAAACAATGTTCCCACAAAAAGAACGCACTGCCCCGAAATGTCTTCCAAACATGGAGGACTGGCGACTTCAAGAGTTTAGTCACTAAGAATCAGCATTTCGCTCAATTTCGTCTTAATTGGCCTTTTATTAAAGCTGCATAATCAGAGAATAACAAAACATGAAATAATATTAAAAAATAATTGCGTTAAGCAATAAATAACACCAGTAAAGTAATTTAAAAAAATTCAAGTTGAAAATCAAGCTACGTTTAAGTGTTATTATTATAATTGTGGGATGATGGTGACTGTAGTGAATAATGAAGAGAAGGATAGTTGTGGTGATCAATCAAAAATTAAAATGGCAAAAATAAATAATAATATTTATTTTTACATTCGCCGATGTTTCGACTCGAAGCTCAGGCCTTCATCAGGGCTGATCATTATTGGTCGAAGAGATTGCTATTGATAGAATGGAGGTATTGTCATAATGTTCATGCCATAATCATAACATTTTAAATTATCAATTAAAATTATTCATTTTAGTGAAAATATTACCAACTCAGTTTAATATTATCTTCTTTTTATTATTGTAATATCATTTTTACAGTGCAGGCCTTCTTAAACGACCTCCCTATAGAATAAAGGAAGTAATATTAAAATGGAATTGTTTGATTTGTTTGGACAATTACATTATTGCATTAATATTTTTTCGTTAATAAAATCAATATAATATACCATAAACGTTATTATAGCACTATAACTATGCCATTTATGAGTACTGAATGATGTGGCAGAGGCCAGTAGGCACCAACGCCAGTACCGCTTTTCCGTCGTTAAAGTGCTTTTTCTACAAAACCGCTTCAAATATTTTAAGAAGTTGTCAGTGTTTTAGAAAAGAAATATATTCTCCAGACGTTTTATTTCAAGACGTTTTCTGTTATTATTTGTCATTTAATTACAAGAGTCGCTTAACAATCACCTAAATTCGTGAACTGTTTTGGATGGATTATGCCAGAAATATTTACTTTTTATAGTTCAGGATATAGTTATGGAAATAAAAAAATCCGATTTGGTGGATTTTTATTATTTGTTTCTTTTTCTTATTCAATTGTATTCAATGAACCAAGAACAGTTATGCTTTCAATTTATTTTTACATAAGTCTATTAAAAATTACTTTCCCTGAACTCTCAGCGGAAATCTATAAACATTTATAAAAAGTGTAGATAGAATGTGAAGAACCTAAGTTTATTATTACAGGGAAAAAAATTTTCAAGATTATAAATGTATAATCTCAATCAATCAATCGCTGAATGAGGCCATTCAATAATCATGTCATGGAATACCCCGACGTTATTATTAAACAATACCAACCTAGATTTTTAATACTAATGATACGTTATGTATGCGGGTAGCATCTTTTGGTTTGATTGACTCAGCCATGTTTGGGTATCTCCCCGTAGGTTAATATACACCTGTCAGAAATCATTACATTTATCTTCATATTAGTGAAAATATTACCAACTCAGTTTAATATTATCTTACGAATCCAAACTCGATTCCTATGTTTCATTCATTCCGCAGGCAGAGATCCATCGCGTTTATAAATCCTCCATTATGTAACAATCAAAAGCTTAATATAAAATGATTTATATAACATTAATTTTATATCCGTTTATCATAAATGTAAAATTAATCTTATAAGACCACTGAAATATTTACGAGTTCAATGCCGAGAGGTAAGATCCTTCAATTCTGGGTAAGAACAATGTCTTGAGGTATTCGAAAATACTTGACATTTTATCTATGGTTGCTTAAATTAAAAAATATATATAGTCGTAAATTCAAGGGAGAATCGCCAAAATGGAATGAGAAATAATTCGGTTGGGAACACCAGCCGAAAAATGTAACATGTTTGTTGCTGGAGATGAATAGTAAAATTAATCCAACATGATCTCGGAGTTAGATATCGAAGGGATTAATATTAGAATATCATGTTGATGAATCATAATTAACACCTACGCTATAATTGACCAAATACAAACGTAAAAGCTACATGTATTGTAATAAAATGTAAGGACGGTACGCACCATAAGTCGTTACATTCCTTACATACATTTTATACAATAATTTGTCTATTTCTTGTGTCCAAATCGTTCCGAAATTCTTATTAGATCTCACCGAATAGTTTGAGCCACCTGAAATTAAAAATCGGTCAAGCCATGCGCTCAAAAAGGCGGTACATTCATTGATTCCAAATCGTTTCAAAACTTTCATGAGATCTCACGAAATAATTTGAGCCAATTAAAAAAACTTTTGGAAAAAAAAGTGGAAAAGCCCAACAAATTACCCTTTGTGTGGCTTTGCCGTATTGCAGTAAAAAATACTTTTGATTGAATACGTAATATGTGGAAAAATGTTTCATGACTATATATTTTAATTAACATTAATGAGGAAAATGTAGACTATATTGCGTGTTTTCCACTAGTATGAAAACCTTTAAAAGAAATTTAAATCTATATGTTTCCTCTCAGTTATTTGTTCTCTAACCTTATAATGAAATTTATGGTCTTATTTTATTACAAATTTACTTATTTTATTATATATTTTCGTTACCTTGTGCAAATTTTCCATTATTTTAAATTTAACCTTTGATAATCCGAACAATTCATGCAATCTACGTTTTCGGATTATCAAGGGTGCCGTGTACCGTGAAACGATGCTTGGTTATCCGAGAAAATGTTCTGGGTTTAAGAAAATAATTAGTGATTTCAAAAATGGTTTTATCACCAAATTAAATAATTTTCGATTCCCAAAATTTTTGTCCTTTCAACTCTCACATTATCTTACTCTGAAAACACCTATCTCTATGCGGTTTCGGGACTTCATTCCGAATCCTTAAACACTTATTATTTAATCCTTTATTAATAATTTAAGAGAAATTCAGGTGATTTTTAACGCAATGCAATAGACCTGAGATTCTATCTGTAACTGTTAATTGCTTATCAAAAATATTTAAACGTAGTCCGTTAAAGAGGCAGATAATAAATAGGAAAAAAAACAGTTCAAATTACATTTGCATTTACATATTCCTCCGAGATAGTATTAGACAAGTTTCCTCACTGCACGTGAACATGGACGAAGCCTGACTCACCCCTGGGCGTGAGAACATTGCTAGAGAACTATTAAATGTCTTCAGTGAAGGACGGTTGTTAAACAAGCCAGACCAAACAAATAGACGTCTTAGAGGTAATTGGTTCTTTTTATAATTACATTGTTTTTAAATTGCAGCATTGGGGTCAAGTTTTGTATGTTTTTCCGGAAATTCCAATTTGATCATTCACATTTTTTTATCCTTCGATTTAAGTATTAAAGTCTTCATATATCAGGATAAATTAGGATACGATACTTATGAAACCAGCACACTATAATCTTCTTTGGACTTGAGCAAGTTCAGTTATGTAAGTAGATAATAGGAAAACGAGTTGACTCACATACAAAGCCACAGTCATTCAAGTGTGACTTCTTCAAAAGTCTTCTCTCCAGCTATTCATTGTATAAAGCACAAACTTCGATAAAATAAGAATACGGATATTCGATCCTAAAATGGAAAAATAAGTTTTTTTTTTTTGTTTGTTCTGTATTTGTTTCTGTAAATGATCTGAGCTAGGTACTTCAACAATCAAAATATGTTCTATTTAAATTTATATCGCATGTATTTCAGCTAATATCAACCGTGTATCAAGTAAAAAAAATATTACTCCTGAAAGTATTTTCTGTAATAGTACTTTTAAACGTATTAATTAACTAAACGTATTGATACTTTTTCTGTAAACGATATCTGAGCGAAAAGTATTTTTAAATTTATAATTCAAAATACAAAGTATTTTGTTTTTCTAAAATACAATTTTAATCAGCTAATATTTCAATTACTACTTACTTTTAAATTACTTCTCGTGATTATTTAATTTAATAAGTTTTTATTTAATTAATGTTTTTAGTTCAGCAAAAAAGAATCATATACAAAACTACGATCTTTTCAATCTAAAATTTTAAGGCTAAAAACTGTAGCCCTCTGGTACATCAACAACAAAACTTTACATACCGAACTAAGACAACCAACTAAGCGGACATCACAACGGACTTACCGACATGAACACGGCTGAAATGCCCGTCGCCGAAAAGGAGCTGGATGAAAGATCTATTTACCGATTTAACGAAGTAAACAGACCAGGGAAGAGGTGCTGCTGGATACTATTCTTCAACATGCCTCTCCTGCCATTTTCTTACCATAACAAAAAATCTGCTAATTTTCACTTATATGAAAGGTGCGGATGAAGATATGAAATAAAAAAAAAAAAAGTTTTGAAATTTCAAATACAAAATACTTTTTCTGTAAACAATTTAAATATTCAGCGATTGAAAGTGTATTTTAGAAACAAAAAATATTTGTAGTTTAAACAAAATATTTTTAATTAAACTTTTTCCCAGGTCTGTTGTAAACACAGTTTTTTTTTTTTTATATTTATCTTTTATTATTATTTTATTTTTTAACAGGTCTTCAAAGACCACTTAAATATTATTTTTATGGTTACTTTCTTTTCCTTGCTGAATAATCACCGCCAATAATAAAAAAATAAAATACTGTAAAGAACATAAAGACTATTTCATGTCTTAATATTCAAGACATGACTACTAATACATTTCTGATAACCCATGCCGAAGACAGAAAATTATTCAGTATAACAAATTCTAGTATTAGATATACCAATCATTCTGAAAATCTATCTAGCTTTATATATAAATATTGGAAAACAGGATGTAATAATTTATTTGGAATTCCTTCCATTGAATGAAACGAGAAAATTCATTCATCTGCAATGTCATATTGCGTTGGCGCATTGCAGAAGCTGGCCTTGTGCCATCCGTGTTTTTGTATTGTTGATAAATTACACGAGTATATTTAATATATTGATGAATTGTGTCAAAAGTGTATAGAAGAAACTTTTAAAAAAATCCTCGTAATATTCTGACCTTCAAGATTAATTTTTTAATACCTCTACGGTCTCCTTATTGAAACCGATCTATAAAGGAACTTGTCGCACTTGATATGCGGGTGATGTCTTTAGACTAGCCTTGGGAGCTAATTGCGTGGCGAATGGATGATCGTAATCATTTGTCGGTGAATCAATCGCGTTATGATTTTACATTCAAGAATTTGATACCGGTAACTTGGGTGGAGTTACAAGCTCTCAATTGTTTTCACATCACTCATTTAGCTTTTCATCCATCACTCATTTTTCATTGGAGTGTAATGTTAGAATTAAATCACAACAAATTGATATAGAGCAGGAGACTCGTGGAGAGGGAATTCAGAACAAATTAGTCAAAATTGGGAGTCTTAGTCGAACTTAGATCCGCGATCGCCTTCAATTCGGCCAGTAAAAGTTTCTTTTATTATATAAAATTACATGTTTTTAATTATTTACAAAATATGAAATTTACTATATCACATAAACACAAGGCTGGTATAAGTTTCATTATATGGATTTTTTATTCTCTTAGAAAGCTCATATCACAACTGAAGTTTCATTTATAAAAATATACCTCAGCTTTTGGCAAAGTTCTTTAAAAATCATCGTTTGTTCACCTTACAAAATTATTAAATTTTACTGACTTGATGCAAAATTTGTCATTATTTTATTTCTTAAAGTCATTTTTTGGGATAATGTTTTTGAAATCTTGCAAAATATGTAAACGAAGTTCATTTTACATTAAAAAATATTCACTTTCGTAATTTATATTCAAATCTTCTTCTGTTAATAGTACCCTTTTTAGGTCAAAAAATAAAATGAAACAAAAAATAAAATTACCCAATGAGCTATTGTAATAAAATATGTTAATGTTTCAATTTTTAAAAACTATTTATAAATAATTACTTTCTTAATTACTATTACAGGAAATAAAGAAAAAAAATCGATGGATTGGCAACATCGGGTTTGACTTTATAAATTTTTTAATATAGAAATATTTTCGTCAACACAAGCCATGGAGGTCTTAGTTGGTAGAGGTTTCATTGGGGCCGCTTACTTAAAAAGTTTTTAGATATTGTTTCTGAGTTTTTACCAATTTTATAGCGGAATCTCTCTGATTATTCACGTGATACAGTTAAAGTGTATATCAGAGCAGTTGATATTTACTGTTGGCATCTTTTTTTTTGTTATTTTAAGGAAAAAAAAAAAAAAAAAAATTTTTTTTTTCTTTTTTTTTATTTATTTATTTATTTTTCTCTTATGATATGCGGTATGATCAGCAAGTGATGGCCAGTAAGGTGCCCAAGAGGTCTCGGTCAGACGGAGTTAGCTCACCAGCCAAACAAAGGACTCGTCGCTGCCTACGAGAAATACCTCCAGTGACCAAAATGAACACTTCAGAACCAGAACCTCAGCCCCAACCAGGTACGTCTGCACAAGAAACGATTGAAGAATCACCTTTCTTTACTCCAAACCCCTACCAAGTGCTTCAAAATGACAAAGAAGTAATGGAGTCTGCAGCAATACCCAGAGAACCAAAGCCTCCTCCGATATTTGTGAAAAATATAAAAAATTTCCAGATGTTCTGCACCCAACTAAATAAAATCTGCTCTGGCAGTTATTCATGCCTTAACAGGACCAATGACACCAAGATAACACCTGATTCTGCAGAAGCCTACCGAAAAATAGTGAAGTACTTATCAGAAACAAATGCGAATTTTCACACTTACCAGCTGAGGCAGGAAAGAGCTTTACGAGTGGTGATAAGAAATTTACATTCCTCAACCCCCACTGAAGTTATTAAAGAAGAACTAACGACGCTTGGTTTCAATGTACGCCAGGTAACAAACGTTTTGAAGGAGGACAGGGAACAGCCAGGATTACGAAATAGGATCCCACTACCATTGTTTTTCGTGGACTTGGAGCCATCACCAGGTATCGAAAAAATATATGATATCACAAGAATATACTATACAATGGTGAAAGTTGAGAAGCCATATCCCAAGAGAGACATCGTGCAGTGCCATAATTGTCAGACCTATGGCCACACGAAGACATATTGCCACCATCTGCCGCGTTGCGTGAAGTGCGGTGAACAGCACAAATCTGTAGAGTGCACCAAACCTATACAAGATCCAGCAGTATGTGCCCTATGCTTGGAGGGACACCCGGCCAACTACAAAGGCTGCCAAATTTACAAGAATCTCAAAACCAGACACCAGAAAAACCGGATTCAAGATGAAGCACTAAGAACAAGAAGAGAGAGAGAGCCTTCCAGAATTGTAAACAATGATGTATCATTCTCCCAACTACTTAGAGGTAAGACTTTAACCGATAAATGTCAAGCCCTGCCACAACAACAACCTCAAACCCAACCTCAAAATCCTCTTCATCCTAATATACCTAACCACCAACAACAAATTCCTCATATTCCTCCTCCTTCAAATGCAACAGATCTCACAAGTTTGTTAGCATCTTTCCTCACCGATTTCAAATCCCTTGTTACTCCACTCATATCACTCCTCACGAATCTCGTATCTCACCTCATCCCTCCTTTGAAAAATCCTTAAATGACTCACATCCCTAAACCCATATCCATTCTCCTTTGGAATGCGAATGGTGTTAGAAATCATACAGACGAACTATCTACTTTACTACTTGACAAGAACATTGATGTGGCACTAATTACTGAAACTCGACTAACCACTAAACAGCACTTCAATATACCACAATACCTGACATATCGTACTGACCACCCTGACGGAAAAGCACATGCCGGTACTGCTGTAATTGTACACCAATCCCTCTCCCATCACCTACTCCCATTACCAATACATGATTTCCTACAGTCCACCGCTATCGTGATAAAAACCTTCTCCTTTCCGGTCACTCTTGCATCAGCGTATTGCCCTCCTAACCGATCCATATCCAATGCCCAATTCAGTTCTCTCCTCGACTCCTTAGGACATCACTTCATCTTGGGTGCAGACCTAAATGCCAAGCACCAACAATGGGGTTCCAGAACCACGAATTCTCGTGGCCGAACCCTGCTGTCTGCACTCAATTCCCAACGTTTTCACCTCCTTTCCCCCAACTCTCCTACCTACTGGCCCACAGATCCCAACCGTAATCCTGATCTTCTAGATTTCTTTATCCACAGCGGCTTAAGTCCCCTCAATTGTTCCATTACACGTCTAAATGAACTTTCCTCTGACCATAGTCCTCTAATCCTTAATGTTTCACTTGAACCTGTTCCCAAACCTTCTCCACCGTCATTCATTAGGGGCCCAGTAAACTGGGACCTTTTCCGCCAAATAATCTCCGATAATATTGATCTCAACATATCCCTCAAAACTCCCGATGACCTTGATAGTGCCGTAAATTCCTTTACTACCACAATCCAACAAGCCGCCTGGACTGCCTCCTTTCCAAAAGACTCCTCCAGAATTCCTATAAAGACCATTCTACCCCAACACCTCCTTAACCTAATCCGCACCAAACGCCGTGCCAGATTATTATGGCAACGATCCCGACATCCTACCGACCGCTGCTCCTATAATTACTACTGCAAACAATTAAAACTGGAATTAGCCACCTTCAGATCACAATCCTTCAACTCCTACCTATCCTCCCTCTCTTCTCGCGACAATTCCCTTTGGAAAACCACAACAAAAATCCTAAATCCTCACCGCATTTCCCATCCTCTCCGACGAGGTGATGGCTCCTGGGCAGCATCTGACGAAGATAAAGCTGAGGAGTTCGCCATTCACCTATCCAATACATTTATTTCACATCCGGAATCCCATCCTGCCCACACCGTAACAGTAGAAGAACTCCTTACATCACCAATCCCACTTTCCTTGCCCCCAAAAGCTATTCATCCTTCCGAAGTAAAATTTCAATTAAAAAAACTAATCCTCCGTAAAGCTCCTGGACATGATCTCCTTACACCTCAAATCCTTCGACAACTTCCATCCAAAGCAGTCATATTCCTTACATATATCTACAATTGTATCCTACGCACCACCCACTTCCCTCTGTTATGGAAACACTCCACTATTATCCTTTTCCCAAAACCAGGAAAACCTCTCAATAGCTCAACATCCTATAGACCAATCAGCCTACTCCCAATCCTTTCAAAAATTTTTGAAAAGATCCTTTTGAAACGAATCCTACCCATTATAGAATCCCAAAATATCCCTTCCCATCAGTTTGGTTTTCGCTCTCAACATTCTACTGTTCAACAAGGACTCCGAGTCGTTGATCATATTTCCTCAGCCCTAGAAAACAAGGAATACTGTTCGGGTGCCTTTCTGGACATTGCACAGGCATTTGACCGGGTATGGCACTCCGGACTGCTCTCCAAGCTTAAAATCCATTTACCTCAGTCCTTGTACCTAGTCCTCCGATCCTACCTCTCTGACCGCTCCTTTCGAGTTCGCTGTGGAACAGAATTTTCCAATATCTACTCCGTTAAAGCCGGTGTTCCCCAAGGCAGCGTCTTGGGTCCCGTGCTTTACATCCTCTTTACTGCTGACATCCCTGTTCATCCCGATACTTTTCTTGCAACATTCGCTGACGACACCGCAATCTTATCATCCAACTCTGATCCCGAAATAGCATCCTTAAATCTCCAAAGTCATCTCACCTTGATTGAGCACTGGTGTAATAACTGGCGCATTAAAGTTAATGAATCTAAATGCCAACACATTACTTTTACACTCCGACGCAATTCCTGTCCACCAGTACTCTTTAATTCCATCCAGCTTCCTTATTCAGACACAGTCCGGTATCTTGGCTTTCATTTAGACCGAAGACTAACTTGGAACCCGCATACTAGACTCAAAAGACAAGAACTCAACCGACGATACGGCCAACTATACCGACTACTAAGCAGAAAATCTAAACTTTCCATTGAAAACAAGCTACTGATCTACAAGACAATACTGAAACCTATTTGGACTTACGGACTAGAACTGTGGGGATCAGCAAAATTTTCTAACATCAAGCGCATCCAATCCTTCCAGTCTAAAGTCCTTCGAACAATAGTCGATGCTCCTTTCTATGTATCCAACAAAACCCTACATCATGACCTTAACATCCCATTTGTCCTAGACCTTATCCCAGAAAAGTTCTCCAAATTTCACCAGAACCTTACTTACCACCCAAATCCTCTTGCACAATCCCTATCAAGCATCTCCCATCCCTATAATCCTCCAAGAAGGTTGAAACGGCAGTGGCCTCGCGACCTTTTGTAAATTATATAAATTGGAGTTCTGGCAATGGCCAGATTCTTCACTCAAGACATGTGTGTATGTGGCTAAAGTGCTCTCGACCAATCTCCGCTGGCTTTAGTACCAGTGACGCGGTTGGAAGAGTAGCGCAGGGTTCTCCTGGAGTTCCCTCGCCTGATTGTATATAGGTATGCATGTTATTTATTTTTTTTTTTTCCTTAGTTTTAATTTTCTTATTTTTTAGGTTATTTTATTTTATTGTCTATTGTATATACTTTTGATTATTATTTTGTTCTATTTATTTTATTTTTTTGTACATATGGTGTGAATGTCATCCTACCTCACTATAACCAATGTCGAACAGACAGATTGTTATAATACTCAATAAAGAAATTAAAAAAAAAAAAAAAAAAAAAAGATATTGTTTCTATAGTCTGCGTAATATTCGATGGTTGAAATTAAGTAAGGATGAGTAAGCTTTGTATCAGGAAGCTTCGAAAGAAGTAGTGGTTGAGGGGAGGAGAAGTCATCCCAAATTGGTTAAAAAAAAATCACTATATCTTATAAAAAAAAATATTACAAAATTATCTCTAAAAGTATTATTGTTTGTGTAATATACATTTTTAATAGTACTTTAAGTAACTACCGATCTGAAATGTTCAAGAACCACTTAAAAACCATTTTATATCGGTAGTTATATTCTTTATTTTTCTTCCAAAGTAATAATCGTTGTATATATACTTTGTGGAGGGGAGGGGGGTGGATGATTCTAGACAAAATTTACAATAAAAAAAGCTCATTTAATTCATGGGCCTATTCCGAACGGAAAAGGAGTGATATACTCCATACTCCAGCAGTCACAGTACCCGTACTTGAGCATCGTATCTCTGTACATAGTGTTGCCTAAATGCGAGACTGAGACGACTCTTGGTCTTGCAAAATCAGTCTTGGTCTTGCGCAAGAGTCTTGCAGTTACTTATTAGTTTATTACTGTAGAGATATTACTGTATTTTTTTAGATACGAGAAATCTAACTAAGCCCGAATGAAAAATTAGAGGAGTTAAATGCAAAAGTATAATGGTTAAACCAATTATTTACATATAGTAACTAAGATTGTCAAGTATTACTAACTATTTTGCCTTAATTTTTATTCAAAAAATCGATTTTTTTACCAGTCCTGGTCTCGGTCTTGCAACAGTTAAGCGGCCATGGTCTTGGTCTTGCAAAGTGCAAGACCAAGACCGATTTTGGCAACACTATCTGTACAGCTGACGTATTAGTATTCCTGAGAGTACCTGTCATCATTGACTTTAGTAAATTTAATCACTGTTTTCTGAACACAAAAAAAGCTACCTTACGATGTTGTATATGTAATTTTATTATCTTGAACAACTTTTGAACAATTCCTTGTTATTCAATAAACAATGTGACCACATAAAATTAGTCTTAACTCCTTTTCTGTTCGGAATCGGCACATGCTTCGAATGATTTTTTTGTAGGAAATTTTGTCTAAAATCACCTCCAGAGTTTGGCCATTAAGAACTGAGACACCCTTTATATATATATATATATGAGGGAGTAGGGGTAGCCGCGTGGGCTAAGGCGATTGCAATAGGTTAAGCAACGTCGAACGTGGTTAGTACTTGGATGGGTGACCGCCCGATTTGGGTGACCGTCCACCAGGGAAAGCCATGTTGCCCGAGTCTCCCCCCGGGTATGTGAGCCCCGTCAGCCTACTGGAGGCAACTCACACCGACCGGGCGTAGGACTGATGATCCTACCCAGTGTACTTAAATCGGGAATCGGGATGTGGTTTACCAAAATGCTAATTGCCCCCTGAAGTTCGGTCCGTGGCAGATTGGCACCAAAGGGATCGGCTATGGAGCTACGAGTGGCCTTCCGCTGCACCATGGAAACCATGGTTCGTAGCAACCTGAGGTTGGGTGACTCCCTCCAGGCTATCTGAGCTCCCGCAAGTATCAAACGTTTTTAAGGAGACTACATCTCGCGGCAAAAGATCTTCATGGTCTGTAGTGCCAACCGAAAATATATATATATATATATATATATATGATTTAATTTTAGGTAAAAGAAGCTATATATATATATATATATATATATATATATATATATATATACATGTATACATATATATAAAGCTTCTTTTCCCTAAAATTAAATTCTTGATCCGGGAAGCTTTTAATAAAATGTTAAATTTATGCAATTTAAGTTGAAACTTTAGAATATTTTAGGAAACGCCTAAAATGTTTTTAAAATAATACTCACCTTAAAATAAAACAAATTTAAAAATAAATTCAAAATTCTTAAAACGCTATTAAAGAGCAAATGAAGGCATTGGATGGCTTAAGCGTAACTAAAGAATAACAAGAATAATCCGTAGCTAATCCAAAATAAAATAACATTACATTCTATTGCAACCATATCAACGTGCTCAGAACGTGTTGCCGTATAATATAATATATAATAATATATACATGAGCTTTTGCTTTAATTTGTTTAAATAGCTCCAGATAACAGATAACAGATAACAATGGACTCCATTAAGATCTATTTCGATGCCGATGCATACCATCAGACCTAGCCCACCATTCATCGAGAAGGGTCCGACAGTGACACAGAAATGGGATCCTTGGCCTCCAAAGGTTATGCAAGAGTTCCTCGAGTTCAGACTTCGCACGCCCTTGGCCGATCATTGTTGGGGGCGTCCAACATGGAAGTCTTTTATGACACACAACTCTTTGAAATCGAGGGAAAAAATAAAGGATGTTTTATCTTTAATTAGATTTGAAATTTTCAAGATATAAAAGTTTAATCAATTGTTCTTTCCGTTCCCAGCTGCGGTATGCTACCTTCTCCAACGCGTATCGTCCACAACTTTCAAGTAACTTCTTCGAAGAAATTGATATGGAAGAAAATATTAAGAGATTGTTAAATATATTCCTGGAGAAACAGGCAGAATAACCGATGTGGGAACTCAGGGAAAACCTTTAGAATTCTCAACAGTTAATCATTTCACGTCATATCTTCATCAATTAACATTTCGAAATAATTATTTTTTTATCTTTAATATTTTAGAGTATATGAAAAATAAAAGGTAGAAATAAAAATATGATATACTGACCTAATTAAAAAATAAATGAGGAATTCCTAAAGATGTTAAGATTGCTGCCATTATATTCTCTCAAGATTTTTTTTCCAAGTAATAATTAAGAGCTATATCTCTTTGGTCGGAATCTGAGCCTCATGTTATAAAAAAATAGTTATAGGTTCTCACATGATTCAAGGAATTCATTATATGCTATAATATTACACAGTTAATTCGTTTTAGCATACTTTTAGTATCCTTTCAAGAAAAAGTATAAAATAATTATATAAATCAACAAATAAAATAGATTTAATGACCTCTTTCGATGAAGAGCATCGCATACGCTGTTTAACATAATAGAGGTTAAACTAGAGAAAGAACACCACGTGAAAATGTAGATGTGCACGTTGGAATTAAATATAAAATTTAGGACACGCAAATATTGCTATCCTCTGAAGCAATGAAAAAGAAATTGGGAGACTCGGCAAGAGGAATCTGATGAGAGAAATGGAGTAAACCGGCTTAAAAGTAAATAAAGGTAAAATACAATATAAGATATCAAACCCACTCCAGTAACAAGATCTCCGTAGAAAAGAAATCATTCACTAGCTCTTAAAAAAAAAAATTTCTTAGCTCAACAATAGGCTACATAATTTCCAACAGTCATAAATAATAGCCCAGCATATAACAAAATAAATCGTTATCTATCCTTATAATAATACGATAGTTTTTTAACGTAACGATCACTTTTCCGGTTCTTAGGAGCGATGGATTTTGATAAATTGAGGCATCAAAAAAAGGGTATTAAATGCAGCCGTGACAAATCATAGTAACGTCCACTCAAAATTTCAGGGAAAAAACTTATAAATGATAAGAAAGTTTATTAGTGAATTACTTAAAAAGAATGATTTTTTTTTCTAGAACAGATCCATTATTTTTTTAAATTTTACTAAATTCCCTACAAAACGAAAAAAAAAAGATCATCGAAATCGGACTATTATTTACAAAGATACAGCCTATGGTAATGAACACATATTTTGGATTATTAGTTTGAATGAACTGATGTGATTCGATTGAGAAAAAGGAAATTATTTCTTCTCTCTCATAATACATATCATTAACTTATTTTTATATTATACTGTCAGTTGTTCACTGACTAATATTCTATGCGAATTATTCACACGGGCCAGCTAGTAATTATTTAATACAGCTAAAATAAAAAGTCTAGCACAGTGTTAAGCTGCTGGAACCATTAGCTAAGATTCAAGTGATTTTCGAATCCAAACTACCTACTCACTAGTAAATCAATTTAATAAATTGAGTAAAATATAATATTAGAAAATCGAATATAACGAGTTTAGCAAAAATTACATTCAAATGAGGATATTGAAATTCATATAACTGTTCTATAATTAAATTATGTCCCTAACATACAGAAGGAGTCTCCCAAACTTTTTTTACTTGAGAGTATAAATATATTCTCAAGGTAGGTTAATATTCAAGCGGTGTTCACCAAATTTTTTTGTGTGTTTTACCTCTATTTTTCATAATGCTAATTTTGTAATTTAGTTTTCTTCCTTATAAAAAAAAAAAAAATAATGATGAAGATTCACGAGAAAATATTGTTAAAATGTCCATGATATGGACTCATGGTTTGCGGGCCCCAACTATATGGTGTTGGATTTTATGCAGACAAAAAGAAATTCGCAAATTCAAGAGCTAAAGAAAGATAAGGTTATTATTTATGGCCAAGATATTAATAAAAATATATATATATATATATAAAATGTCTGTACTAAATCTAATCTGTGTACTTAACTACTAGTAATTAACAAGTAAAATGGAGTAGTTAACTTTTAGATTTACTGACAGACGACTAACATGGAATCCACATACTAGACTTAAAAGACAGGAACTTAACAGACGATATGGCCAGCTATATAGACTACTGAATAGAAAATCTAAACTTTCTGGTAAAAACAAATTACTGATCTACAAGACAATACTGAAACCCATCTGGACTTATGGACTAGAACTATGGGGAACAGCCAAATTTTCTAACATCAAACGCATTCAATCGTCAGACTATTGACAATAGTTAATGCTCCCTTCTATGTAAACAATAAAACCCTACACCATGACCTTAATATCCCATTTATTCTTGATCTTATCCCAGCCAAATTTTCCAAATTTCACCAGAACCTTTCTCATCACCCAAATCCCGTTGTACAATCCCTATCAAGCACCACCCATCCCTACAATCCCCTTCGTAGGTTAAAGCGGCAGTGGCCACGAGACCTTTTGTAAATATGGATATTTTGGAGTTCTAGCAATGGCCAGATTCTCCACTCAAGTCATGAGTGTCTGTGGCTGCAGCGCTCTTACTCATCCTCCGCTGGTTTAAAATACCAGTGAAGTGGCTGAGGGAGAAGCGTAGGGATCTCCTAAGCCTCCCTTTTCCCTCCACATGTGGAGGGGACAGGATTGGTTCGGAGATCACCTGGCAAATTGTAAATAATGTATATAGGTATGTTTTATATAAGGTGTTTGTTTTACTTTTATTTCTATTTTTATTTACTTATGTATATATATATATTTTTTTTTTCTTTACTCTTTTGTTCTTTTTTCTTATTCTTTTGTTATTACTTTATTTATTTATATTTTTGTATATACGGTATGAATGCAATCTCTGAACTCTATTATAAGTGTCCTTAAACTGTGATACTGAAGATTATTTCTCAATACTGAAGGTTTGTTGAGCAATGGAAGAAAGCTTGTTTAGTAAGTTTTATTCTGAGTGCACTTCGTTGTCAACATAATGAATGCTTCCTAACCCTCAAGCCTCTTATTACATTTTAAATAATGAAAATTAGGATCTAATATTATTTTTATTGGAACGCTCTGTTTTTCCTCTGATGATAATTATGATATAATTTAAATATTATTACTTATAAATGATATAAGTTAAATATAATTAACCTTATGATGATAATTACAGTCCTAATTATGATAAATGACAGAAACTAACAGATCATCTATTTTATGACGATGCATAAATCATTCATCTTCTTCATTTCTGACCTTCCTTTCGTTTTTATTTTTTTCAATTAACTCCTACCTCGCTTATTTTTTTTACCTCAATTAACCACAGTGGAATGGTCGAGATTCATTCCATATACCCACCACAAAATAAATTTCAACCTATCCAGGCTGGATTGGAACCGGCGTCGTTAGAATCGAGAATGCTAATGTACTTTAACACGCACGACCTCTTCCTTGGTCATCCTGAGGTGTAAAGAACCCAAGACTTAGGTATTTATATTTGTCTAAACAAAATGCCAGACGTTTATAAATATCCTTCTTCTGCCTTCCGCATTAAACCAAATAACCTACTGCAAAGGGTTTTGAGGAATGTTTAATGTGAAAGACTTTTTGTTAAAAGAAGACATAAAATTATCGTTTTTCAAAAGGAAGTCATATGGTTACTTAGTAAAGCAGATTTTACGCCCCAAAAGACCCTTTACGAAATTTGGGACATTGCCTGAAATCTACGAGATCGTCCAGAACAATGGTCGAGGTACGAATGGTCACCACACTCACGACCCCAGAACCTCCTTAATGACATCTTAACACGAATATTTCTTCAACAATATATTTCTATTCTAGTGAAATATCTCATCCCCTATATCTCCATGATTATAATAATCCATGATATTGGCAAGTTGAAATTATTGAACGTTCTGTCACAATAATGAAAATGGTTACGAGTAAAGAGACAACTGGGTGTTCGAAGGTGGAGGGAAATAGCAAAGGAGCGTGTAGATTGGTTTGCTGTAGAGTAACACGCCGGGTTCTTGCAGGACCGTGGTGCCATTATAATAATAAATAAAATAAAACACTATTTATAGTCAGCCTCTGTTTACTCCGAACTAGGCTTGTATCTCCACCTATGGAGGGAAAAGCAGAACTCCCAGAGATCTCTGTGCTACTCTCAACCGCGTCACTAAAAGCCAGTGTAGCTTCAGCGAGTGCACTGGCACACACTGGCAAATAGCCACCAATCGCTCTTTGTCCTCTTTGACGCAGTTGTTTCAACAAACGTACTTGACTTGACCACTCCCAAGGATAACAAATTCATATTACAATGGTACGTAATGAATCCCAAAACGACTTCGGTAACTTGAAAGAGATCCTTTGAAGCTATGAATACAACCTTGTGTCTATTTCAGCAGTTCCATAGTAAGCAGGCACTGCTGTAGAATGAGGTGATATTTCAATCTTCTTTCAACTAAGGGCCATCAAATCTTTGTACACTCTGTCATCAACAACCTCCATTAGTATTCCAGTAAGTGAGGTTTACCTGTTTACTGACATACTTCCAGGACATTGTTATGAATATATTATTCCAATGGCTGTATTATGTCGTTGGAAACTGAAATATGAATGAGAACAACAAAAAAACAGGAAAACAGAAGGACAGGTTGTTGGAATACTGATAGCAGTATTTTAATGGACGTGTTTCTACTCTTTCTTTATATCAAAGAAGTTTGAATGTTCCATCGATTCGAATAATATGAAAACATTTCTAATAATAAAACTTCATATTTAATTCATCAATTATTACTATTGTTATTCTATATTTTTTCATTCTCCGACGTTTAATTCGTTAGACCACTTTCCAAA
The DNA here is from genome assembly GCA_928085145.1 of Nezara viridula. Lineage (NCBI taxonomy): Eukaryota > Metazoa > Arthropoda > Insecta > Hemiptera > Pentatomidae > Nezara > Nezara viridula. The sequence goes on along the minus strand of OV725080.1, from coordinate 108,732,186 downwards.
AGAAATAAACCTTATTTTAAGATTAAAAACATTTGAACAGATTTGCCCACATTTATAATCAATTATTCAAAAAAAGAAATCGATTGAAAAATTTAGCTGTGAATAGAAGGTTATTGTTTATAATATAAGTTTAAACTAATTGTCATGTAACAAAATAAAAATAAACTAATAGTGTAGTTTTAAAAACAAATATAAATATAAAAGTTTAAGAAATTTAACATAGGGAAATCAGTCCAAATGATTTTAATTTTGAAATAAGGTTTTTTCTCCTTGAAATTATCGTAAACGATTGAAATGTCGGAGAATGGAAAAATTAACTAAGACATTCGTCAGACTTATGTGAAGTTTTATTTCAGAAATAAAATAAGTCTTAGCAAACTATATTAAAATTTAATCTTAAACTCCTTTAAAAACGAATAAATAAATTACATGTAACATCGATTTCAATAATAAAATATATTAGTTACATGACAAAGAATAAAACTATCAGTCAGTTGAACTTTCCAGCATCCCTATTTCTTTCTGTGTGAGTGCGTAGGGTTGCTTTTTATGTTTCAATAGATATAGATGTATTTAATAAAATAACTTTATTAAAAAAAATATTGAAAATTACAGTTATAGGAATAATAATAACATTTCGTTATTATTCAGAATATTGTTATTTATTTTTGATTTAAATTATTAATTATATTACATATATTAAATATGTTTCGAAGACTGGAAAACAGTGGTGCAAAACACGTCATGTTCGGTAAAAAAATTCGCCCATCTTAAGGGTCAATATGGAGTTTCGTCAATATATTGACCGTGTAAGGGTTACATTATAAGGGTATACAATCAATTATATTGAGGTCACTCGAACTGGTTGATATCAATTTTTTTTTTTATTGATACTCCTTCAATATTGAACGGTATTAATATAATTGTACGTGTAAGGGCTATACTCGTATTGAGCAATATCAAACCACATTTACGGAGCTTGAGAAGCTCTGGGCGGTACCAAATTTCCATTGTCTCTCGTGGCAATATATTTGAATAAGGAGGGGGATAATTTTTTTATTTTACTTTTTTTTGGGGAGGAGTAGATTACCCCACACCCTCCGGTTTTTTAAAAGTTAAAATGGATATGTTTCGGTATTTGGGTGATACATTGTTTTACTTTCATTTTTTGGGGAGAGTGGAGGAGATTTGACCCCTCCTCTCCGATTTTTTTAAAAAGATAATACTGATATACATATGTTTCGGTAGGTGGGTGATACTTTGTTTTTCTTTTCTTTTTTTGGATGAAGGGTGGGGAGAATTATCCTCCCTCCGAATTATTTTTTAAAAATAAAATGGTAACATGTTTGGGTAGGTGTGTGATGCTTTTTATACAAAATTTAATCATTTTTTTTTTATTACTGGACTTTCTTTTAAATATTAAATAATTAGGAATTAAGAACAGAACCAATTTGAACTGTGTGAGCTACCCCTTCAATATATTGCCTTCAATTACATTGCTTCAATAATATTGGCTCAATAATATTGACCGTGTAAGGGGCTCTTAAGACATAAGACTTTAAAGCATTTTATGTGTATTTTCTTATTCTGATTCGGATGAAACAAAAAATAAATTGATAGCTTTACATGTTTTTACTTTCGCACCCATACTAGGTTCAAATATCCGCCTGAAACTTCGAAAATAGGTCCATCATAGCGTAACCTACAAATATTTTATTTACGAAAAGTCTCGGAATGGGGGCGTTATCAAATTGGAGATCGGGAAACTTTGTCTATTTAATAGGAACAAAAAACTCGTAAATACCCATTTTCTTTCCACTTGAATCGCAAGATAATTTGAGAACAAATTCGAAAAATGAGGTAGCTTTAAAAAATATTGAGCCGTGACCTACACTCCCGAATTGTCTAAATAACGAGTTTCATATGACAAAGGGCCGAATATTTTTGTAGGTCACCTTTTTGTAATCCAATTATCTTACGATCCAAGTGGAAAGCAAACGGGTATTTACACGTTTTTAGTAGCTAATTAAATAGACGAAGCTTGCCGACCTCCAGATTGAAAACGCCCCAATTCAAAGAGTTTTCGTAAATAAAACAACTGTAGATTGCAATGATATGAAGCTATTTACGAGGTTTCAGAGGGATGTTAATAATTTGAGAAAAAAAGAGTCTTTGCCAAGGACTAAATATCAAGAAAAGTGTTAAAGATCTCCAGTTTTGTAGTAAATATAAATGTTATTTTATTATGACTCGCCGCATAAAAATATATATTTTGTCTGGTACATCCATCACACTCATTAGAATATGAAATCGATCATTAATATTATATTGCAGGATACATAAATTGGGTAGGAATACATCTGTTAATTATAATCAGATATCTGTTTGCATGGGGCCGTCCTTTGGGATGCGATAGGTTAGGAAAGGGTTTTGCAATGAGAAGAGGCGAGGCGGTATGAAAAGATATCCTTGGTCGTCTTATGTTGAGGGGTTCCCATGTTCCAATGTCACTTCTTCCAACTCTCCCTTAATCTTACTTCCATATTTACTTTTAGGTAACTCATCATTGCTGAATAAATAAGGCTCATTCAAACCTGTACTTTAAACGCAGTGCCTAAAATAAAGTGGACTTAGATTTAAAGCATTATTCGTTCGATCTTTTCATATGATGCACCATTTTTTTTTAAAAAAAAGGGTAAACAGCTAAATACCGATTTGTAAAAGATATCATGGGTTAACCAAAGCCTCTCAAAAGGACATTTATAGAATCGAAAAAGAGTTCTTTTATTTTTAGGTTAGACGGATTTTTTCTCGGGTCAGGGGAGCAAGCGGATTATTAATGTCCGAGTTTACACACACCAATTCTTAATTATTATATCTCAGTTAATCAGTTTGCCACACAAAGCCTGTTTTAGATATTCAATAATCATACAATATTTAATATAGATATTAAATACACTGAGTTAGGGTGGCATGTTCTCATTCCTTAGAAGACAATTATTTCCTAGGCACTTTCCTTTATCATTCATACGATCATCGTCCTTCTTATGTCTACACCCTTCTCCAATTTATAGTACTCAACCCATTCCACACTGCTAGGTCCGACCCTCTGACCTGTACATCCTTCTCATAGATCTGCCTCATTCCAAAATTCCTTATAGCCCGCTCTGTCACTTTTGGAATTCCATCCGATCAAAATTCGACATGAGCCTTCCTATACACATTCAAAAACCTACCTATTACTACTTCCTGTTCCAAAACCGTCAGTTACCAGCTTAAACTATTAATTATATCTATGTATTGTGTAGCAATCATTATAATCATTAATACTTGATACATAAATGATTAGTACTTGATTTCCTACTATCGACGTAGTATTTTCATTACTATTCATTTTTTTTTTATTCAATTATAATTAATGTTTATTTTTATGTTATATATATATATTTATATATATATATAAATATTTTATTTATAATATATATAGTATATTATTCAAGTAAAGTTTTTTTTTTATTTTATTTTATGAATTGAACTTCACTGTTTCTCTTTTTTGATCTTCATTTCTCCAAGGTGGTAGTTTATGTTGTTCAACCACTTATATATAATTTTGTTCATAGTTCAAAGTGATTCGTTCATGTTTTAATTGTTTTGTTTAATTTAAATATTGCTCTTACATAGTTTTATCTGTATTGTTTCTATCTATCTATCTAAATAATCAGACAACTGTTTCTTATTTAATATCTAATTAAAATTCATTTATTTTATTTTCTCCATGTACCTTTTATATTTTGTAGCTTTTGTAGCCCTGATGAAGATCTGCAAACTGAGTCGAAACTTCGGCGAAACAATTAAAAATGCTATTTTTTAAAAATTTAGTATTTATTTGACCGCACCCCCGATCAACTCCTTCTCATATTATATCACGGTCAACTATCTCTACATCAATAATAATTTACCATTAAGATGATAAAACAAAGTAATAATCAATATTAAACTTGGTTTAAAATTACAATGAAATGTTATTTCTTCTCTAAATCTTTGAACTATTTACGGTAAATCTTTTACTCAATGTAGTTCTAATACGTCTGATATGTTTGATATGATATCTGATATGTATGATATCATGTATCACCATGTATGTAAGGTGTTTTAATAACTTAATTTATCATATAGAAATTCCTTATTGGCTTCTGGTCTAATTAACCTTGCCATCATTTTTATCATGCACATTCTGTGAATATATTCTTATCCCTTTGTTTGCTGAAGTTTTATTTTAAACTGTATGATGTTACTTATTTATTACTTTAATGTGTAGTATATTAGCAATATGAAATGTGCAAAATACGCCATATGAATATGAATTTGAAGTGCCAGTCAAACCCCTTTTATTCTGCTACACAATATAAAAATTGTTTCTACCTATCTAAAGTCTTGCATAGTATAATACTTTGCACCGATAATATTTTAGCGCGGTGATTGTGGAAATATGAGAATACTGCACAATAACAAAAAAAAAAACATTGACCATAATGTTTGTCAGAGAGAATTTAAAATTCAATACAATACTTAAAGACAAAAATTTAAAATTAATTGTAAATAGCATTTGCTTGAGTGGTGTATCTACAGCATCTACTATCCTCACCCCTTCATGCAACAACAAAAAATAAATACTGAATTGAATCGAATGGACATTTATGGGGTCAATTAAAATTCTAGAAATATTAATTTCTACTCCAAAAAAAAAAAATTAAATCATAAATTTTGAGATCGTACGAAAAACTTTTGGGTGGCATTGAATTAATTGAACTAATTGAACATTTTATTATATTTCATCTAATTATTCAATAACTTAAATATAATGTAAAAAAATAAAATAAAGTAATGAAGGTTTCACTCAATCAAATTTAAATGAATGATTAATTAAAATAATGTACCAGAATAATTTGGGTAGAACTATTTTTTCAAAAACCAGTGCTTTATTTTTAATTATAACATTTTTTCATTCATATAATTTTTTTTTATTAGCCAATCTTAACAGATTGCGTTAAGGCTGATCTGGTGGGTTGGGTGTAGTGGATGGTGAATCTAACGTATGTACAGATGGTATGTGGTTCGAACCTTCGGGTTCGTTAGGCCTTTTTGATTATTATTATTTTAGCAATTTGAAAGAATTTTTTATCTTCATAAATGAAAATAAAAATGTCAAAATTTCCTAATGGATCTTATATTATATTATGGATCTTATAATTGGATATATATATACATAGTAGGCAGGCAAAAAATTCCATCCACTTGTCCTCACCATTAAGGAACCACGTTGGAAAGGTTGGCTCTGGGAAAAATTACAGGCTGCATATCTTTCGTTTCTTCTACTCCACACCCTTTCACGCCCGTCTGCAGATCGAAGAGCGAATCTTGGCTCATCTGTAAAAAGTACAGCACTCCATTCGTCCACACTCCAATGGCTGTGTTCTCGAGCAAAAGCCAGCCGTGTTATTCTGTGAGTTCTGGGCAACTCTGGTCCTCTTACTGGACGAAAAGCCATGAATCCATATTCATTTAATCTTCTCCGAGCGGCACGTTCAGAAATTTGCAAACCTCGAACTTCTTCGAGCTGATGAATCGCTTGAACAACGGTAAGGTGTCGGTTTCGTAAAATTCTCAAAGTCAAAATCGGTCATCCCGTGGTTCTGTTACCCTAGGCCGTCCAGAACCGGGCCTTCTATTGTAAGAACCAGTCTCCCAAAAACGTCTCGTAAAGTTTCATATGGAACTCCGATGGCATTAGCTGCATATCTAATGGAACGTCCATCATCAATAAGTGCCCCCCACACCACTAGCAACATCCTCAGCACCAAGAGGCATTTTTAAACTTATTATTGAAAAGATTAAAAGCCGGAGACTAAGAAATGTGCTGCAAGAAACGGCACTGAACTAATAATACTGAATAAACATTTTGATTCCATAGAAAGTAAACATTGGAATCTAGAATCATTTCATTGAATTAAGGATTAAGGGTTATTGTCCTCTATACTAAAATTCCTAATTGAAAACAAACAAAAAGATTACCTATTTATTCATTAAAAACAATAGACCAATCCAAAACAGAAATATTTGAATTTTTTGCCTGTCAGTGTATATTATATATATATATATTTTTTTATATTTGTCGTACCAAGACACACTGAAGTCCCATACTGCCTCTATTGTTATATTATAAAAGAATGAAGGTATGGATATAATTTTTTTTTTTTATTAATTTTAGATTTTTCTATAAATTTACACAGCGACTGAAAGATATTTATATCTAGATCTGCCAGCTCTTGGAGGAAAGCCGTATTGTTTTGGATAGAGGGGGCATCAATATTGACGATGTATCATGCATGATCATTTACGACATTTACAAATTGATATGAGTACAAATACATTATACATTATACATTATATATGATTGACATATTGTTATCACGAGAGTTTCCGGTAACTCTTACGGTCCTCAATGTCTCATTCTTCTTCCTCTGCTATTGTGTTTTAATTTGTTCCCACACCTTGGGGTTAGGAAACGTGCTAAGATTTGCCTTGACCACGATGCGGTTTTAGCATACCTTCCGAGTCCTATGTCGCAATGGAAATATTATTTTTAAAATCAGTCAGTTTAATTAATTTTTAAATGTTTTGAAAATGTTACTTTGCCAGCGATTAATTTAATACATGGTTGAATTCGTTGCTTCTTTTTTTTTTAATTCCTTAATTATTTATAATAATAAGAAAAGCCAAATTCTAAGGATAACAGAAACTTTATCCGATAATTTTTATTTCTATTTTTTATCCAATAAATTTATATTTTATGCTGATGTGTGGTTACTTAAATAAATAAGAAAGAAAAGTAATGTGGCTACAACATTGATCTTTCTAGGTATTTAGATATTTTGTAACATTGCAAGATTCATATTAAGATTAATTAATAATTATCGTTATCAGAGGCGCAGACTTCGGTGGGCCAGGGGTACGACCGTCCCTCCAATAAAAATTTTGGGGGGGCGAGAATAATTCGAAGTAAAAAAAAAATAAATAAATAAAATTGATAACAAATAAGCTACATGAATGAATAAAATATGTAAACTAAAATCGGTTGAGAAAATAAGAAAAGTCGACTAGCTAGTTAGGCTTAACTGTTTCATCGCGGTAAATATTCCTATTATTTAAATTTTCATTTAGATTTAGGAATAATAATATAGAAACATATCGCTGGATTTTATGATTCATTCACCTCTCAAGTGTACATCTCTATTTTCAAGTGATTTTCTTATACATTTTCTGTGATAAAGTTGGAAAAAATAGATTTAATAAGTACAAGCATTTATTAACAAGTATATATTTAATAGAGAATGTTTTTTTTTTAGTCCTACTGTGAAAACGTTTTATTATTATTTGGATGTTGTACAAATTAAGAAATCAAAAGAATTTTTCAGTTTATAACATTATTCATTTTTAGCTTTAAAAGTTATAGAAATGTACCAATGTTATGGAGGCTGTCTCTCCCTTCCCTCCATGTTTAATGTTTACGAATTGCAATATATCCAATTGTTTTTTGTTCAGATATTTTTAAGTATATGCATATGCACATAAAAATATTTTAAAAAAAACTATAACTGTCCAAAAACATGCATACATATATATTTTATATTATTATCTTTTATCTCATAAATATTCAATATTATCTTTGTTCGTTTCACAATAAATATGCTTTACATTTAGTCATAATATGAACTACAGCTATTTTCGTTTTTTTTTTTTTTTTTTATCGCCCTCCCCCAATCAAACTTGAGAGTCTGCCCCTATGATATTTATATTTTATGATAAATTAAAGCAGGAATCAAGTTTTCTTATCTTTATCTATAAAACTTCTATTTTATCAATAAATGTTATCTTATTTTATCTATAAATTTTATTTATTTTATCTATAAATCTATAAAATTAAAAAATATATTTACAGGAATTAAAATATTTATAAATGTACATTAACTGAAATGAATGTTTATATTTTAGAATAAAGATCAAAGAAAAAGAAATTTTTAGGAGAAAAAAAAGGAAAAAAATTCATGCACTTTTTCCAAAGTTCATGAGAGTAGGAAGTCCTTATATGACATACATTTACTGAAAAAAATAAACGAGTACCTCAAGTCTCAAAATTACATATCCGGTATTCTGCTGATATTCGAGAAAGGGTGAATGTGTTAATACGCAGTCATTTTAATATTTACATATTATATTTAATAATAGGAAAATTCATATGTTTTTATTACTTTTTTAAGGAATATCTATATGATATGTTAATTACCTATGTGTAAAAAATAGTTCTCCCCTATACTATAATATTATTAATGATACAAAAATAAAATTAACATTTTAAAAGTAGAAAAGTATTTACATAAGCTGGCATAAGATATGAGCTGGCATTTTTTACGATATCCCCAAAGTTGGAAATTTTCAATAATGGATAAAGAAAACAATAATTCGACAAAAAACGCTATAAATTATGAGTCTTTCGTTTATTATTTCCACACGGTTTTGTGTGTGAATGTACACAGACATATGTACTATGTATTGTACACCTGTGAATATATATATACATAATATAATTTTCTTTTGTTTTAAAATAAGTTTCTCTTTAAACATACAAATCAATAAATAAAAACTTGAAAATACTACAAATTCTATATAAAGATATAACACGAAATATGTAAAATGGTAATAATAGTTATAAAATCATATGGATCAGTTCATGCCAAAACATCTACCTCCCTCAGATCTTAATAAAATTCTCTAAATATTAATTAAATCTACATGTAAGTAAAAGCACCAAATTTTAACCAATTCTAGCGATTAGTTTCAGAATTTGACTTGAAAGGCTTTTGACCTTTTGAAATATTTGAAGTTGGGAAGACATTTTAGGCTCAAATCCAGCATGTACCTATTTGGTTTTTTTCTTTTTGTAAAACCAATATTTAATGACCAAGATCTTTCAAAATGTATTCATTTGTCATAAATTAAACAAAGAATATGTTGATACCATAAGTTTCAGCATAATTTATCTTCATGTATAAAAAAATTGTTTAATATTAATTTTCAAAATCGTGATAAAAATATCTAAAACTACCTGCAGCTTAAATTTCTTTCCAAATACCCCAATACAACCATATATTAGGGGAAACAGCATAAAATTCTATACCAAATGCAAAAATAAGTGAGTTTGAAGAGTTTTTTTACACTTTAAACCCAATACAGTAAATGTTAATTTACCAGTTATAAATACAAGTGAAATTTGCTTAAATTTCTCTCAAAATATCCTAGTATGACCACGTATCACTAAAAAGAGCATGAAATTTTCTATCAAATCATGAAATAATATTTGCGGAATTTTGAATGATAACAGAATTATTATAATGTAAATCAAATAAGTATTTGTGTGATGGGGAAATGGTGTGATAATCGATTTCGAAAATATCTGTAGCTAAAATCTCTCTCCGAATACCCCAATACAAATATATATTAGTGAAAATAGGAAGAAATTTTTCATTAAATAAAAAAATAATATTTGTGGGATTTTGAGTTTGAAGAGTTATATTACAATTTAAATTTATTAATTTATCAGTTAATATACAAATAAAAATTTATATAATCTCTCTCCGAATACAAATATATATTGCTTGAAATAGCATGCAATACTCTTCCAGACTATAATATATCATTGGAGGGGGCCATTGAGTTTAATGAGATTTATTATAATATTAATTTTTTTAAAAATTTGCGTATTTAGTTGTCGTATGGTCAACAAAATAATTTCTGTATTTATTTATGTTATAATTTTTCGAGAGTGAATAACTCCTTAAGTGTCTAGGGGTAGAAGTCAATAAATAGTCCGTGGTACAGACCCTGTCTTATCGAATTATTAACATCCGCCTGAAACTTCGTAAATAGTTTCATCTCATCGTAACCTCCAATCCTAAAAGAGTTTTATTTACGAAAATTCTTGGAATAAGGGCGTTTTTAATCTAGAGGGGGAGCAAACTTGGTCTATTTAATTAGATGCTAAAAACCCGTAAATACCCACTTCCTTTCTACTTGGATCGTAACATAATTTTATCACAAAATCGATAAAAAAGGTGGCTAACCAAAATATTGGGCCGTGTGTCCTATATAACCTTCTTATATTGAAAATTTGGGAGTGTAGGTCCCGCCAAACGGCTCAATATTTTTGATGGCCACTTCTTTTATCGATTTTGTGATCAAATTATGTTATGATCCAAGTAGAAAGCAAATGGGTATTAACGAGTTTTTAGTATCTAATTAGATAAACAAAGTTTGTCCCCCTCCAGATTGAAAACACCCCAATTCCAAGAGTTTTCGTAAATAAAATAGTTGTAGGTTACGATGAGAAGTTTCAGGGGGATGTTAATAATTCGATAAAAATGGGTATGTACCACGGACTACAAATAGGGGGTCAAAATACAAAACATTATAAAGGTCAAAATATAGTAAAATGAGATAATGGAGTGATTTTATTTATTTTTTTGCACATAGAGTGTGAATGAGCTAATCACATGACAATTACTATTGTCCTTAGATGTGAAAGATTATAATATTTCTAAATAAAGAATTGGAAACAAATATATATATATATAGCTCACAAATATATACGTACGTCATTCAATCCATTAACAATAGTGAAATAAATGTACAATTGTTGGTGGTCCATAAGATATTAAACCGTTTCTAAGCATTGAAAACTGGTAAGAAGAATATAAATATAAAATGAAGAGTTCATTCACCATCATTAATTAAAACAAACCTATATTTCCTCCTGAATGTAATGAAATTCAAGCATAAACACTTTCCTCGTTTAGCATTAAATAAACAAACAGATGTACCGAAACAGCCTTCACTAAACAGTTCCTAAATGAGCACTGGGACCAGGAAATCAATAATATGCTAGTTTAAAATAAATTATCTTCCTTGTCTATAGTCGAATAGTTTTTCCTCAATCACAGGAAGCCATACTATTTATCATGAGAACAACTATCATGAATTAAACAACTTATACCTAGAAAACTTGAAACGAAACTGACAATACCTAATTTTCGATTGACTTAATTGTGACCGCCTTAAACACTCCTAAGCAAAAATTATTGTTTTGGGAATTATTGGTTATGGTCAAATATTAAATACACACATTTTTACCATAATATATCAAATTATCTAAGCTCCACATCTGTCTCTGGCCATGAAATTGTAAAAATAATTAAATTGGCGAGTTTTCACTAGTGCTGACCGAAATCGCTATTGATTTCTTTGCGGCTTTATCACTTTGGAAGACCAATACGGCGTAATTGTTGCAAGACCAATATTGATAAAAAAGAAAAGAAAAACATTTTTGTGAATAATAATTAAGGCAAAAATAATTACTAATACAATTTTAGTAAAGAATTGGTAGAACCAATATACTTTTCATAATTGGTAAATGGTTGACTGTCGTGGATAATGAAGAGAAGAATAGTTGGGGTGGTCAGTCAAAAAATAAGGCAAAAATAAATGATAATATTTATTTTTACATATGCCGACGTTTCGACCTGAAGTTCAGGCCTTCTTTTTTGACTGACCACCCCAACTATTCTTATCTTCAATATACTTGTTCATATGACTTTTTTCTTAAATTCTTAAATTTCTCTCGGGGGAAAAATAACAGTAATGTCTCTATAGTATATAGTGATAACATTTTTTAAAAGATTAAGTTAATTTTATTAATTTGGTTTGGCCCTACTATGAATATGTCAATAAAATATCTAAATATACCTATTCTGTAACGTTTCTCTAAGATTTAAAGAAACGTATTTAATAAATAGCAATAAGCTAATAGGTAATTGCAAGACTCATGCATTTGGATCTAACAGACACATTGACCATTTTGGGGGACTTGGTTATTTGGACTCATGGGACTTCATAACGTGTATTTTCGTTGAAAACTCAGATTATAAATTGTTCACTATTTCGATACTAACCCTTACTATATATTACATATATAGATAAGTGAAAGTAAAAAGGAAGAAAAAAAATTGTTTGTTATTTATTATATTTTTATATTTATTGTTTTGTTATTATTTAATTTCTTTATATTTTTTGTAAATATAGTTTGAATGAATATAGTCACTATTACCATTGTCCTTGATTGAGACAGCATGTAATGTTATCCAATAAAACAGTTTTAGGTTATTTTATTTATGTCTAAATTTTACGCATAGCAATTTTTTTTTTATTTAATAGTACCTACATTACTTTCAGCAGTTTTAATACCTATCTCTAACTTCCCTTACGTTCGATTGCCAAATCGAATGAGCAGTTTTTGAGATGCAGGCATCAATATGTTTCCGGATATACACTAATTTACAAAGTGGATCATTCAGAATAAGTTGAAAAACACTTAATTCTTATTTAATTATTCAAACGTTTAAAACATAATTTACTGTTACATGTTGAGAAGTAAGAAATCAACAAAAATTACAAAAAGAGCACTGTTTACGTTGGTTTTTGGGGTAAATTTAAAATTTTGAAAAACTTTAATTTTGTTGGTTTGGGGCCTTGTTGGTCCACCTCAAGTATTAATTACTTCCTGACGACGATGAAACGTACTTCTTATCAGCATTTTGATGCTATTTTGAGGGATCGTCTTCCATTCCTTTAACAGTGCTCTAGTTCATCCAGAGTTTGTGGAAGGTAATTCCGTCCTGAAATCCATCTTTGAACTTGAGTCCATAAATCTTCAATGAGATTTAGGTCTGGAAGCCCAGCAGGTTAATCCATGCGGCAAAGTTCTTGTTTTTGAAAGAATACATTTATGAGTACATCTATGAGGTAACGAAAAAACGAATTCTGATCCAATTGCTTCAGTCATAGGTTGTGCAATTAGTGCTAAGACTCTGTTCAAGTAACGCTTAGCACTCGTAGTCTCATTTCGTAATCCCACAATTTCTGTTCGAAAGCCCGAGAATTTACCACTCCACATTATAAATGAGCCTCCTCCAAACGGGTAAACAGGCAAGACAAGGGAAGGATTGTATCACTTACCAGACCTTCTGGTAACTCTTGTTGGGTTTGAATCGTAGTGTAGTACGAATTGAGACTCATCTATGAATATTCAACCAGGTACAATCAGTCCATGAAACATAAATCCAAGCGAATGGAAGTCTTGAACTTTATCATGTTGGGCGAGTCCTGGAAAGTGCGAAGGTCTTCGGCGTTGCAATCCATGTTCTATCATCCCTCTTCTAACTGTGTGAAAGATAATTTGCACTACCGTGGTACGTCTTTATGTGCAACTCACCACAATTAGTTGTAAGCTCAACTGTTGTAAGACGTCGTGCAGACATTCTTTAATATCAAGAACAACTTTTAAAAAGGGTCAGTAAAAAATAACGAAAGCGGTTAGCGAAAAAAAATAGGTTTACGAAAATAAAATTAATTCAAGCTTCAAACGAACTAAATTGATGAAATCACGTCTTTTGTTGACATTTGAGAGAGTTTATTACAAATTTGTTGGACCTTTGAGAGTGGAAACAATCAACAGGTGTGGAATTGGAACAATATTGATTCTTCAAAATTTAATAAATTGTTAATGCAATGATCCGCTTCATGAACAAATAATTATTTAAGAAGAAGTAGTTGATGAGATTAAAAAAAAAATGATACAGCATTATTTCTCCATCTTTCTTCAAACTTTAAACCAAACCGACGTTCCTAAAATACTAGAGGAGTGTTAGGGAAAAAACGTTTACCCCTGCATAAGCGAAAATATTGTAAGGAATTTGATGAAAACGACATAGATATTATTCAGGTACCAACCCTCACAATCTCTCAAGAAATCAGATTAAAGTAGCATGGGATTGATTCTAATCTAAATCTAAATGATCTAAAACATAAAACCTGAGTGATATTTTTTTTATTCTGACTGCAATTTTTATTTAATTCTCCCACCCAAATACAAAACTTCCTACCTTCGGTAGCCAGGAAGTAAACTATTTTTTTAAAATCTAAAGATACAGTTGTTTGAATATTTTAAGCGTAGATCAACTTATTAATCACGATATATATTTATATTAGGTAAACGAATTCTTTTTAAATACAGTAGTACAATTTCCAAATTCAAGTTTAGTTTTTATGTTGCTCATGGAAACTTAAGACCACTAAAGAATCCAAAGAAGGAGGGCATAAGAACACCTCACTCCTTAAAATTATGTTCTATTCAATCTGAAAAGAATATTTTTAAAAAATGTAATAAAAACACACAAAGAAATGAAATATTTTGATTTATTTGTCCTAACACAAATATATATGTTATTCACGAAAAGTATTTTTAAACCTATGTGAAATTTCAGTGTAATTTTTAACAGTTTTATTTTTATATTGATCCCATTGAGCATTATTAGTATAATTAACTATCAAGCAAAGAAAAGCTTTAAAATATAAAAAAGAACGAAACATAAAATTTTAATTCTGTTTGCACCGTTTTTAGGAACAGATGTTTCCTATTGGGGATAGGTCTAAGGCACCCCTGTTGCAGTTAGCATGAATATCATTTTCAAAAATCAGAGCAATTTCTCAGGAAAATGATCGTGAAATATAACTTAATTGAGGTATATAAATAAAAATTAAGTAACAGCTTTACTCTCCCAACAATTTTTTCTTTATTTTATGACGTTTCGGGACACTCTACTATCCCATCTTCAGACAATATCTTATCCTTTTATCGTCTTATTTTTTTAAGAAGATTTGTCATAATTATTTTATATTATATTGTCATAATTCATCCCTTAATTGTATTGTGGACTCCTCAGTGTTGACTAGGCTCTTCCTAGAGGATTCCAGAATATAATTAAGGGACGAATTATGTAAATATAATATAAACAAATTATGACAAATCGTTTTAAAAAAATATGATGATAAAGGGATAAGATATTGCTGAAGATGGGGTAGTAGAGTGTCCCGAAACGTCATAAAATAAAGAAAAAATTGTTGGGAGAGTATTGTTACTTAATTTTTATTTATATACCTCAAATTAAAATCATCTCCCTTAGGACTTATGAAAAAATAAATTAACTGTTACCCTAATGCATCGCAGTTTAATGAAACCAGAAGATAAAAGAAAAAACTGAAAAGATATCTTCCAGGAGGTTGATAATATTTTCAGAAGTACATCGAGTGGTTAATTTTTATTCTTAAAATCATATATTGGAAATTATGGTGTAGTGCAGAAGGCGTTCTCTAAAATAGTCCTTAAATGGAGCAAGTGCTGATAAAGTACAATGGGAACTTACCGCTCTTATCTGCGTCGCCTCGTTTATATTGGTCTCGAACTCCCAGTGGGCCGTAACGTCGTTGTTACAGAACCGGGACAGCTCATCATTGGCCTGTTCCAGGAGGAAGGTGACCCTCCCTTGAGGAATGTAATCGGTTCGGACGTCCACCGGGGTGCCATCTCTGTCCCTCTGGGGCAAGAGAGGATCGATAGGCTGGGTAGGGTACCTCAGCGGATCGAAGTACTTGGGGTCTTGAGTTTCGAGGTACTTGTCGAGGTAGAGATCCTCGATCCTGGGGGCCGTCGGGGCAGGGCCCCCGTCCGGAGGCAGCCTCTGGACGTAGGTCCTGTCGAGGTAGCGCCTCTCGTCCTGGCAGTGGGCGAGGGCCACCAGGAACACCTGCAGCAGGAGCTCCTTCATGACCGAGCGGTTGTGGAGGCGCATAGGAAATGAGGCGATAAACCGGCGATAACGGAAGGTAGAGGAGGGGAGCTTGCACAATTACCTGCCTTCTAATGAATGGCCCTCGTATCTCCCACGGCACACGTCTGTATTATTTCGAAGGAAAATCAACAAATGCTAGTTATAAACCAATATTATAACTTATAACCAACAATCGTTAAATAAACAAAGCCGAAAAAGTTATTTAAGTGATTTTCAGAATAACATGTCGATCTTTATGGATTGCGTGGGTAGAATCTTTTTTTTTTTTAGAATCCGTGGATCTTTAAAAATTAAATTAAATTAAGATCCATAATTAAATTAACACAAGATATCTGCTAACTATTATTTTTAAAAATATTTATTATACGTATCTGTTATCATATACCTTTCCGAAAAAATTACATCAGTGGATCCAGAGGGGAAACGCGGGTAGCGCGTGCCTCCTGTGGAAGGGAAGAAAAAATTTATCTATTTAATAAATAGAAAAATAAACTTTTGTTATTTTTATTTTAATTGAAAAGTTAATTAAATTAAACAATTAATTGTTATTTATACTTTGTACTCAAAAACTACGATTAATTTAAAACATCTGAATATTAACACAAAACATTCTTCATTTATAGACGAAATATTTGAATATTGTAACTGAAATTAGTTGCTAGAGTGCTTTGATACCTTACAAACTATTTTTAATTAAATTTGCAGGGAAAATGAGCAAAAATACCGTGTTTTAGGTTCATACACGTCAATTATCCAGTAAAGAGATTGCGACCACCATTTTATTGCAAAATACTTGACGAAACAAAAATGAAACTAAAATTCATTTATCTTTTCATATATATATATATATTTTATATATATATATCTATATATATATATATATATATATATATATATATATATATATATATATATTATATATATATTTGTGTGTGAGTGTCTGGGTCTGTGTGTTTATATACTTTTGGTATATGGAATTGACTTGTTTTGCTGATGTGCCTCTCTCAAAAAATTCCTGAATCCCTCCATTGATTATTGAAAGATTATTAGATTTTTTTTATTGTATAACTGCTAAGAAACAAAAATATATACAAAAATGACATTTAAATAATAATTTTCAAATTAAACCATAATCGATATTTTTCGAATGTATCGATTTCTATCTAAAATCAATCAATTAATTCGAAAGTGCATTTTTTTTTTCAAAGACGAACCTAAATATAAAAAAAAATGAGAAAATAGTTGTATTTCTAAAACCAGTATTTTTTTCAAGGAATGATGAACATTTTTTAAAAAATAATTTATCAAAACATTTTCTAACTTTATAATTCGGAAATAAATTAAAATTAAATTAATTTCTTCATTTCGTGACATGAGTGGGTTGAAATTTATTTGATAAACCACAGAATCAACCATACTGTTAATTGAACAGTCTTTGAACATTATATGTAGTATAATAATGATAGAAGACAACATTGTAAATATTGTCATACATGCATACTAGTAATCGCAGGAAACAGTAGAGATTAGCACGTTATAATAAATTAAACATAAGTATGTTGCGATATTATCAATATCGATAGATATCGATATTTTCCTTTCGATCGAAACAATCGATTCGATATTATCGTATTATCGAAATAAAAAAACCAATATCGGATTTCGATTTTTCTTTTTCATTCACATAAAAACTTGCATTAATTTAGTATTTAAAAACATAAAATGAGCGTATTAACGTAAATCAATATTTTTTAATATCTTCATATATTACAAAATGGAGTTACGATTCTATTCATGAAAACGGCTTATGTCGTCGGCTTATTGTCAAATGTCACTGATTATACAAGTACACTTTTGTTGAAACTTAATTTTAAGAACGTTTTTATGTATTGCGACCAAATTTATCGATGAAAAACAATGCAATAATAATAATAGCAGTTTATTTATTGTGGAACAAGTCCCATTAAAATAATACAAAAAGACATGAATGTGGGCTAAGGATCCTCAGGGGTACATAAAAATAATCAAAAAGTAAATAAATAGTCACAATACAAAAATTACTAGTTACTTTCTAACTCAAATTAAATAATAAAAAAAATTATTTAGAACGATCTAATAATTTATATGCATATTTAATTTAACATAAGTGTTCTAAAATGAGACAAATTTTATATATCAATTATCCATGTATATCAAGTAAAATTAAAACCAGCGCACAATTTTCTGGTTTTACAAATGGAAAATATATCGATGTTCTAAGTGATTTAAGGTTATGAAAAGTAACTTAATGACTTTTTTATTAATCTAACGACAATGTTGTTAGGTATTTCAACAATTTCATTTTGATATCAATATCCTTCGATACGGGCGATATCGATGTTTTTGATTCGATATTATACTAATAACGATATCAAATATCGATATCTATATCTATAAACGGTCAATATTATTGAGTAAATAGCATTGAAGCAATATAATTGAAGGCAATATATTGAAGGGGTACCTCAATAATATTGAGTCAATATTATATTAGTTAAGATCTGTCTTCCACTAAAGAAGGAGGTTTCCAAAGAGGTAATATTTCTATTTTGTGGAAATGAATAACAATTAATTTCCAATTACTTTAATTGCTTTGGCTTTAGCGAAATTTAACTTCGAAACAGCTAAATAGCATAAAATATTGCCATTTTGTAAAAAAAAAAAAAATAATAAGGGAAGTTCTTCCTTTACGTAATCCAAAAAAGTATCCTCCACCTTCACAAAAATATAGTAATTTTATCATTTAAAAAATCAGGAGGGAAATCCCTTTTCCTCAAAAGTAAAAAAAGTGCCACTCACCTATCCAACCATATTTCCATTTTTTCTTTTTAAAAATCGGAGGGAAGGGAGGATTAAACCTCCTCAAAAAAAAAATAATATAAGTAAAAAAATATCCCCCACATACTCATACATGTTGCCATTTCATCGTTTGAAAAAAAATCAGAGAGGAAGAGGAGTAGTCCCATAAAAAAAAAATAATAAAAGTAAAACAAAATATCATTCAATACCCAAACATTGTCATTTTATATTATAAAAAAAAATCGTGGAGTGTACTCTTCCTCTCTCCTCTCCCTCCCCCATACAAAAAAAATAAATAAAACAAATTATCACCCACTTACAGAAACATGTTGCCAAGAGAGGCACCGGAAATTTGGTATCGCCTAGAGCTTCCCAAGATCGGTATATATGGTTTAATAATATTGCTCAATATAGCCCTTACAATTGCAATTATACTTTTTTATTTTTTATGTATTTACTTAGAAATATAATAATCTGTCACTTATAACTGTCAATTATATTAACGCGGTTGTTTCAATAATATTGAAGGAGCTTCAATATTGTTTCAATAATATTGAAGGAGCTTCAATAAAATAAAATAAAATGATATCAACCAGTTTGATTGACCTCAATATAATTGATGCCAATGTAGCCCTCACACGGTAAATATATTGACGAAACTCGATTTTGATTGAATAATATTAACCGTGTAAGGAGCCCTTAAGGAATATCGGAACAGCCCTAATTTCATATGGTCACGACCTTTATAATCACACAACACAGCAATGACCATTCCAGTTTTTCACCTTAATAATAATCCTAAATAAATAAAACAATAATAATAATAATACACTTGTGGTGCGCGCATCACACGACTTTTGCTTACCACCACGTTTTAGCAGAAATAAGTATTTTCAGACAAAGAGGAAGTGAAAGAATAAATTATGGACTCTCTATTTATTTAAATTTCATTGTGGGTATTTAAATTTGTTTAATTATCGTTATATCTACAAATTTATAATTTTTATATCGGTGTAATCTATACAATTAAATATTAAATAATACCAACGACAGCATTTATGAAAACCGCTATATGCATATTTACATAATATTGTTGAAGTCCGTATGATATTAAGCTCATTTAATGTACGGAACCTTGTCATAATCTTTCGGGCGAACTCGGGAGAACTCGGGCGCTCTCGTATTCCATTAGTTCCTCCATTTCAACTATTATCCGTTACGCTTTCTTATTTCTCCTTTAGTTAAGTATCAAAATTCTTTTAAATATTATATTTAACTATTAATTTGAAATGGTAAATTATTTCAAATACAAAAAATTAAAGGTACTTTAGAAGAAGCTAATATTGAAAATTAGCCATTTAAGCTCTGTTAGAAAACATCAAAGAGAGTAAAATTTACATTATATTAAAAACTGCTAAATAATACGCTGATATACTGAGTTTAATCAAAATCGTTAGAGCCGTTTTTGAGAAATTCGTAAAAATGTGTCAAATCGATTATATAAAATGCCACTTACGGTAAGGCGATTTTGATTAAAAAGTTACTATAACATCCAAGGCATATGCAAACCTTAAATATGCAATTTCATTTTCGTACGACTTTTCATTTTTGAGCTGGACTAATCACATATATACTCATACACACACACACACAGACCATATTGCCGGACTTGGTTATTTGTACTCCAGACTTCAAGCCTGTATTTCGGTTGAAAACTCAGATTCAAAAAGTTTCACGATCGCAATGCTTACCCTTACTATGTATTACATATATGGGTAAGTGAAAGTAAAAAAAAAATTAATGAGCAATTGTGATGATAACTTACATATATAAGCAAGCACGAAACACAAACAGAAAGTCTTCCATAAAATCTAAATCATTAGAAAAGAGTAAATATTTAAGAGCAGAAGCCCAGCACTAAGGCATTACGTAAAATCGACCATGAAATTTTGGCTTTGTTATTAATCTGCTGAAAAAAAATGATCGAGATAGAAATTTTAAGAAAAAACTCTTGGAAGATTGCAAGTTTATCGCAAGTGGTTCTACAAGGTCACTCTATGAATCAGACAGACGTAAGACCCTGAAACTCCCTGTGAGGGACTGATTAATTAGTGTGGTAATAAAATTGATGAGTAAGGTATAACGGGGTATAAATCTTCTCCTAGGTCGGATTTGAGAAAGTTATATAAGAAACTAAATGCAATTTTATATAGATAATTCTATAGATTAGATAACTAGATAAGTTTGTGTTTTGATAAACAATGTAAATTTATTTTCTGTGAACATTTATGTTTTATTCCGTCGGTTTATATCCAAAAGTTAGGAAGTTCATATTCGTTAATTTCTATCTAATTTATAATGATACTTTAATATAGCTGACATTTCAGGAGTGTTACCGTCTAGGTGTGGTGCTCTAAATAAAATAACCCGAATGGAAGCGTAAACAAAATTTATTTGTTAATAATTTTGAGTATTACAACTAGGACGATACATTACACTAAATAGTATCAACTTATTACTAGGCTGAAGATCTAGAGTCGGTAGCACCCAGCAACACTAGCAGTTCCAGGATTTGATTTTAGGGGGTCTTCAGCAGGAAAGTTTTTTTTCTATGTATATGCATATATGTATATACACTGACAAGCGAAAAATTCCACCCACTTAATTTTTTCATGTTTTCATCTAAAAATATTTCTGCTTTGGATTGGTCTATTGTTTTTAATGAATAAATAGGTAATATTTTTGTTTGTTTTCAATTAGGAATGTTAATATAGAGGACAATAACCCTTAATCCTTAATTCAATGAAATGATTCTAGATTTCAATGTTTCCAAGATTCCAAAACGAACCATTATTATTCTAAAAGAAATTAATTACATCATCGTTTAGTAGCGCGTGTTTCCTCCTCTTGCCTTCAGTACTTCTTGAAGACAACTCGGCATACTTTCCACCATTCGGGAAATGTCCCTTTGCTGGAGGATAGCCCATTCCTCCCGAAGAGCCCTTTCAAGGTCCTGTAGTGTATCAGGAAGTGTTGCACGCGCTCTTATTCGTCTTCCGAGATTATCCCATAAATGCTCAATGGGATTAAAATCTGAAGAACTTGCTGGTCAGGCTAAAACCTCAATATTGTTCTGTTGAAGGAACGCCTGCACTATGCGGGCGATATGTGGGCGTCCATTATCGTGCATTAGAATAGACCGATCGCCGATTTCGTTGAGGATAGGCAACACATGAGGTTCCAAAATCTCATACATAGAGAATGACCGTCAAAGATCCTCCACGAACAACAACCAATTCTGTGCGGCACTCCATTGAAATCCCAGCCTACACCATTAAGGAACCACGTTGGAAAGGTTAGCTCTGGGAAAAATTACAGGCTGCATAATTTTCGTTTCTTCTTCTCCACACCCTTTCACGCCTGTCTGGAGATCGAAGAGCGAATCTTGACTCATCTATAAAAAGTACAGCACTCCATTCGTCCATAGTCTAATGGCTGTGTTCTCGAGCAAAAGCCAGCCGTGTTACTCTGTGTGTTCTGGTCAACTCTGGTCCTCTTACTGGACGAAAAGCCATTAATCCATACTCATTTACTCTTCTCCGAGCGGTACGTTCAGAAATTTGCACACCTCGAACTTCTTCGAGCTGATGAATCGCTTGATCAACGGTAAGGTGCCGGTTTCGTAAAATTCTCAAAGTCAAAAACCTGTCATCCCGTGATTCTGTTACCCTAGGCCGTCCAGAACCGGGCTTTCTATTGTAAGAACCAGTTTCCCGAAAACACCTGACGGCGTCTCGTAAAGTTTCATATGGAACTCCGATGGCATTAGCTGCATATCTAATGAAACGTCCATCATCAATAAGTGCCACACCCCCAGTTTACTTAAATCAGGAATCGGGATGTGGCCTAGAAGACGGTCTATAGCGCCAACCGAAAAATATATATATACGATTATTACTTTGTAAAAGAAGAAATAGCAACAGACTAACAATTGGAAGAAACTGACAATCTATATGATATGGTGTTTAACTGATTCTTGAAGCACTATTAAATCTAATAATACGGGCAATAGTACTTTTATAGATAATTGTTTAGTACATCTTTCATAAGACGTGGTTATAATTTAGCATTTTGGGGAAGAGGCATCGAAAGCCACTCTCCTTCCCTCCCTCCACCCCATACCGTAGATGCGTCTGTGCCCAGCGAGAATAGTTCTCAAAGTATAACAAACTGTTGAAATATCTACCTCAAGTTGAATTCATACAAAAAGTAGTTATAAAACAAGGAACACACTGAATTTCGAATAAAATACATAATCATATTAAACACAAACACTTCCAAATAATTACTTCAAACGATTCGAATCATTGAAACATAAATTCATTCTCTATTCAAAACAAGACATTTTCCTGTTTTTTTTTAGTGTATTTGTTTTTATACAGTTGTAAGTAACATTAATAAAATAATAAAATTAAAATAATCTTTTTTTTCTCAAACCTATGAATGAATTACACTAAGAAAAAATAAATTTAATATTAAAGTATCTATTAAAGGTATCTGTAACAAATTATCGTTTTTCTTTAATTAATATTTCCCCTTATTCCAAAAATCAGAGGTTGGAAAGTAATTTCTTTTTCATTATTTTTTCACTGAAGATGCATGTCAAAATTTTTCTTTATTATTACATTCCAAAAAATAAAGCTCCTAAAATTAATATAAAGGTATTGAAAAATTAATCGTCCTTCTTTTATATCTGACTTAGATATGGAAGATAGCAGAGGATTAAAAAATTAATTTGATTAGATCATACGACAATGATTGAGCTGGAAATATTTACAAATAGAATAAAATTAAATATTTTTTAAATCTTCTTGCTGTACTAACGTTCAAACGGGTGAAATATAAGTCGGCGGAATATTTGGCGTATTATGTATATTACTCATGGTACATTTTTTTTTACAATTTTACCTTTCAAAAATGTAAAGGTGGTTCTATGACAGCGAAGACATGTTTGTAGAGTTCTAATTTTCACGAACTTCGCAAGCATTTTCAAGCCGAACCAATGTTGGCATACCATCCAACCCTTAGAGGCGGTAGACATTCGGCTAGAAAATGCTGGCGAAGTTCGTGAAAATTAGGACTCTACAAACATGTTTTCGCTATCATAGAACCACCTTTACATTTTTGAAATGTAAAATTGTAAAAAAAAAAAAAAATGTGCCATGGGTAATATACATATTACGCTAAATATTCCGCCGAATATTAGTATAGCAAGAAGATTTAAAAAATATTTAATTTTATTGATTGTCAAATAAAAACTTTTTACTCCGAATTCCTTATGGAAATTTTTCTTCTTGTTTTACAGATAAGATTCAGATCAATTAGTCAATATTTAGGTTTGTCAGAGTTTATTTTTAAACTGACAAGTGCCGCCAAAATTTCCCAGAAACTCTCAAGAATTTGTATCAAGACACTTCAAGTGCTTATTTCTGTGGCCCCACAGCACGTCATAAAAAGGAGAAAGATAACAATCGATAAATTTTTAATTTATAACAGGCCAAGTCTGTCCTGATAAGAGAACCATTACTCATTATGGCTTACTACTTTTTTATACAAATGGAAGTACTAAGAAATTGAATATAATAATTAGTTTAGTTACTAATAGGATAATAGGATCCGTTTTCATAGAAAGTAATGTAATGCTGTTTTATCTTATATGGAGTTATTTAAGAATTTGTATCGTAAAATATCGGTGTAAGTTAATAGCCTCATTTTTTTTTAAATATTAAATTGACTTCGATTTAAAATGTGATCGTTTTTTAAAGTACTAGTCAAAATAAATGTATACTTTTGATGATACCAAGTGGACTTACACTACTTTTTAAATCAATAATACTTGGAAATAACACATTTATGAAATATTAAATACGGGTCTCATTTTAATAAAAGGTTAATTAATAAAATTAACAATTAGTAATTTTAAAGGTAACAAGACTTATTTATTCGAGTCAAGTGAACAAACATAGAAAACTTTTAAGTTTTATACGGAATAATAAACGGGTGAATTACATGTCAAATATCAGTGTTGCCACATATATACATATAAAGTTTTTTTAGTTTTTTATTTATTTAGACACATAATATTCTGTCTCGAGGACAATAATTATAGTGATAAATGAATACATTCACACCATATATACAACAAATATAAAATTAACAAAAGTAAAATAATAAGTGAATAATAATAAATAAAATCTATGTACAATAAAAAAATAAAATAACCTAAATATAAGTAAATTAAAAACATAAAAACACAGTCATACCTATATACCATATATACAATCAGGCGGGGAACCCAAATCCCTACGCTACTCTCTCAACCGCGTCACTGGTGCTAAAGCCAGTGCAGTTTGAGCGAGAGCGCTTTAGCCACATACACTCATGTCTTGAGTGGAGAATCTGGCCATTGCCAGAAGTCCAAGATATATATTATAAAAGATCTCTGGACCACTGCCGCTTCAACCTTCGAGGAGGGTTGTAGGGATGTGTGGAACTAGATAGGGATTGGGCTAAGGGATTTGGATGATTGACAAGGTTCTGATGGAATTTGGAATTTTTTTCAGGGATAAGGTCAAGGACAAATGGGATATTAAGGTCATGATGTAGGGTTTTGTTGGTTACATAGAACGGAGCATCGACTATTGTTCGGAGGACTTTGGACTGGAAGGATTGGATGCGTTTGATGTTAGAAAATTTTGCTGTCCCCCAAAGTTCAAGTCCGTAGGTCCAAATAGGTTTCAGGATTGTGTTGTAGATCAGTATTTTGATGTCAATTGAAAGTTGAGATTTTCTGGTCAGTAGACTGTATAATTGGCCGTATCGTCGGTTAAGTAAATACATATAAAGTAAAGATATTATGTAGAATAATTTTTAACTAAACATTATATCTTTGCTGAAATTGGACTTACATTAATTTAAAAGCAAATACATTTGTAATTTCATTAGCTGCGTAAATTTATATTGATAAAATTATGAAAATTTTAAACAAATTTTTAGGGGGAAACATCTTAAATATAAAGGTGCGTTTAGACAATTCACAAACTATGGAAAACACGATTATCTAACATAACTAACAGCGACATTATTGCTAAACCTAACTATTTATTTTATTTATCTTGAAACAGACAACAGATAGAAAATATCGAAAACTATAAACTAAGACATTAGTATATTGAAATAAACATTTACATATCTGTATGCCCCATAGTTTTTGAAATGTCTAAATGCACCTTTATATATAAAAAGCTCATAGAAAATTACATATATTGTTGCCACTATATATATTTTTTATGAAAAATGGACTTACACCACTTTCAAAGAAAAAGGCTCACATATGGAACAGGTTTCGTGGAAACAATCCCGTATAAACCTTTCAAAGAATAGATTATAATGATAAAATGAAATATCTAATATTTGTATGATGTTCAGAAACATTTGGTTCATTCATTAGCTACGATTCTGAAAGAATAACTTGATAAAATTATTATAAAACCGAGATATTTGTAAGTCAGATTGATGTACTTAGTATATAATGAAATCTGTCAATAAAATGTTTGCTTAAATATTAGAGATTCGAACTTAGGTTAAACCATTTTTTGGCGGCTCTGAAGCTCACAAAGGAATTATGATTTTTAACTATGATAACGACAGTGAGTTTACTTTTTGATTATATTGATAACATTTGCCGGGAACTCCTCTGATGTATGAGTTTATAGATTTTCAAGGTGAAAAAAATACTCTGATTATAGAACCATATTAATTAATAACTAAAAATAATCAAACCAAAGCTCGAAATGCGCTACGGTAAAATAGAAACCTAGATTAAAGTTCAATAATTCAAAACCAAAATAAAAACTTTAAATACTTTTTAATCTAATCTTTAATACTTTAAATTATATATATATATATAAACGTGAGTATGTAAAGTTTAAAATAAAATAATTACTAAACTAACCTTCGGTGACAAAACCTCTTCTTTGTAGGTTTGTTTATCTCATGAAATTGAGTTAAGGTAACTAAACACAGTAGAGAATCCAAGATTTCATTTTGGGAGCTTGTATTTTTTTTTTTTTTTAATTACGGTAATTAATTTGGAAGAAAAAGAAAGAAACTTTTTTAAAGTCTTTCGAAATATACAAATGTTGACTTTTACAGGAGGGGGGGAGGGGCGCGGAAAAAGTAGAAAGAATATGCTACAAAATTAAGCTAGGCCCCCTTGCAAAAATCCTAGTTCCCGCTCTTTACCTAAACACTTTATCATAAAATCCAAATTTATCAGTATTATAAATAATTTCAAATGTCATTTTAATTAGTTTTATTTCGAAATAATTTCAGAATTGAGAGATACTCACTAGTATTTCATTAAAAAAAATTATATGCATAATTTTCAATCTTACTTTGTTTAGGTATAATCTTTTGTGTATAAAAAATATCCACAGTTAGTGTGCATTAATAATAAACTATACCAAATATATATTGTAAAAACTATTTCTCTGTTTTAATGTATATATAATGTTAGGTATGTCGAAAATAAAAATATTTTTCATCTCATAGATTATACTTTAAGCAGGATTATCTCAAGAAAGATAAAAAATAGCAGTCATGTCAATGAAATGTTTAAAAAAAAAAACCTTAGGTATTCCAATTATAAAGTGGATCAGGTCAACGACATTGGGTTGTTGGACCGTCGTAAATTATTCATTAATTAATAGTTAATTTATTGGTTTCCAAATCGGTTAAAAGGTGAATAACAGAATTGGCAGTGGCTGTTATCAATCAATTTGCCCGGGATACACTCACCTGTGATAGCCGTTATCTCTTGAGTACGCCTTATCAGACAATTATGAGAATCTGCCTAGATCTCAGTTCGCCCTCGCCTTTGGTTTCGGAACGTCTCATCGATGGCGTCCAAACTGAGGTTTTTTCCAGTAACGGTATTTTTTGCACTTCCGGGCACCTTCCTCATTACGTAAGTTCATTATCAAGTATTATTATATAATATTAATAAACATAGTCATATCTAATAATCCTATCAGACCATAAGACTACCTGCTCTATGTTTAGCATTTTCGGGTTTTCGTTGTATAATTTGTTGCAGTAACGGATTCAAGATTTAATTTTTTTTTTAAATACATATAAATATAACAATAATTACGACAGTAATTTATAAAAAATGAAGTTTAAAAGAAGAAATGGTAATTATAGCAACAATAATTATTTTAGTGATCTTTTTTTTTCTCAACACGTTTTTATATTTATTAGTTATATATGCTTTATAATTCAAAGAGTACATATTTTTAATGTTAAGTGTAAATCTCAGATCATTCACAAAAACAAATGTTGACTAATTAAAAAAATATATTTTTCTATTTTGGGAGGCTTATGGCTAAGAGCTCGCCGATGGACCCGCCAGTTGTTGCACTTCCATTCAGTTCAAATAAATTCTCTCTGTTTCGTAGACAATTTTCAAATTTAGAGTTAGTTTTCATGGTAACAGTTATTTTAAAACTGATTTATTTTATTGTTTTCTACATCTAGTTCATTTTAAAAATAGTTTATTATTAATAAAAATAAATAATATTCTAACCTCCTCTTCCATATGTATACATACAAATAATTCAATTTAATAAATAATCACTCCTTTTATCAATGTTTGAAGTGCAATTTTTACTCATTTTCTCTCTCTCCCAACTGATTTACAAACTCCTATCTAAGAAAACAGAGACAAATATTATGCTCCATAACGTAAAATAAATATAATTTAAAAAACAAAACATGAAAGGCATGAGCAAAATATCTAGCAGCTCCTAATCCTTGTTAAACTTCTAACTAAGGAATGAATTAATTAACTAAGGAATGTTCGGCTTCTTTTGAGCTTTTCAAAAGTGTTTTTCAAGGAACCATTTGTAATTAGCTAAATGTTGTAGATCAGTACATAAAGTTATGATTAGGTCGTTATATAATGCAGTTTTGAATCGTTTTGATTTAAAAATTAATGGTATGAGAAATTTAACCCCTCATCGTCATTTTATTAGTTCAGATAAAAAATTATTGTGTTTCACTTTGAAGTGCCATGTCAAGTCGGATAACAATATTCATCTAACTTCAAATAAAAATTATTAAAATAATCAAAATAAAACGTTCAATACAATTAAATACTAAATAATCTAATATATTTTGAAATAAAAAGAAATCTACAATGTAGATTAGATTTTAATGATGCAACATATAACAATGATTTATTGAACGAAAATAATAAAAAAAAATTATTTTAAGGACAAGAATTATTGTTAGATTTTAAAACGTTAAAAAAAAATGTTTTATTTTCAGCTTAAGAAATAAATTCGCTTGAAATTCGTTTCCCTCTAAATACTGTCACACGGGGCAAGAACCCTTTTCTAGGTCCGGCCCTAAAAGAAATAAATACAAAGGAAGCATTGTGAATTGTTAACCTATATCTACTTTAAGCCATTTAACATTGTGTCAAGATCGTCTAAATCAATTCCGAAAATTAGAATAATTAAAAGTTCAAACACTGTCGTTCCTCAAATCTCGAAACTATAAAAACAAAAAATATTGTTTGTCGTTATCTGATAGTCTTTTCTTTTTGAAATAATTAAAAAGCTCTAATTTAACATGATGGAACACATAACGGGCATTAATTTTCAATCTGAAAAAGAACGTCAGTTTGGTACTTCTACATTCTTTAGAATATAAATTTATATATAGAGAGCAATATTTTAGACGAAATGCAGACATCTTTTTACTAATTGTGAAATGAGTAATTCTGTGCCAAGGTCTGAATAATGAGCGATGAAAAATTTCCTGATGAAATTGATATCAATAACAAAGCAAAACCGGAATGTGTATTACTCAGCAAATATCGAATGAAATTTAATTTTTAAGTTGAGTAAAAAGAATCGTTCCATCTTTTTGAGTGTTTGGAGCTTAATTCAGTCACTAAAATGAGTTTATGTTATGAGATGATGATATCCATTCCAAAATAAATACGGTTTAAGACTTTCAAACGGGGAGGGGAAGATGAGAGAAGAGAACACAATTGAGTCCTCTCCCCTCCACTCCCGACAAAAATACAAAAATCCAATCCTGATAAACTGTACGTATTGTCACACTACCTGAGACATAAGTAAATATTTTTATTGCTTTTCTTTTGTGCAACCGTGTGATATCATCAAAATGATAAGTGATACTGTTATTATTACAAATGTTAATGCACTCAGCTAAAAATAATCTGTTAGAGTTCTGACTTCAAACTCGGATATCAAACAGTCCCTGAATCAGATGCCGCAAATAAGAATAAGTAAATTTACAATGATATTTTAAATAATGTAATGTTTAAAGGTTTGTTTACAACAAATGTTAGCAACATAATTTAATATATACCAATAGCCAGAGAGAAACATTGGAAACAGGAAAAATGTATTGCCAATAAAGATTGTTGATGAATGTGTATAAATTTAAATATTTGTTGGTAAGATTGTTGTCTTCACTAAATAAGTGCGTCATAAGTTTAACATTAGCTATGTATATCGTATTATTTGTTTCAGTGTTATAATTGTTCAGATACATTTGCAAAGTTTAAAACAAACGATTGAAAAGCACTTCATGTTAACAAGAACCTTATAACACCAATCTTTGATTCGGCGCTATGTAAACATATTTTTGAGGAGTTACTGGAAGCGATCGGCACCTCCATGATTTGTCTTCCAATAGCAGAGTCGAAATAAAAAAAGAGTCAGAACAATGCTCTAACCTGTTAGAATGATGGTGTGAGAAGAATACTTTGAAAATGGCTGGAGCGAAATCAAAGGCAACCTTCTTTAGAGGAAAGACAAAACGGGCACATCATACAACTCTCAGCATCGATGATACAAGAATCCAGCTAAGTGAGGTAGACACCAACCTTGGTATAAAGTTCGGAGAAAACTTAACATGACATATCATTTGAACCACAAAGGAAATTGGGCGGCGTTGGCCTTAAACAGGCTGAATCGCGTGTGGAACACCTACTTAGACCTCAGATACCCTGCTACGTTAACTATTTATAAAGGTGTGGTGTTGGGTATTCTAATGTAATTGTTTATTAATTTACGACTAATCACAAAAAGGTCTACTGCGGGTCTCCTGAACGTGCCAGATCGCGTCTTAAGATGTTTTAGAAGGAGCAGTACCTCTCGATCTGCGGGATAATGCTATGAAGCATAGGTTAACAGAGAAAACTAAGCTATTCTGCCCGTGAATCTTCAGAAAATCCCATTAAACGGGATTGTCAATGAGGCAGTATATGCATGCATTGTAAACAAAGGCGTAACAAATGAGTGAAACCGGAAGTTGGTGACAACTCCGAAAAGTGCTAGCTAGCTTAAGAAAGTAATTCCCCATGGTCCTTTCACGTTTAGAATTGAAATAGGTCCTACCAGACTACTAATTTGCCTGCTGAACACAGATAGCCAGGAGGAGGCCTCCAATCTCATGTTACTGTTGAACATGGTCTTCATGATTCAGCAGCTGACCACTCACAGTTCCATAGTCGATTTCTTTGGAGGCATTCTGAAAGTGTCCTTTCCACAAGGTCAGTTGAGTTCAAGGACAGTGATAAATTAGTCTAGATCCATGGATTATGGTTGTGCAGAGTCAAGAGGTTAAATAATCTTATTTATTTTGCTAAAACAGACCTTCTGGAAGACTAATGACATCTTGAAAACCACATCATGATTACTAATTAAACTATACATAATAGGGTCACCAATCCTAAGCCCAGTCCATTGAGTTGCATCTAGAGTAGACTGTTGAGCACCACATAGCCAAGAAATGGGGAAAATATGTTTATATATATATATATAGAGAGAGAGAGATTTTCTTGTTCTTATAATATACTTTATTAAATATCTTGTTTAAAAATTTTTACACTATATTTATCATTTACTGATTAAGTACTGCAAAATATGTCTTATCTATTATATTTTGGGGATAATAAAGCCATTATCATGAGGTAAATCAGTTTGGTAAAATTAAAAATAGATAAGGTTTATCTTGAAACTTTACATTACAAACCTAGAATTTTGATAATGTTTTCTTAGGTCTTTTGAATTAGTCTTCTAATTCAAAATGAAGTAAAACTATAAATAAGACTCAACTAAATAGTAATATTTTTATAGGTATCTCATTTCAGCATTAATGCATCATGTTGAATACATCTTGCCCACAATTAGTGATACAGGTGCAAGTGTGCCAGAAAGTTGTGTTTTCGGCATGTTATTGAATTTGACTGTAGCCCTTAGTAAGTATAAAAATAAAATTTCAGTTAATAAGAATCATGTAAATACTAATAACAATTTTAAAAGGTTAAAAACATTTAATTATTCAATGAAATATGTAATCTTTCAATATTCCTTGTTATTTCCTACACCTTTACTAATTTCTTAAGACTTAAATTTATTTTAAAAAGAAACAGCTCATATTGCTATATTTGTTAAATCACTTGGTTTACTAGTATATGGTTAATATTATATTGTTTAATAATATAAATATTTAATATTATTTGCTGGAAACGAAAAACGGTTAGTACTTTTTCTTGGCCGAGACTATTCCTTATCCATAAATCATAGTTCATCAAAATGTTTAGCCATTACTGGAGAAAAAATGCATTGTTATATATCTTTTTATTTAGAATAAAAAAAAACAAAAAACAATGCTTTCATTAAATAAACATACCACGAGTTTTCATGTTATCTATTTCTTATTTAGCATCTTCAGCTTACTAAAATTGTAAATTTCAATAACAAGAAAAGAAGTTTGACACTTTAATAATTGAGTGAACAGCAAATTGTGTTAAATTATCAAACATAATATGCTCATTTAAACTTTTTGTAATTTTCCTGAAAAAAGTGTTTATTTGTTTACCAGTAGGTTTCTTTTGTCTTACACAATAGGAACTTTATTTTTTTTAAGATCTTATAAAATATACCTTACTTGACACTTACCCGTTCTTAATGATTTTAAAATATGATTAAATTAAATGAAGAGAATAAAAAGACAAGTAAAATTTTATTAGCAAACAAAATATATTTAGCTTCGATTCAACACAACCAGGCATCATATTCCAAGCTCAGTTGCTATATTACATTGGATATTTTCCACTTGATCGATACAGGCCCGGATTTTTGGTGTTACATATTCCACAGTTCTGCCACTAACTAATTTGAATCCTTTTGAATTAAACCTGAACATAAATCACAAAAAAAAAATTAATAAAATAAGATAGTTCTTTTAAATTTTTTTTATGCCTGGAAATACTGAAAATCATTGGTAACATCATGACTCAAAGTATTTAATTATAATTTTTTTTTAATGTTATTGATTGAGTTTAAAAAATAGAAATTGGTGATTACTAATTTCATTAAAATTTGTGGTTTGTAAATGGGAATAACATTCATAAAGTCAGGATGCAATAAATAAAGTTGAAGCTTGAAAGATAATTATTATTCCAAATTATATAAAACATTGATAATGATTTTTGTTTTTGTTTTTTGCAGTGTTATTTATTGTTTATGTAAGGCACAAGCAAATATCTGAATTTTTTAAAGCCAAAAGTATAAATAAATCTAAGGAACATGTAGCAATGATCAATATGATAGCAACCAGTGCCGGAGTCCTGTCGTGTATTGGTTTGGATGTAGCTGCTAACTTTCAAATCAGTCATCTGCCACCAGTGCATGATTGTGGCATTTTATTGTGTTTTTGGTGTTCTGCTATATATATTTTCATCCAGGTATGTATATATTTTTTCTTTCATATTTAATCTTTTAAAAGGTTCTTACCAAGTATCAGTAATATTATTTTTTCAGTTCCTTTAACAAAATGCAGCAAAATATTTGTTGGCTAATAAAAAAAAAATCCATAGCTTAACATTCTGAAAGGTACATGGACTACCGATTTGTTTGTTACCACACCACTATCATGCTCTAAGTCAGGTCTCCAAACTATGCCCCACGAACTACAGATTTAACATCTACCAATCATTCCAAACTACAAAAGCACATTCCATCCAGCCCACAAAAGTTTCTTTGGTTACTTAATAAAATATAAAAAAAGATTTAAAAGTGTAATATTTAGCAAATTATTCGTACACGAGGATACAACAACATTTATTTTATAGGTTTTTTCTCATACAAAGCTCATTTCACAGTGTCAAGTGTCATTTATAGAACTTTTTTTTTTTCATCACAAACCATGGCCCGTTGTGCTTGGTTCAAAGTGTCAATGCGGCCAGTGGAACTTAGTCGAGTCCTCAATGAGGCCCGCGAGCCAAAATGTTTGGAGACCCCTGCTCTAAGTAATTAATATATTTAGATCCAATTCCACTTCCTTCCGACTACTTCAACACTTACTAGACAAACGCTCTAACCTTCCAATCAATTATAAAAGACTGATTTACATGACTATAATAAGGCCTATTTGGACTTACGGGGTTGACCTATGGGGCTCCACCAAGACTTCAAATTCCTCTCGCATACAGTCCTTGCAATCCAAAATCCTTCATAAAATCCTCAATGCTCCTTACTTTGTTACAAATAAAATTATCCTTAATGACCTTAATGTTCCTTCTGTATCAGATTTGGCCCAATCCAGATATCTGTCCTTCCATAATAAACTTCATAACCATCCCAACGCTCTTGTCTCTAACCTTGCTTCCTATTCGATTCCTGATAACCCTCCGAGGCGTCTGAAAAGAAGATGGCCACGTGATCTTCTAATATAGACATATTATTAGAGTGCTACCAATGGGTAGTTTCTCAACATGTGTTCCATGTCTTTATACCAATGTGCAAATTTACTAGATGTATTTTTTGTATACAGTTGTAAATATCATTTAAAATAAATAAAAAAAAAATAAAAAAAATTCCACTTCCATAAAAATCTTTTCAATAATCTATCTCTACAAAGTAGAAAGGATTTATGTTCCATACTTGTTAAGAAATAGCTGTTTTTTTAAAAATGATTAGGCCAAGAATTGACTGGGAAGGATCAGCCACTGAGTCACTATACCATATATAAAATCTTGTCTTAACCACTTAAATATATCAGCTTTCTAATATTGCTTAGGTTTTCTTTCCTATTTAAATTTATATTGTAGGAACTATAAATATAACACATCAAAAGTAATATTCTAATTTTTCAGACAGTCATTTCTTTCTGGATGTCTCCAGAAATGACATCATTGTGGGTTGTGGCTGTCAGAGGGATATTAGGAATGATGGCAACTGCTTTAATAGTTATTGCAATCACAGTAGAATTGGTAGCAGAAGAAAAATTAATAGGTAACAGTATAATAGTAATTATTAATAAGGTATAGTTAGTAATTATTAATAAGGCATAGTCAGTAATTATTAATAAGGTATAGTATAATAGTAATTATTTTCTACTTTTTTTTTTAAACAAACTCCCTGATTTGTTTTAAATAATGTCCCTGTCATTAAATTTTTATTTGGACTGAAGATGTTAAATCTGATCAGTGCTTTTTGGATAGTCACCCATCCAAGCACTAATCATGAGCTAGCATGGTTGACTACAAATATCTAATGTATTGCTGCAAGTCCATGTCATTTATGGATATTATGTTAATGTACTACAATTATGGTTAGACGAACAGGATTATCCTACAAGTTATCAACTTATTCAAGCCATAAGAGGGTTGGTCAAAATTAATTCAACTACTTCATAAAAATAAATACCCTCAGAGTGGGTTTCCCAGATTTGGAAATGTTGACATGTGTCATTTATAAATCCTTAAAGTTATCTGTTTTGTGTACCTAAATGTCATTTTTATTCCAGATGTTTACGGGAACTTTAATAGGTCTGTTATTGCTCATTGGAATAGTACACAACCTGGCTGGCCAGAACACATTACTTCAGGATTAAGCCAGTGGATAACTGTAGTCACAATTGGCTCTTTTATTCTTACTTACTATATTGATTTCAAAAGGGTTACAATCTATCCACCCGAGCTTGTGGTAAGTATGAATTTAATAAATTTAACCTGTTTTCTGTATTATTATAAAACTTTAGAAAGGCTTAGTATAATACTTATTCAATGGCCCTGTTATCTTTTTTCTGTGATGAGTGTAAAAATAATTTTTTTTTATTGATAATTTTTTAAATGTAAATATTTGAAAAGTTCTACAATAACTAAGAAACTATCTTTACATTCAAATATGTATAAGTAATACTGTTTATATAAGATGTCAGCTCTTAAACAAGACATATAATGTCAAGCTTATCTTGAGAATCAAATGAACAATTTAAAATAAATGAGTAATCAAAGATTTTTTTTAAATTAGATGGAAGTAATGTAAACTATCTTCCAAATAATTGTTAATTCTAATTATACTTATTCCAAAAATGTAATTTGTTTTTTTTTTTTTTAGATGCATGCTGATCCGGTACCAAAGCCAGTAGAGGCTACAAATTTTAGGTCCTTACAATATATCTATTCATAAGCGAAACTAGTAAAATAGGAGTTAAATGTCTACAGTGAAGGCTAATTATGCCTGAATAAGTCGTATCACGTCCGGCTGTGAGTACTAGAAGGAATGAAGATCTGAAATATTGCAATACTCGTTTCCTGAGTAGAGTATGTCATAATGTGTTACTGCTACAATCATTTCTGTAAGATATATCTAACATGAGAAGATTTTGAATAAATGGATATAACAAACTTTTCAAAATTTAATGCCTTGAAATCACTATTACAAACCTGTTTGAACTGATTATTAGTTATATTTATCAATTCTTCCAAGTATAATTTATAACCAGTGTTCATGCATAGTGATATAAACACTATATTCTTCCTTATTTTTTAATATTTATATTTACTATTTACATAGGTTAGGGCAGAGATCTGGTATTTTGGAATAATCACGTAATCTGCTGTTTTTGCAGTAAAAAATATATATTGCTAGAATTAAATTTATTGAAACAGCATTTATTAATTAAATCAGGCATACAATGTCCATAATTCTTCATCTATCATTGAGCCTTTTTCAAGTTGGTTTGTTGGGTGGGACAAAGAGGTGTAGCACTAAGGAGAGAAATGTCCAATAATTAAGCTGTTGATGCTCGAAATACTGGTTTTGAATTTAAGGAGACAATCCTACACAAAATCAACAGAAACTTCTTAGAGAGAGTGGATACCAATTTCCTCTAACGGCTTCGACAATGTTATATAAAATATTAAGTACTATATTCCAACAACTGTAATTCCAGTTATAATTTTTTCTTCAGACCAAAAATCACAGATTTCATAATTATTTAAAAAAC
The DNA here is from genome assembly GCA_928085145.1 of Nezara viridula. Classification (NCBI taxonomy): domain Eukaryota; kingdom Metazoa; phylum Arthropoda; class Insecta; order Hemiptera; family Pentatomidae; genus Nezara; species Nezara viridula. The sequence goes on along the minus strand of OV725080.1, from coordinate 108,695,152 downwards.
ACTACTTCTCTGCCTCATCCTATATTTCAATTGTCTGTAAATAACAGTAACATTAGATCCAGAACTAAGGGGTAGAGAGCACTTCCTCTAGGAAACAGACTTTTTTATAATAATTGTAATAATATAATAATATTTATTATGAAATATCTTACCAAAACTCCTGTTCTAAAACTGTTGACTTTTATTTGGGAGTGGAGAGAATGAAAGGAGTGAGAAAAAACCTCTGAGAAAAATTGTTAGTTCCAGTCACTAGCGGAGCCAGGATTTAATTTTGAAAAAGGCTTCAGCCCAAAAGGTTTTTTTTTTTTCGTTTTTATTTATATACAACGATTACTACTGTGGAAGAAGAAAAAAGAAGCTCACTAACTATAAAAAATTATGTTTAAGTCCTATTAAATTTAATTACACGAACAGTAATACTTTTAGAGATAATTTTATAATATTTCTTTCATAAGACATGGTTATATATTACCATACATGGTTATATTTTGTATTATGCTCATATAGCCTTGGAGCCAGGGCCCAAAAATCGACCTGATCGCAGGCGAAGGTTTGATTGTAAATTACCTAAGTGTATGTTATTTTAAGTAAAAAGAACCTTGTCTGCCGTTTCAGAGCCGCTGTTTTAAAAAATAGCGGCTGATTTAAAGAATATTAGGCCGATAATTTGAGGATCAAAACAGGAAATCCATTATGAAAAATGTGAGAAAAGTTTTTATTTCTTTAACTTGTATATATGGGTTTAACCATGTAAAAAACAAAATTGCTAACTCGGCCCACCCAGGAAAAACTTTTTACAGCTAAAAAAGTCAGATTTCATCAATATTGTTTTTTCATCTATAAATCCTAAACAATGCATTAAAGTGAAAAATGCATCCTTTAATAAATTAAAGAACATTTAATTTTGAGTCAAACGAGTACATAAGTTTTATAATTTGGTTACGCAGTAAAGTTTTGCATCTACTGAGTACTGATATTTGTATTGAAGGCCAATTATACATCTCGAATCAGGATTCGGTATTTCTTTATGAAATTCGGTATCATTCGGTATCTTTCGCCACATCGTTTACCATAATCCTTTGCTGTTGAGGGGTTTCAAAAGAGACTTATACTGCATGTAACAGACTCTCAACAAAAATACCTCAGTAGAATAGACACCTATACCATTGAAATATTGAAAATCACGTTTACCTTCAGTACCAATTAATAACCATCAGGAGATTACCTGACAGTTTACGCAAAACTTGATGCTCTACAACTTTGATTCAGTGGGTTTTTGATCTAAGGGAACTCATTATCCAGTTACAGGGCCATTTATAGTAATTTGACTCGAATATTTTGACGTTTTTGACAAATGGTAAAAATCAGCGTTGGTGACCGTGGCTTTATACCTTAGCGCATAACCAAATTATAAAGTTTATGTATTAAATTGAGACAAAATTTAACGATCTTTAATTTATTAAAGAATACATTATTCTCTTTGATGCATCGTTTAGGAGCTATTGGTGAAAAAACAAAAATATATCGAAAAAATTCACTTTTTTGGCAGTAAAAAGTTTTCTCTGGGTGGCCCAAGTTAGCAAATTTGTTTTTTACATGTCTAAACCCATATATACAAGTTAAAAAAATAAAAACTTTTCTCACATTTTTCGCAACGGATTTCCCATTTCGATCCTCAAATTATTGGCCTAATATTTTTCAAATTAGCCGCCATTTTTGAAAGCAGCGGCTCTAGAATGGCAGACAAGGTTCTTTTTACTCAGAATAACATATACATTCGTAATTTACAATCAAACCTTCGCCTGCGATCAGGTCGATTTTTTGGCCCTGGCTCCATAACTATTAGTAAAAATTGGAATCAAATTATTGAAAATGTTTTTCATTAAAAAATTAAACATAATAATAGTATGGGAAGAAGGCCCAGAGTGCAGTTATAAAGTAAATTACACAGAAATAAGAAGTTATTTTATTGTATGCTGACGTTTTACCCTATGTTTTCATCTTTCGTCAAGGTGAAATGTATCTGAGTCCTAAGGAAAAGCAATATTCTCCTGCCATTCAATCTACAGTAATTAATATCTCCAATATTAATATAATAATATATTTTTTAAAAAGCTATGTATGGATTCTATAACATTCCAACTATTTCAATTAAATAATATTTCTTGAACATTAAACCTATAAAACCAACATCTAAGAATTTACACCATAATTACATAATAAGCGTCTATGAATTTAAGATGATTAAATCATACTAAAAATATAAAAGAAAATAGGAATCAAATGGATGTTTCTAAAATTATAATTTACACAACCAATAATTCAAAAGAAAATTATTTATTTACATTTCAAGATAAAAAATAATAAAAACAAACAAAATAACAAAAATACTGATAATTACAAGTAACTGGAATATGTTAGAATTTTGAATTGATAATGAGAGATAATCAGAAATTAAATTTATTTTTATTCTTGTTACATGTGAGATAATTTAATGTAGTTTAATGTAATGAGAATATATATATACATATAATTTAAACAGAGCACATTATTTTGTCCAGCTGACTTTTGGTATATCAAAGTGCTCCGTTAAGCTATCAAGATGTTTATTGAATTCTTCAACTCGCTGTTTGTGAGTCATTGATGCTTTCTTTATTATTCTTTCCTTTTCCTGAAACAATGAGAAATATATTATTTAACTGTATAAATATATAGAACTAATATAGAAAAAAATTGGCCATTTCTTCTTTCCTCATTTGTACAACAAATATCTTTATTTTAAAAAGGGATTAATTAAAATAAATACTACTAATAAATTACAAAGTAATTTTTCTTGTAATAATTAGTTTTGTCAAGAATAGCCAGAAAATTACCAAAATATTTAATTCAAGAGATAAAAGTTAATCCACAAAGAAAAAGTCACTATGAGTAAATAAAGAAACGAATGAAGAGAAGAATAGTTGGGGTGATCAGTCAAATAAGAAGGTAAAAATAAATGATAACATTTATTTTGACATTTGCCGATGTTTTGACCTGAAGTTCAGGCCTTCATCAGGGCTAAGAAAGCCTCGGCCTAAATAGGTGAACTGGTCTACACATTCAAACGAAAATGGACCCATCTTCACCTCCCCTCCAACAGTAGCCACTACATCAGGTCCAGTTCGCATATATTTAGTTTTCTCTTGGTTCACCGTCATGCCCATCGCTTCTGCAGCTTCAGCTAGCCTCAGAAATGCCTTCATCAACGCCTGAAAGGATCTCGCCACCAGGTCCAAGTCATTGGCAAATCCCAGCACCTGTACCAGCCTGTCAATGTTGTTCTAGAGATTTGTATTACAGAATCCCTAATTACCTTTACAAGGCTAGATTAAACAAGAGACACGCGAGGCCATCGCCCTGCCTTAACCCCCTCCTGGACTCAAATTCTGGTGAGATGTCTCGCTGAATCCATACTGAGCATTTCATCTCATCCATTGTGATCCTTATTAGACGCACCAGTTTGGTAGTATCCAGACCTACAGAGCTTCATATAGCTTGGAAATTTTAATGATGTCGTAGAAACTCTTGAAATCGACAAACAGATGATGTGTTGTCATCCTGTACTCCATGGAATTCTCCAGAATAGTCCTCAGGCTGAACGTCTGGTCGACTGTCGATCTTCATCCCCTGAATCCCGCTTGGTATCTTCCTACTTCCCTTTCAGCAAATGGACATAGCTTCATGTAAAGAACGCTGGAAAAATCCTTGTAGGCACACTGGAGAAGGGTTATCCCGCAGTAGTTGATAGCCTTTCTTATGAAGCGGAGTTATTATGCCCATCTTCCATTGCTCCGGGATCCTTTCCTCGATCCAAATGGATAGGATAATGTTATACAAAGCTTTATGAAGTTCTTTGCTGCCATACCTGAGAAGCTCAGCTGGTATAGATCTTCTCCCTGGTGCTTTAATGTTATTGAGGCGACTGAGAGCATCCACGTCATCATTAAATGTTAGTAGATCAGGGGGATGCAAATCGTCCTGCATGTCATGAGCTTCTAAAGTCTCCGGCTCTTCGACATCTTTGTTTAGGAGAGTGCTGAAATATCGCGACCATCTATTGAGGATTTCTTCCTTTCTGGACAGTAGCGAGCCGTCTTCCTTTCTACAAGCCTTAATTCTTGGCTTAAAACGACACCCTGCTCTCATTTATTTTCTTGTAAAAGGCTCTGGTCTCATTTCCTTCCCTATGGGCTTTCATTTCTTCAAACTGCTTTCGCTCCCATTCCCTTTTCTTCCTCTAATGAACCATTTTCTCCTGCCTTCTTTTGTTTTTGTACTCCTCTGAAGCTAGCCTTGTGTGCCTCTTCTGAATCATGTTTGTGTAGGCCCAATTCTTTTCCTCCGTGACCTCGCTACACTCACCTCCAGACCCAGCGTTTCCTTGGCAATCGACGAAATTAAGCTCCATTGCTTTTGTACTGAGCCTTCTGTTGCTCTGGGGTCTTCAAGCCTCTCATTAAGCTGCTGATGATACCTTGATATTACCTCAGGGTCTTTAAGCTTGGCTACAGCAATCTTTTCCACCTTTTCTCCCCTGGGCCTTTTGAACATTGGATATCCTTGCCTTGATCTTGGCCACCACAAGGAAGTGACCAGTATCCATGTAAGCGCCAAGTACCCTTGTGGATCCTCTTCCCAGGAAATAGAGTGCTACGTACTACTAACTTCTTAGAGGCGGCTAAATTAATCAGGAGGAGCCCATTCTCGTTTGTCTCTTTGTGCAGACTATGAATTCCAATTGTTGGCCTAAAGACTCCTCCTTGCCAATTTTAGCGTTGAAGTCACCCAAGATTACCTTGATGTCGCTCTGCGGGCAATTGTCAAAAGCTCTGTCCAGTTAATCATAGAAGGCTTCCTTCTCTTCCTCTGGTGACATCTCTATGGGGGCATAACAACTGAAGATACTAAAGTTGTAGAATTTTCTCTTCAGCCTTATAACACAGATCCTCGGGTTAATGGGGATGCATACTATGATCAGATCCCTTATTCTTCCTCTGACCACAAAATCGGTACCAGAGATGTATTGTGCCTCATGGCAGCTATAATAGACAGTGTGGAACCGTTTCTCCAGCATTACTTTTCCCTTCCATCTCATCTTCTGTAGAGCGACCAAATCTATTGCAGAAGTGTCCAATTGTTGTAGGAACTGCCAAATCGACCCCAGTCTATACATAGATAAAATGTTCCATTGTCCAAATTTTAAGTTCATATGGTGAATCCTATCTTGTTTCCGTGAGGTTTCATGATACTTAAGGGTTTGAGGGGAGCAGGTTATCAGCCTACTGCCCCAAGTCAGGTGGAGGGGCTGCCTCCTCAGAGTTCCTTAACTAGCTTCCCCATCCAGGGCGGCTACCTAGGGGAGGTGACCGTAGGGTGTGTACTGTAAATGACCTTTGACTGTAGTGTGAAGTGTGTGCAGTGTGCTGTATTAGTGTACTGTATGGTGTCAGTATAATGTAATGTTTCCCCAACCTGGAGGACCAGTGGCTGATAAATAAAAATAATAGTGATTAAAATTATAAAATAAATTATAAGTTAACAGTGCAGACCAACTTTTTTTTTACCCTTTTTTTCACCCTACCTGGCATTGCTGCCATATGAAGTATCAGACCACTAACTGGCAGATCTACAGGTCCTGTTACCTCTGTGAAGTTGGCTTCCATCCTCAATGTTTTTTTTTTAATTCCTGCAGGTCTGATAGCCCCTCTCCCCCAATAGTTCTAGAGTTTCTTATATTTTTTAGAAATAGTTCTGTTGACTAAACTAAACTGATGAAAATGCCACATGAATTTACAGGAAACTAATTTCACGACTTGGAAATTCCCTATCAAATATGAAGGAAGCTTGGGACAAGAGCTGATACAATATTTGACTGTTTTTGGCATTTCATCAACACGTTTGAGCGAAGTGATTGTGAATCATGCCTAATCCAAGCTCAACTCTTATGAACTAGTACCAACATGTTTTGCTACAACTATTTCATAGATTTCACAAAATATTCTTGAGCCTACTATAAAACTGAAACAAGTATAAACTGAATTTAAAAATACTTACTTCTTCTGTTTGAATTAATAAGATAACAAAGCTTTAAAATACTTGAAATCATAAATCACTATAAATGAACACAATAGCTTAACATACCACTTTTTCTTGCATCTTCAGAAAAGCTATTTCGGCTTTAGTAAGTTGCTCAGTTTTCTTAACTTGGGGCACTTCAGCTTCTATAATTTCTTCCATCTTTTTCTTATTTTTCTTTTCCTTTTTTTTCCTAAAATTTTATTCATTTAAAACACTCAGTTAAAACAACAAGAAAATACAGAGTGATGTCAAACCATTACTTTTTGATACCAGCATCTCCCTTAAGCTTCAATGCTCCTTTCGATACTAATTGATATTCTGCCATACTATATAATAAATTCACAAATATACACAAAAAAATACGGACTAAGAATTACAATAGTCTCGTTTACTTCACCAACGTCAACAATCTGTAACCTACTGCTGAACTTAAAATAACCTTCATATCTTTGTTATGAATCATCAGCTGATGTTCAAAACAGAAGGATCTATCTGTTGTAGTGATGTGACGTTCTTAATAAATTTAAATTCTGGTGTAAAATTTAAATTAATTTTGTTATATAAGTTAGTTAGTGATTGTGATGACTGATGTTGGTTTCTTATAAGAGAAAAATACAATGCAAGATGAAATTGATGAAGTTTTGCGTCTAATAGCGCAGCCGATTAAATGTAGAAATAAATTGATATCAGGAGAGAATAAGTTTGTTTTAAATTCTAGTTTGCTTTATAAATTAAATAAAATTTTGGATATTGTTGAAAATGATTCCGTTGATATTATATTAACTGAATCACAAAGGAAAGCCTTAGAATTATTTTTAAGAATTATAAATATTATCCCAAAACTTGAAGTTTCTCAAAGATCTGCAGAATCTTTTGATAGTGTAATTGATCTCAGGAAATTTAAACGACTAAGATATTTAGAATTAATTAGAGTTTGTTTAGATAACACTATTGGTATAGATAAATTGAAAACCCAGTTGGAGACTTTTATTTGTAATAGAAGCACTAAATATCTAGATGTGATATTTAAACAAAAAAAACTTCAATGGGCTGAACTAAAGTGTTTAAATCTCCGACATTCTCAACTTAGTGAAATCAGTCAAGATTTTTTTAGACATATGCCATGGATTCAAAATTTAGATTTAAGCTATAATAAGCTTACTTCTATTGATGGTTTACACTCCTTAGACCACTTACAATGTTTGAATATTAGCTTCAATAATCTAGAAAGATGTCCATCTTTAAGCAAAGAAGTTGAAAATAAATTAGAAGTTTTAATTTTAAGCAATAACCACATAACGACGTTATCAGGTATGTTCGATATTATTTTAAAATTGATTAATACATTATACAGGTACAAATATTCAAATATTTTCCAAACTTATTATATTTATACTTCTAGATTGATCATAGCATGTCATTTCATAACAATTATTTTAAAAACTTGATGCACAATAATTTTAATATTATCAATTTTTATTTATTCTTTGTATGAAATTGTTATGCGAGTATGTCTTCTATTGTTTCAACAGGAAATATACTTGTTTAGGGTAGTATATTTAAATAAAATATACTACTCATTTAAAATATGTAGCTTTAGTATACTTAAATAAAAAATGTCATATTTATTTGCAACAAATTCTTGTTAAATGATGCATTAAATTTCTATACCTAAGCACTTAAACTAAAAAAAAAAAAAAAAAAAAAACTGTTTTAGATTTCAAATATTTGTTATTGAAATAAAATATTGATCCATGATTAAATATTTGAGATTAAATTGTTTGCTTGTTATTCATGAAAACAATAGGAAATTTATAAATTTATTGTATTCTATTAAAGACTAAAAATAGATGTAGTAAAGCCACTGGGTTGATCTCTTATTAAATGCTTATGATGAATTAAAATAAGTTTATTATTCGTTTAAAATAATTTTGTGGTAAAAATTAAATTAATTGTGAAATCAATTGAAAAGAAATATGGGCAATGGGCACTGTTCCATTGAAACTATTAGCCCTGGAGCAAGGACCCAAAAATCGACCTCATCATAGACGAAGGTTTGATTGTAAATTACGAATGTGTATGTTATTCTGAGTAAAAAGAAGGTTGTCTGCCGTTCCAGAACCGCTGCTTTAAAAAATTATGCCGATTTAAAGAATATTAGGCCAGTAATTTGAGGATCGAAATGGGAAATCCATTGCGAAAAATGTGAGAAAAGTTTTTATATTTTTTAATTTGTATATATGAGTTTTGACAATTAAAAAAACAAAATTGCTAATGCAGACCACCAAGAGGAAAACTTTTTACAGTCCAAAAAAGTCGGATTTTTTTGTTTTATTTTGTTTTTTTACCTATAACACCTAAATGATGCACCAAAGCGAAAAATTTGCTCTTCAATAAATTAAAGAACATTAAATTGTGCATCGAACAAGTGCATACACTTTATAATTTGGTATAAAACCACAGTCAACCAACGCTGATTTTTACCAAATTTGTCAAAAATTGAGACAAATTAGTACAAATGGCCCTGTAACTTAGAAATGAATTTCCTCAGAGAAAACCCATAGAATCAAAGTTGTAGAGCATCAGATTTTGTGTCCACTGATTATTGACGTTTTTATTGTAGGCCAATTATATATCTCGAATCAGGATTCGTTATTTCTTTATGAAATTCGGTATCTTTCGATAAATTGTTTATCAAAATCCTTTCCTGCTGAGAGGTAGAAAAGAGGCTTATACTGCATTTAACAGAACTTATGGCAGGTCTAGGTTTAGTTATTGAATGTGTTATGAGATACCAGTAATAATACACTTCAATAATTCAGTGGTGTCTGCGTATTAATTGTGAACCTCATGATTTTTAAGATTATATACTTACATAAATATGATTTTCCATTTAGGCTTTCAGACATTGACCTCTTTAAAAACTCTTGATCTATCTTCAAACTGGATATCAAAGAAATCTGAACTTTTGTTTTTAACATCTCTGAAAAATTTAGCTTGCTTCAACATTTATGAAAATCCAATTAGCTCTTTGAAATATCATCGTATTTATGTCTCTGCATCACTGGCTAAAACTGTAAATTCTGATAAAGTAAGGAAGTTTTTTTTTTTTTTTTCTTCTAAATAATGAGATGTTTCAATACTTTATCTTATATATCCAATAGTTTCTTTTAGACCATCAACAACTTTCAAGTAGGGAGAAATCTTTAATTGGTGAGAAGTGGTGCTCTGATTCCCAATCATGTGGCATTAACCCAAACAGATCTTCTTCTACTTTGAATACTTTAATCACAGATGGTAAAGATATTTAGTCGCTATCTTATTGAAATATATATTTTTTTAATCTCCACAATATATTATTGTATGAATCATGGAATATTTAATGCCTATATTACTTTATTGCTTAGAAACTCCTCCAGAACCGAAAAAGGTTAACAAAGGTCAGAGGAGTAATAAAAAATTAAGCAAACCCAGAGAGGTGGTTATCCTTGACATCTCAGAAGGATTGCAGAGAGAAACTAAACCTATCACAACAAAAGGTTCTTATTATTCATTTAATTTAGAAAATTTAATTCATAATTTTTTTCATTCTATTTCATTAATTCTATTACAGAAACAGACTTTAAACCTATTGAAACTAATGTTTCTGAAGACAATTTAATAACCACCTCTGATAAAGAAGATGCATTGATGAAGCAATTGTCTGAAATTAACATCGTGATTGATGATCCACAACTGAATGTAAATTTAATGGTATTATTTGAAAATTTAAATTTAATAGTTAAAACTTTTAATTTATCAAGATTTCTTAATTTGTTAAATAAAAATTATTTATTTTACTACAGCAGCACAATAGTATCTATAATTTAACTAAAGCTGGTTATACACTTGAGCATTCATCCCAAATTAGCCTGTGTGCCAAAAAGAGGATATGCACGATAACACCCCGGTTAAGCAATTAGCCACTTGATCTGAGTTCAATTGGTTCGAGCAAGAAATTTGTGCCATGTAGTAGATTCAGAACATTGAGCCTTCCCTGATCTGTTACTAGAATATTATGTCCACATCTAATGGTAAACTGAAAATTGTTTGTTGTTATTTATTTTTAATAAAAGAAGAGGTGATAGCCAAGCACGTTGAAGTGTGGGTACCAGAGTGCCTGGTTCTGAATGTTCTAGGTTTGATTCCCACCTGGGTGAGTTAATATTTATTTCTCGTTGAATTCAGGAAATGAATCACTCCCATTCTGGTAAATACACAACGACAACCTTAAGTTTGCTGTCTGGTTTTGGCAAAAAGAACCACAAGGTCCACTTGCCAGTTGGCGGGATGGACGAACTGGTTAATATGTGTGCACAGCACCGCACATTTCCTGGCAACCAGGATCAAAGATAATTAGAGAAAATAATTAGGATTTCGCGTTCTGGTGCCCAGGGGGCTTTTAATTTTGCCATTAATCCCCTGGCCCGGAAAAACTTAATATTTTATTTATTTATTTTATGAGGATTTCCAATATTGAATAATTTTGGGGATATGATGGAGAGACACTACACAATATTTAGAAAAGCCACATCTGTCAAAGAATGCCTTGCTGTGACACTGAAATTTCTGGCTACAGGAGACTCCTGCTTGAGTCTGCAGTATTTCATAAAAATTTTTAAAAAAGCCATTGGTTATATGTTTGAGATCAACATGAAAGGATTGACTAGCAGGAGAGGAGCAGTAGGCTTATATTGTTCGGTCCAACTTGACTACTCACCTCTTCCTTATAAACTGTCTACAAAGGGAGCATGCACTCACTTTTGTGTACAGACAACTTTCGGATCGCACCAAGGCATGCAGATTGACTTGGTTTGTCCTTCAAAAATCTGAGAAAAAACATGGCGATTGCCTGCTTATTGAAGGCAAATGCTCAACTGTATACACAGCTTAAGGAATTCATAAGAAAAAATTAATAAAATAAACAAATTTACTGTTGCCCAAAAAAAAATATTGTGTATTGTTTTCGAAATTTTTGTTATGTAGTATATAGTATTTTTCTTCTTCACTCTTCCTTTGTAAATAATCATTTTAGAAATTAGTAGAGTTGATTTGTCTCTATCCTTGTGCCACATTTCTGGTCATCTACTTTTCTAATACTGGTGTAGATTTCAAAAACAGCATCTATTCTATTTATCGAAAATATTTTTTCCTCTACCGTCTTACTCATCAAAGTTCCAGAGGCAAGTTCACAGTTGTAAATGTCTAATTTTATGGTGCCTTTTTATATTAGTATTTCAATTCTTTTTAATTTAGCCAATCCTTATTGCTGTATATTCTTTTCAGAAATATATTTTGTGAGTGCCGTTTACCATATCTTTATTTCTTGGCTACAAATCATGCTACTTCCTTTTCTATTCTAGGCTCCCTATTCATAATCAAATTTCCTTGTTTTGAGTTGGAAATATCTTTTTCTATATAAATTTGACCTTAACCTATTTAATTGGTAATTTTAATCAAAATTCGTTCCCTTTCCATACTAGTAAACATAATACATACTACTTGAGATCTTGTAGGTTCCCATTCACACACAGCTGTCTGTATCTCAGGTGAGCTTGGTCTGACTTACATTCTGAGGGTGATGCAGTTCTGGAAGACATGGTCTAATGTGTGACACATGGGGAGAGCTGCTATTGATTGAGGAAGGGAGGAGTAGTATTCCAACCTTCTCAGTTTTCGGACTCCATATTCTAATATAAAAATATAGAACTGCTTCCTTTGAAAAATCCTCCTTTCTTATTTGTTGCTCCTCTTTCTGAAATTAGTTACCTATCTCTATTTGGTAAGCTTCTTCACTATCTTCCTCGAAACATCAACTTTTGATGTTGATGATGCTATATCATTACCTCTCCACCTTATATCTCAATCATCTTCTTATTTATATCAATATAATGTTTATTGATTATGTTATAATCAGTTATTTAAACTGATTATGTCTGCATAAAAGTAGATAACAGCTATAATATTTATGCTCATAGTTGTTGTTTGGTCCTAGAATAAATATTACATTTCAATTTTTAAAGAAATACAATTCATACTGCTGCTGGTTAAAGTGTTCACATATTTATTTCCTTAATGGGATTATGATTATTTTTTTAAATTGTTCACTGATTTTTTTAATGTGATTAAAATAAATATTTACTAAAATGTCAATTTGTACTGCAAAACTTTTTAGATGAATTGGCTAGGATCATGCTGAACCACCAGTATTTTCTCCCAATTGTGGTTATCAACTTTATAGAGGCTGGATTTGCCCTTGAAGGAACTTGATATCACAGTCTGCTCTAAGCGGGTGTGAGGGAATAAATAATTATCTGTCACTGTCAGATTTGAGCCTCAGCCCAGGAGACGAGCTGATCACTTTACTCACTAAGCGGCCCCACTCCCCTTATCTTTCTAAATCACGCTTTAAAATATGCATTTTATAAAGTACTTATATTTAATTTTAGACCTCAGTGAGGCTCATGTCAGCCCATGTGTATTTATTCTGGAAATCAATTACATGTAGTTGGAAGTGAGGGATATTTTTTTGTTTCAGGATAAAAATGAAGTTTTTGAAACCGTCCAGGAAAATAATTCGGAAACTTCAAAAATATTGATAAGTGCGACTATTCATGCCCATGATGTCATTGAAGAAACGGATCCAACAATAGAAGGTGAAGATACTGTGATTGTAACAAGTTCAGGAAAAAGTAATGAACTACTTGAGACAAAGCTGGAAGAAAATCATGAAAATATTACTGAAAGAATTACAGAACCAGAAGAATCCTTTGAAAAATCAACCATTCTGGACAATGAAACTGAATCATCCAATGATAATTACTCTGATTCAAATGCACCATTAATTCACAATGAAAATGAAAATAGCAATACAGCATACCAGTCTTCAGATTCTTTATCTGAAGATAGTAATGGATTTTCAGATACTGAAGGTAGTGATTTTTATTAAAGCATTATTAATTATGAATTAATATTATATCTGTAGATGGTTGACTGTCTGATAAATCAAGAAGAATATGGTATGAGAGTCAGTCTGAAAAACACTAACAAATTGCCAATTATTTATTCATTTCAACCAACATCGCAGGTCTTCATCAGGGTGAAATAGTTGGAGGTCTAGTTTGTGTAACTATTTTGAACTAATAAAGCCCTGCAATGATGGTCAGTATTTTAACATATTATTGAATAAATAATTAGAAATTATTTATCTGACCGACTCCCGGACCATCTCCTTCTTAAATAGTGAGTAAAACTGTTAATATATTATAAAGAAATATGATTATTTTATTTCAGATGAAGTTTTGTGGCAGGTCCAAAGAAAAGATAACGTTACAGGAGCATTTCATAATATCATTCTTGTTTTACTAGATGAGTAAGTAACTGAAATGAAAAACAGTGATTCGCTGACAACACTATGATCATTTTGGGTTCATTTATATTTTATTTTGCAGTGAACTAAAAGAACGCAGTACATCTAATCATCATGTGATAGCACATTGGCCTTTGAGCTCTGTTCAGTCATGTACTAAGACTAAGTCTGATCCTGTTATTGTAGAAATAGAATTTGACACCTTAAAGAAAGACAAGCGATCTAGAACATACATAATGGAATATGCTGATGCTCAGGTAAACATTGAATTATAACTTTCTATAATTATTTCTTCTTAGTCTAAGAGCTGGGTAATTCCTGAGAAATGGTCTTAATTAGAAGTTTCATTGGCATACATTTAATCATTATCTTTCTTTTATTAACAGTAAGGAATATTGAAAAAAATATTAAACGGTAATTAACTTCATGTAACAACTTCCACGTCTATTACATGTGATTGCTTGTGACATCAATTGTTTCATACTATTTATATGTTTGTGTAATAAAATTTTATTTTACTCACAATATTATTTTTTAAATAATTAACCTTTTAGGTTCTTTTGAAAAAAATGTACAGCATTCTTGAGACAAGGCCTCTAAGCGATATGAACCAAAGAACTTACAAATGCATCAAATGTACAGCTTTGTTTGTCCATGACATTCCAATTCCAAGTGCTTTCAGAGCTAAAGGTTTGGTAATGTTTCTTGTTTATCTTTTAAATTTTATTAATTAGTTTATATTTAAATTCCAACATTTTTTATACAGGATCACTTATTAGCTGTACAGTTTGCTCCAGCACCTTGGTGGTGGAAGTGGAAGAACCAAGATTACCTGAACCAAAAATTACTCCTCTTCCTGTTGTAAGTCATTCATCGTCACAATCCAGTATTGGTAAGTTATCAAACTAATTCTTTATTAAAGTTTCATCAAGAAACATACATTGTTTAGATATTGTAAGATGAATTGTGTAAATTAATTTTATTAATTTAAATTCATTCGTTTTAAGTGTTGGAAATCAATTTGAACCAGAGGTCTCCAACGTTTTCGCCCGCGGGCCATGTGTAGTGATAAAAAAAAGGTTGTTCGATAAATGGGAGAGATCAGTTGTTAAATTAACTTTCTAAGTGAAAAAACTCATGCAATAAATATTGTAGCAACCATATGTTTGAGTGATTTAGTAAACTTCATTTTTTAAATAGTTTTTAAAATTTTACCGCGTAATCAAAAAAACTTTCGCAGTCCAGATTGGAGGTGCTTATGGAGTGGGCCGTTCGTTTGAAGATCCCTGGTTTAAACTATCATATGGTTTTGAAACTATTTTTAAATATAATTTTAAGAAAGGTTTCTGGGAGCATGGGTGTTGGAATAATGATATTCGTATGTGATCCACTTTCTTTGACACTAAGCATCTTACAAAGCTATAGAAAAAACTATATCACACTATTAATTAGGAGATATTATTCTTACAGTCCTAATATATCCTGTCAGATTATGTTTATTGCAACAATCTTATGATATAAATAATTTGTATTCATTTATTTACTATAGGAGTATTAATAACCTTTTTTTCTAAAGAGGTCTGTCATGTATCTGAGTTAAAACTACTTATATTTCACAAAGCTTAAAATCAATCAATTCACAATTGAAAAAAAAAATTCTCCAAAAACAATTCAAATTATTCAAACTAAATTCAAGCACATCTTTCCTTTTTTTTTTTTTTTTGGCACATGCAAATTTCAACACTCCTTTGTTCAGATGCAGCATGGTTGACCTTTATCTTGAATGAACCCAGGTTAAAAGTGTAATCTAGCTGTCAGAGTAAAATGAAGTTTTAAAAATAAACATATATTTTATGGATTTATTTGCAGTTTCTTTCCAATGTCAAATAAATGCTAGGGTACCATAAATATCTTGGAAAAGACATTTTTTTTTACTTATCTTTAAATATCAAACTTTAAGGCAATTTATTTATATGGTTTTCAAGTGTTCTTTACTTAATTCAATTTAAATGAGTGTCATTTATCTTTTATAAGTAATTAAGTAAACTTTTACATTAATTTTGTAGTTCATACTTTGAAGTTTGCAAAAATGTGTTTCTTTTTTGTTAGCCTGCTGTTTACTACATTTTGGACTACTGATTTTTACTGCATATATATATAAACATATTACTGATTTATACTCAAGAGATTGCATGGACCCTATTTCAGTTGTAACCCCTCAGAATCTCTTGTTTTGTTGTCGAGTGTCGAGGCTAGAGAAAGATTGCTGCAACATTACCAAGTTAATATGAAGGAATTACTAAAATATTACCAATTTCACCCTTTTTATTCTGATTAGAATTATTGGTTAAACGGTTTAACCTGCCCTTTCTATTCCTTTTAGAGTACAAATGATAAGAAAATTTTAAATGAGATTCTTCAACCAGCTTCTCTTCTGCTTTGAACAAATGTTTTCAGGCATGTTTAACATTGTCATGTCTTGTTTAGGTATATTAACGTGCATAAGGTCATGATGACCTTGCAGTTTTGTAATGTGTAAAAGGGGCCTATGGGTCTGTTCTTTCATTGTTAGCTTGTAAAGGTGTGTGTAATGTAAGGTTGTTTTTATAATATACATGTGTGTATTTTAGTTATTTCTAAATATTTTTGAGTGGAAGGAAATTTCAGTTTGCTTATGTGAGTCTTTGTTTTTTAGATTGACTAGGTTTGATGAAGTTATAAAATTTATTTTTTTTTTGTTTTGGTTTATTATTTTCAATAATAAACCATTGTAATCGAAACAAAAAATGCAAAAACTTAATCCCCTCTCAAAATTTGATATTTTACATTTCAGGATATGTAGAATTCGAAAAAGAATAAAAATTGTTTTGTTCCAGTCCGCGCATTTTCTCTGAAACGACTACACCGATTTTAATCAAATTTGGATTTAAAATCAGAGGTCATCCGAGGATGAACCTCCTTCATCTACATTACTAGCCCCCTTGAACTTTCAAAATGGATAGTAATGTACCAATTTCAATGAAACCTGGCTAAAGTCTTTTTCTTGATGCCCTTTAAATTTATCTGTACAACATACTTCAATGAAAAGAAGCTGGAAAAAAAGTTACGAGGGATGCTAAGATTCAGAATAACTCAAAAAGTATTCACTTTTTTGTCGATATTGTGACAAGATTTTTCAAAGGTATTTACATTTATTAAATAATGAAGAAATTTTCATCGAAATCGGAGCACTGTTAGTGAAGATATTGCGATTTTTAAATATTTTTGGTTTATTGTTTTCAATAATAATAATTTTATGTTTCAGGATAGGTAGAATTCAAAAAATGAATAAATTTTTTTTGTCTGTCCGCCGTCTGCGCATTTTATCCAAAACTACGGTTTTTTTTTTTTTTTAATTTTACGAAATTTTCTTTAAAAAAACGTTAAAATCAGAGAATTAGAAGCAAAGATGTAGTCTCTAGAAGTTTTTTATGTTCTACTGCAAATCCTTTGTTTTGGATTTTTATTTTTTAATGTGTAACTGAAGTAATGCTACTTTTTTTTAACTAAT
Source organism: Nezara viridula (assembly GCA_928085145.1). Taxonomy (NCBI): domain Eukaryota; kingdom Metazoa; phylum Arthropoda; class Insecta; order Hemiptera; family Pentatomidae; genus Nezara; species Nezara viridula. The sequence continues at coordinate 108,678,077 of OV725080.1, read as the reverse complement.
CACTAATGATGAAAAAAAAAATGTTTAGGCAAATAATTGGAATCAACTTTTTATTCCTTTTAATTTGTCACTAGAAAGGGAATGTTACTTTAGATATATAATTGTTGGGAAATAATAAACCATTGTGAAATAATTTGCAGTGTTTTTAGTTAAGGACTCTTAAGTTCAATGAAACCTCTAGTTCAAGATAAATTGTTGTTCTTGTTGAAAATTGCCTGAAATGTAGTCAGATTTTTTATAGAATTTTTATCAGTCTTATGATTTTGTTGTATAAATGTTGTCTGCTCAATGAGATCTGTGTAAGAAAAATTATTTGAATGTGACAAAAAAATTAAATATAGCTTATAGCATTGTTACAAAATACCTTTTCATTTTTATTATTATTTTGTTTTTCAGTTTAACTATTCTTTTCAAGTTTGACTTCAAGGCAGAGATGGGCAAATGCTACTCTGAGTACTGAGTATCAAGTATTTTACTCAAATACTGACCTTTTTTAGAGCACCATAGAATTTAATTACTACTACAGTTGATATCAAAGGATTAACTGAAGTAGTGATTGAATTCCCAATAGTGATTCAATTTGAGTAAAGTACTTGCTACTCGGTACTCAGAGTAGCATTTGCCCATTTCTGAAGCTAACATTTTTTTTCACTTAAAAGATTATCCTTATAACAGTCATTTGAATGATTGTGAGCTGGACCGTTATCCCATACAAAAAAAAAAAAAAAAAAAAAAGTGAAAATCACTTAGACTTCCAGGCAAAAATCTAATTTGTAATTTAATGGAATAAAAAGAAAGTGAATGAATGAAAATAATTTTATTATTCTGGGACTAGTGTCCCTTTAGAACAAGTTACAAGTACAGAAGATATATTAATATTCTGGTGTGTCCATAAAATACAATTATATATTTACAGGATGATAGTAATATAATAAAATTATAGATAATAAAAAGATATAAAGACTTGTATAAATATAAAATAAAAAAAGAAAGTAAATTAAGTAAACAAAATATCAATGAATCACAAAATTATCAAAGCGTCTGGGTGTACTTTGAGATTCTTACAGTTTAGGTTTTTAAGTGCATTTCATGATCAATCGGATTGGGAATGGAGAAGGTATTCGAAGAGGAAAGATTTGAAAGAGGATACTGACTTTGCGTGTCGAATATCTGAGGGTATAGAGGTCCAGAGGGAGACAACTTGAATTATAAAGGATTTGTCAAACGCAGCAGTTCGGTGAGGAGGTGGATAGAGGTCGGTCGTGTGGGATCTGGTGGGAAGGAATTGAAAGGAGCGTTTGAATTGTAGGATCTGTAGAATATAGGCGGGTCGCTGAATTCTAATGGCCTGATTAGGAAGGAAATACTGAAGGCGGCAGGACGGATAAATCCACTTCAACTCGGTGTACAACTGGGTAATATGTGTATCCCTTGAGATCCCGAAGATAAAGCGGATTGAGCAATTCATTAGACGTTTAAGTTTAGCTTTGAGTTCTCCCGAGAGTCTACCATACACCATACAGCCATATTCGAAGTGGGGGAAAACAAGAGATGAGACCAGGAGTTGATGGGTTTTGAACGGAAGAAGATAACGTACATGGTTAAACTGTTTCAGGGTGGGAATAGTACGGCAGGGTAATTTGGGAGATGTGTGGTTTCCAGGAGTGCTGCCGAATCTTAGATCAATTGTATGAACTAGAGGGGTAGCATTGTATTACAATTCATATGCCAATCCACTTCAAAAACTTTATTATATTATTCATAAAGGTAGGGAGATAATTGAAAAATTTGATAATTTAAGAGGAAATATTTTACTGACCACATCCCGACCACTTCCTCTTAAGTTTATCATATTATATTAATTTTTAAATCTAATGCTTAAAGTTTTGTAAGAACTAATGTGTTTTTATTACATGTATGGATGAAATGAATTAATGGAATGCTAAGCAACTTTCTTAATATGAAGAAGATTAACATGCATGTGTTGAGCAAGTGAACAGTTCAGGTTTTCTTCAATTATCAAAGTTCAAAATAGTCTTATTACCATATCTTGCCAAATTTCAATGAAAATTATTGAAACTAATTTAAATTATTGGATACAATAAAGCAAGAATAAAAGAAGTGTGTTGTAATAGCTTTTGAAGCTGTACTCGTTTTTGGTGAAAGTCACAATAACAAAAAAGGACTTCGGGCATGTGTAACATATGAGAACTAAAACGATTTCAAAATAACAATTTTTGACTTGTCTGTTTTTTTCTTATTATTAAATTATTTATTTTATATTTATAACCCATTTAATAGTTTTTTTAGTTTGTTTGTTCTTTTTTTTTTAATTTTAAAGCTATGAATTTCATTCCATATTATTTATAAATAAATATTCACATTTTAAAATTTATGTCTCTTTGATTGATTTAATAAGTTTATTCATAATATTAAAGCATAACAGCTCCCTTTGTTTTTCTTTTCTTTTTTTTTTTTTTTGTCTTATTAAGATAATTTATTTGTTAATGTTATTTTGTTTGTTGTCTAATTTACCAATAAACCTTTGCATGCAAACGGACAATGTGGTATGTACATTTTTAGGTAAGGGTAGCATTAAGGCGGAAGAGACAGCTTCTAAGGATTGGAAAACAAAATGTAAGCCTCATTAACTCATTAACTTTTTTTTTTGTTGCTTCATATTACTTTGCTCATTCCTTCTTTTTATTACTTCTTCTTTCCACCTTTGATCTAAATAATTTAATATTCTGATAATCTTTTTTTTTTTTGCATGTTTAAATTATAGTAAATTTATTAATAGTAATTAGATCTAATTTATATCTGACTATTAAATATTGTTTTGTCAATTCTTACCTTCTTGGGTTGATAAGATAGTATGTGTTTGTACCATTTGCTATTCATCATCTGTTCAAGCAAGATTGCTACTGCCAAGTTATTCTACTCCATTTCTAGTTTCTATTAGTCTTGTATGTAAGTCTGTTAAAATCGGATATGATGAATAAGGTATGGGAAATATTACCTCAAAGAGTTCCTCTTATTTAAAAACTTCACTTTTTATTTCATAAAACCAAATAATCCAATCGTATTTTACATGTTTGGCCTCATTTTAAACTATATAGCTCATATTAAAGTAAAATTCCATCAAATTGATGAGCAATATGGTACTAATCATTTATACTTGTGCTGTTTTTGATAAAAATAAAAAATGTTTGTTTGAAATATTTGTTGTTAATCCTAAATATTGAATATTACCAATTATTTAATTAAGGGTGCTCACTTTATAGAGGCTGAGTGTGGGTTCTCTCGACCCCAGGGTCGATCCATGGCCAGTGAAACAGAATAAATAATTTATCTGCCATAGGCCAGAATTTGAATCTGATACCTTGAGCATCGGAAGCTCAGGACCATACCACTGAGCTACCCCGCTCCCTATACTCAAATAAGGTCGGCTAAATGAGAAGGTTCAAATGATTAAAATTACATATTCGCTTTAAAAAAATTGAGCTTACATGTATTAATAATCACATTATTAAATTTTAAATATCAGGATTGTTTGAAACAAACAATGTTATTGAAGCTCTGTTGGTACTTGATACTTTTTATTAATCATTAATTAATTTAATAACTACATTTCTATGGAATATTAATCAAGCTGAATATTCAAGTTTTTTTTTTGTTTTTTTTGTTTCAAGTTTTCTTATCACTTCATATTAAGGTACATTGATGATGGGAGCATTTAATTGTTCCTCTTAAATTTTCTGTAGGGTCTGCTGCTTCTCTTGAACCTAGCCGATATGAAAGGAAATTTAGTAATCAAAAATATGAAAGTGACATTGAAGTTATTAGTAACCCCAGTCAAAGTAGTATAGAAGTACTTGATGAACATAGCAGGTAAATGCAAATTTTTAGATTTTCATCCTTTTATATTGTCAATTGATCTTTGGTTTCTCTTTAAAATTGGATTTAATTAAAATATCAACCCCTTTTGGAAAATCAAACTTGTGCACTAAGCCATCATGAATCATTTATAATTAATTAATCTGAATAACAATTTAAGAATGACATTAATAATTAAAATTGAGTTATGATTCTAAAGTGAATAAGTGCATGCTCCATTTGTCAAAATCATGAACTACTTTCAGGCAAAATAGAAATGAAATTATAAGCATGCCAACACTTCTCCTGCTCACTCACTCAATAGACATGAGTGTGAAGAAAATAGTTATTGTCTGGAATCTTGCAACTGATCCTACTCGCACCGATCAGTGATTACTTCAGTGTAGTGTAAATAATCTACGGAAGTTAAATGTAAAATAAAGATATTTTGGCGGGAATAGGCGAATAGCCTTCCGCTTTTGTATCGGGGATTGAGGTTATTTACACTCGTGAATTATTAAAACAAAACCCCGGCACTAGATATTGACTTTTTTGAGGGTGTTTAACTGTGATTGGGAATTCGGGAATCTAATACCTTTGTGACACTGTGTGAGAAGAAACAATAAGAATACATATATGAAATGTGGGACTTAGTAAACACTTTGAATGAATTGACTCACCTGGTTTATTCTTCAATTGTGAGGCCTATAGGACAACTAAATAAAATGACTATTCACTCCTGTCTAACAAAACAAATTTATTTTAACAATTGATAATAAATGAATATATATAAGTGAACGGTCGGCTTGATGATCTTGGTCTTCAATGCAGTAAGCCTCGCTTCCCAGGTGACGTCTTCTCGTGTTCCCGTCCAGGCCTCAAGTGTTTGGTGTCCTCTTCCAACTGCTTCTACCTGATCAGACCTTTTTTCTTCTTTTTGATTGTTTATCGATATGGGATTTTCCAATGAGCAATTTGTCCACTGCACAATTGAGTACAATTCACAGTGCAACCTCACATTCCTATATATTATATATTCCTTCTCATTTCCTCACACAATGTCGTCTAAAGGAGTAAATACAGGGGGATGTCTACTACAGTAGATGGGCTTAGTTATGGTTTTACCAACTGCTCTTTTCTCATCACTCACTCAGTAAAGATCTGTTTTCCTAAGTCCTTTAAATGAAAATGCTTATTATCTTTTGACAATTCTTTTCACTCAAATGCAGTAAAAATGCAGAAGCGGGTGCCTATTCAAGGGGGTTTACATTTAAGAACTGGTTGGAAAGATAACTAGGAACTATGATGGAGAACTAAAGGTTGTATATCTTTCGTTAGGAAAAACATAAAGAACGAAAAGACGCCAGAATTTCTATTTTTGTTGACTCTCAAGCAGCAATCTTTGCCTTAAAGCTTCCAAACAATGAAAACTCTGAGGTTGAAAAAATTAAAACACCCATAAAAACTCTGACAGAGCATTGAACAGAGCTTGCCTGGTCCATCAGTAGATACCAGGACATTGTAGACTATGGATAATGAGAGAACAGATCAACTTTCCTAGAAAGAAACCAAAGAGCCCTAACCAGATTTCTCTTTTCATTATGGTTCTGCTGTATGAATTGTCCTAGGAACCTTCTTCCACCACTGGAAGGCACTACCAGATCCAGGATTTCATTTCGGGGAAGAGCTTCAGCCTGAAAGCTCTTTTTTTTAATATAACGATAATTACTTTGAATGAAAAAGACAGAAACTAACTGCCTATCTGAAATGGTGTTTAAGTGATTATTGAAGTCCTATTAAATGAAATTACACAAACAATAATACTTTTAGAGATAGTTTTTTCTTAAGACATGATAATATTTTACCATTTGGGGGAGGCTTCAGCCCGAAAGCCCCTCCTCTCCCCTCTGTAGATCCGCCTGTGTTGGCAGGAAAAGTTTGCTAAGAAAGCAGAGGAAAAACAATGGCAGATGCTTAATGAAAGTGAGTGCATTTCTCAAAGTTTAACAAGAACTGAGTCAATCATGTGCTTCCACCAGCTTACAAGTCACAATTACATCCAAAAATACCTCCATCTTAAAGGCATATCAGGAAATCGGACATACTCCCTTTGTAATAGTGGAGAAATGATTAGACATCACCTAGATTCTTATCCTACTTGAGTATTAGGAACACATTTACCAAATCTGAGGCCTACTATAAAATAGATTGCAAGACCACAGGTGACTTGAAAGCCAAAGTATAAGTGTCATTTAGAAATCTGAATGAAAATTTCTCACAGCTATTTACATTGGTCTTGCTTTATATCAATTTTGTTATATAAAGTTCCTACAATTTTAATTTTGTTTTTTCAGTATTAAAAGTATAAATTTATAAGTGATGTAATGTTAATACTATGTGATATCAGTGGTTTAAAAGTCATACAATAAATTTTCTCGAAATAAATTTGAAATTATTAGGATAATCTATTTTGAAATTTGAAGAGAATTTGTATTATACTACCTCATTTGTTTAATTTTAATCCAAAAATTGTAGTAATGTTTACTTTTTTTTTTAAATTAATCTTCAAATAATAATATTCCCCACAGGAGCACTACACCACGTAGGAAAATTTCATTTGAAGAGAAACAGAACTTAAACACTAGTGCACTTCCTCAATTGGCAACAGTCATAGAAATTAATTCTCAATTTGCCAATCTAACTGAAAGCAGTTCTTCAGGTGCTCATAATGTTTTTTATACTCTTTTTTTTATCTGAATGTGTTATTTTTTCAGTTTTATTTACTAATTTTATTAACCTATGCAATTTGAAATAATATTTTTAAAAGTTTTATGGTGTGTTGGCATTATAAACAAAAGCTGCTTATTGTTAGGCTCATTAACAGAGAGTGTAATAACGGCATATGAAGCTCTTAATATTAATAGAAAGAGATTCTCTGATGAAGAAGTTTTGACTGAGGAAGAAAGCTCTCCAGATTCTGAGCCTCATCCTCCAGGTTCTTTATAAAATATAATCTTTCATGTTAATTAATAATTTCTTTATAATTCCTTTTTTCAATAACTCTTGCTATCGTAATTTTTTTTTTAAATTTTAGATACTATTGAAGAAGTGATTCCTACATCAATTTGGAAAAACGAAAGTGATGTTTATTCCTACGTCGATTTTATGGATGTTGATGCCAGAGTGAAACTGTACCTGTATCAAATGCTGTTTGAAGATGATAATGAAGGGCTTTTAATGATAGCCAGAGTATGTTTGTAAATTTATTTTGATATTTTTTGATTTAAAAAATATTTTTAAGCATTAAAAATAAAGTTTTAGAAGCACGGATATTATTAAAATTTCCATCGTTCAAATTACCGTTATTTGTATCATTGGTGATAAATATTCAGGACGCAGTCTTTTTTAAATTTTTTTTTATTTTTGCCAACGTTTCAACCCAAACATGTGGGTCATCTTCAGGGCTGAAAATGTTTTTTTAAAATTACAATCAGAGATATAATAGTATACGACCGCTAATTATAAATAATAAACTATAGTGATTGATGGCACATGAATCTTAACTAATATTGTAATACACATATTAAAATAGTTATACAAACTAAAAATAAAAAATAATGTATATAATCCATTTATATAAATTTGTAATATTTTCTCTTACTAACCGTGGTTTGAGCACTGAGGTTGTTCATGTACTGATACATTTGGTAGGTAAGTAAAAAGGTCAGGGGGGGGAGGATTTCCCACTTGTCCTTTTTCAGATAGCAAAAGGTAAGTAAACAAGGTTAGAGGGGAAGGGAGGGTAACATTTGTTGTTTGTAGAATATACATAATTTGCTGACAAATATTTCAGACTTGTACAATATTTGAGTTATTTCATATGGTTACAGAAATGTGACTATTGACTAGTATTAAAATGAAGATAAGCAAAAGGTGCCAATTAATATAAATATAGCTTAGTTTGATAACAAGTATACAAGGGTTAGATGAATAATTTTTATAATAAAGACAATTTCAATGAATGCAGATGATACTTAGGACAACATATTATACAATATTTATCATAATATAAGTTTGTGTTATTTTAAGGATTACATAGGCTATTGTTTCAGGAGGCGGAAAATATTTGAATATGTATTGCAGATCTTTTCTTTGTCTACTTTATGGTTTACCGGATTATTTTTTTCCAAATTAATGAATATGGATTCCGATAGTAGTCATTTTTGGTGATTGGGAACTGTGGCGAGTATGGTTGGGTTTTCGAAATCAAATGTGTGGTTTAGGGTTATGGCGTGTTCCGCTAGTTTTGAGGCAAACGGGTTATTTGTTTATGTTCATGTTATCCTGAATCCAAAAATTTATAATATACTTTCTTCTTTAATTACATCTCCCCCACCAACTTCTCCTTTAATAACTATTTAAGAATAATATTACTATCATTTTGCTTAAGAAACCAACTTTTCTGCCAATGAATTGTGTTGGATGATATTATATTATTTTATTGTTTTCTGTTGAATTTTAAGTATAGAAAATAATAATGTACTTTTTGTATGTTTTACAATGGCTTATTTCATGCATAAACTTATTTTTTCAGTGTCACTTATGGAAAACTGGAGGTTCGGACTATGATGGGTGTGTTGTTATTTCAAATTTAAAAATTTATTTCTTGTCTCATTCTCGAACCAATTTCAAGTGAGTGACAGTCATAGATTAGATTCAATAATGTTTTTAGCCTACTTGGTGTATTATTTCCATTTTATATTTCAGAGAAGATACTTGCGACTGGCTTTCTAAATTTGATTGTTACAATTTGAAGGATGTGAAAGAAATTGCACCTTTACTTTGGCAACAAGGAGCACGAATACAGATAAAACATATTTGTTATTTGGCACTATTGATGGACAAGAATAGGAATCAAAATTTCTTTAAACATTTAATAGGTATTGGTTTTTTTTTTTTTTTTTATAGTATGTTTAAAGCCCTCTACTTCTCACATTTAATATAAAAATAAATAGGACATTTGAGGGGAATGAAATGCCAGTAATTGAGGGTGGAATAGTTCAACAAAAATATAGTACAGCATCAACAACCGCACCTTTCTATATCAACCTGTCATCTAGATATTTTACAAAGAAAACCACAATTTTTTCTTGTAAAAATTGAAATTTCTCTTTAAAATTCAAAAACTTAACACCCCTCAAAATTTTTGTTTTTATATTTTAAGTTACGTAGAAATCGAACATCAAATAAAAAATAATTTGTCAGTCCTGGGCTTTTCCCTAAGACTGCTGGACCAATTTTTTTTAAAATTTGGAATCAAAATCAGAGGTCACCCGATGATGATTCTCCTACCTTGACACAAGTATCCTCCCTTTACTTTCAAGATGGCAATCGAAAAATCTGTTTTGGTATTGACTATAGCACCTAAATGAATGCACCAATTTCAATGAAACTTGCCTAAAGTCTTCTCCTCGATGCCCTTTAAATATGTATATGAATAGAATATACTACATCAAAAAGTATTTCAATTTCAAGATGGCAGCCAAAATATCTGTTGTATAGACTGTAGCGCCTGAACAGATTTTCTGACCTTAATGAAACTTGGCTAGTGTTCTTCTCGATGTCCTTTAAATTTATTTATATAACAAAAAAAAGTTACATGGGGTGATAAAATTGTTCCTCCAAGCAATTCTTTCCTGCAAATTGATTGCCACCTTCCAATTCTGATATTTGAATTTTTATAGTGAAAAATATGAAAACGTTCTAGATAATAAGGTACTGTTGGTGGCACTGTCCTACATGTTTGGTAATTTATTACTGATATTTGCCCTCTGGGACACCCTGTAAATAATGTTCTTCTTATATATTATATATACCTATAAAAAGAAATTTTCTCACTTTTCGTATCGTTTTAATTTATATTATTATTTTTATTTCTTTTAGGCCTTTCACTGGAAGGAATCAAAATACAAAATAATTGGAACAATAGTTCAGAATTGGCTCTTCAGCAATCTATACTTTCTTCAAATTCTATTGATAAATCTCTGGATCCTACAGTTAATTATTTTACTATCTGCCTCTCTATATCAATTCTCAAGGATGATGGTAATTGCCTCTTTTTATAATTTAGATTATAATTTTTCTGTGGAAATAGGCCTAGTTAAAATTCAATTTTGGGAAAAAATTAATACATTCAATTCTTTATAATTCTCATTTTGAGGAAATGAAAAACCTCTTTGTGCTATACCTAATTTGAGGTAAAAACGATCTGAATATTTGAACTGTTCTAGTTATATAAGAAATAAATATTTTTTATTTGAGATAAAGATATGAAACATGAATGTATTCTGATGGATTCAAATTTTCTTTTTTTGTGATTGATATAAAAATACATGTACACTGCACCAAAGTATAAAAATATACCACTTAAAAATCTAGGTCTTAATTTAATATTTGATATCCTTATATTTTAAGATTTTTGTCCCTAAATATTAGAAGGACCAGAAAGTAATGTTGTTTCTGACCTTGTTATTATTTGGTCGTCATTTGGCTGCTCATTGTGTACATATAAGACATGGAAAAGACATTCTAAGATATAGTGACTTGTTTAGTTGCAAATAATTAAATTAAATTTTTTTTTTGCAATTTTTAGTGAAATGGTCAGCCAAATACCAGAAGACGTATATATCTGGCATATGTATATGGTATATATCTGCATGCTTTTCGAGTTTCGCAAGGGTAGTAACACAACAGTTATTACCAAAACATTTTTGATATTTATCCAAATGCATTAGACGTTCGAAAAATTCCAAAGATGGTTTTTCAAGTTCAGATCCAGTAATCTTGGTCTTTCCTACTCGTATCGATCAGGAAGACCCATAACGTTAGATAACAATGTGTTAAAGACAGGAATGGAAGGGACTTTTTGGGTTTACACCTCAAAAGTTTGTGTGTTTGGTGGAGTATTCATGGTGTTATTCATTTTGAAAGCTGGACAAACTGTGAATACAGACCGTTACTGTGAATAATTGGATCGTGTGAATCAAGTTTTAATTGAAACGATTGTTAATAGAAAATGCGTTATTCAGCAGCACAAAAATGCAAGATCACACTGCTTAAGACGAATATTAAAAAAATTAATGAATTGGGGTGGGAGGTACTGCCTCACGCACCATTCTAGCCGTTGCACCATCAGATTTCCATTTGTTCCTATTGTTTCAACACTTTCTAAGTGGCAAAAGTTTGCAAATTTGAATGATGTCCAAAATGCCATCTCTATATAATTTCATCAAAACCCAATTAATTTTTATCGATCCTGCATTGAAAATGTGCACACTAGATGGCAAAAGGTTTTTGATAACGAGAATTATCATTTATTCCAAATAATTCCATCATTGATTAGAAATAAAAACTCGTGTAAAATTTATGTGTTTAATTAATCATTTAATGTAAGAAAACAACTTACCGGTCCCACTAATACATATTGTCAATAGCCAATAACAGCCAAAAGTCAAATATTGAGATATATTGTTTTTTTCCAGTCAACAATGCCATTAATTTCATTTCACATGTATGGCTTTAATATAATAAAGAATATTGAAAGAGATCTACCAATACATTATATTCGCAGATTAAGTAATTTTACAGGATGAACAAAAAATTATTTTACTGACATCTGCATCTAATGTAACATTTTTTACCATTCCTTTTTGTTTATAAAATCATGGACTACCTGATAAATTCGTTTTATCTGTTATGCGTTCAAACCCTTTTTTAAAGTGTGTTTTTTTTATTATATATATCTGTGTAAAATTTCTTTTTATTTTACATACTATTTAGGGAATAAAGTTAGCGTAGTGGTAATATTATTGCATAATGAACCATTGTAATCGACCAAAAAATTCAAAAACTTAATCCCCCTCAAAATTTGAGGTTTTACTTTTCAGGATACTTAAGTAGCACTTAAAAATCAAATATAAAATTTTATTTTTTAATAATATTAGAAAAAAGTTGAAATTATTTTACTAATATTTGTTTTTTAATTTGTTTTAAATACTTTTGTTTTTCATGAATTTTTATGTCGGCTATCAGTTGAAGATGAAATATTGAGATTAGGTGCTCTGGTTCTAACATCTGGTGAATTTCATCTCATACCAGGAGAGTTGTCTTGGCTCGCTGTGCCATCAGTTCCTTCAGTGGTATCTTCTCAAGAAATGTCTAGTCTCATAGAAGTTGTAAGTTTTATTATTTAATATTTTATAATGCTATTAAGTATGTAATAGTATTTTTGTAATATAACTAATTTGTAATATATACTTTATATGTTTTGGAAGAATTAAATATGTAACCAATTTGACTCTACTGTTGATTCAAAATTATTCTTTATATTGCTTACCATGCAAATATATAAACACACAAACATCAATTTACCTATAGGTTTATAACGTAGATTTAGAGAAAAAACAAAAGTGAGTATCAACTCTGTGCCGCATGAGTTCATCCTGTGGTCAAACAATATGAAGTGCACTCAGCCGCGATGATCCCCAAGTGAGAGCTATCCCAATGATTATATGAGCCTTTCAGTTTCAATATTTTTGACTCCATTTTCAATATTTTTTAGTAATGTCATTTTAGTGATATTTCTTGTTGAAAAACTTATAATACCTGTACAGACAGTAAGTTTATTACAGAGTAGGTGATTGCAGTGTTGAAATATGGAAATGTGAATAAAGATATAAATTTTCCCTCTAGAAACATCACTAAAATTAGTAATCAGAAATGTTGAAATTGGAGCGAGTCATTCTGTCAACTGAAAGGCTCTTTGTAAAGTAAAACAAGAATCCAACAAATCTCATCATTTGTCCCATAACCAACCAGTGTCATTTTGAAATGTACCAGATTCAATAATAATAATAATAATAATGCATTTATTGAAACAATTTTTTTACATATTTTTCTATAATACTCTTGGTTTAAAATACCATTAGAGGATAAGTCCAACAGCGAACAATATAATAATTAATCAGGTTCAATTCTATTTAATTAAAACCCCTTGGGCTATTTGTTCATTAAATGAATTATCACATTTAATAAAAAATACATCTATCCGTGGAATCTTGACTATATGAGTTGGTATCTACGATTTGACTGAAGCATTATCAGGGTTTCTCTGTATCAGTACTACCATCTCTGTATCTTAATTAGGATTCTTGAAATCTGATTTTTCATGATATTTAAAAATAACCATCCACAGTTCAATCTATAGGGAGTTTACTTTTTGCAAGGAGTCAAAGATCCTAGACGGCCTGCTTAACCTGAACACCCCACTCCAATTATTTATTCCTAATAGTCACTGTCCTTATATAGCCAAGTATCTCAACATATACGAATGGGAAGGATATTGTTGAATTGACCTTTGAGCTTCAATCTATTATACAGGTTACTAGCTGAGATTTGAAAGGTGGAATACCTCACTAGGCAGAATTTAAGCAAAGCCCCATGTTACATTAATTTAAGTTGTTTTGTATTGCATTACATTTCATTTATCTTTACATTGAGGTGCTTATTTTGTCTAGAGGTTTATCATTGCTTCTTTCCCATGTTATTATTATATTTTGTCAAAACAATTACTTAACTCTGCTTGTGACGTTTTTAGGAAAGAAGGCAGCAACTTGTAAATCTTCATTTCTTAGATGAAAAAGCAGCTTTGGAAGAAGTTTGGTCTCTTAAATGCACTTGTGATTCTCAGGTATCTTCTATAATCGATGCAATACGATCACCTTGGGAGCAGTTATTTTCTGTTAATTTGGATGTTAAAAATATATCATAAGTTTATTATTATAGGAAGTATAATAGAATTTGATTCTATTAGGAATACATTATTATTAATTTTTTATGTAAATATGGTCAAATTATTTTAAAAAGATTACCTTTAAATTATGATAAGGTAATTCAGGCAATAAATGTTTGTAGTGTTACACTTTTTCCACTTAAGATAAAATGGGCTTTAAATACAATGTTGAAGATTCATAAAACATGGATTATTCTCTTATTTTATTTTGTTTTTATTAGATCATGTTTCATTTATTTCTCACAGTGATAAAATATTATATAATCTTATACGCATAAATGAATGAATTGACCCTTCAGTATATCATAACGAGATATTTCTAGGTCAGAAATTGATCTCTTTTTTTCACAAATAATAGTAAAAATTTGAAGAATAATTGCTATTTTATGATTGTAATTCAAATTGTTTGAGGTAACGTTTCACAAAAATTTAGTAACATTTATTGATTTCTTAGTTCCTTCATCGATAATATGTATAGTAGAGGCCAAGCTATGTATTTCTTTGATTAACTTTATTTCTAAAAACATTGTTTACAAAATTCCTACTAAAATCTATACATTTACTAGTTCCAAATTTGGTCTGTTTACTACTAAGAGGAAATAAGAGGAATTTTAAACACTTTGATGTTATATTAAGGATATTTGTTAATTTTGAAGTTGTAATAGAAAAAATACAAACTCTTACAACAGTTAATCTAATTTTACATTAATTGTACTATAGCCTAACAATCTATATAAACATTATTTACTAACATAATAAATGAATACTTTGCTATATATATATTGTGAAATATCAACTGCATATAGTTGATTTAAAATATTAGTTAATCGACTTAGTCTTCAACCATTGCACTAAAAGACTAGGTGAAAATGTATTCTTAACTGGATGTACTTCCTCTCATATCCAGAAAATATAATCTACTTATAAAAATTAAATTAAATGAAATGGAACAATTATTTTATAGTGCTCTGAATTATATTTATAAGGAGTATTTATTTAAGAAGAGGATACAAGTTTATAGAACTGTGATATAATTATTATATTAAACTTCACTTTTATTTTTAATTGAAATTTTTTCACTTGAAAGTCCATTGTGTTTCTCTTAAAACTTTGCTTTTATGGCATAATGGTTTAATGACTTAATATATTTTTTTTAAATGCGTCATATTTTCTTTTTTATAGAATGCTATGATATTTTTATTGTAAACTTTTTTATAGATTTTTAAAAAGTAAATTACAACCTGTGCATTGAACTTTCACAAAGGTGCAAACAAAATATGGGTCCATATATTAAATGAAAATATAATTTTTTTTTTTTTACCAAGTAGTATTTATGTTTTTATTTTGTTTACTTGAATTACAAATTAAATTCTATTATATTTATTTATAAAAAAATAATATAAATTATATTTATAAAATGATAGAATGTTAAAAATATAATGATTTTTTTGTCTGTTGAAAGATATTAATTAAGAAATTTTTAATTTATTAAAGTTCAATATACAGCAGAATCGATTCAAACCGAAACCTCTCTCCAACAGACACTCCCTTCTCCCCCTCCCCTCATCTGCCACACTATGGCCAACTAGAAGTATAGGAATTCCCTTCTGACAAATTTTCTTCAGCAAGAGATAAATTCACTTCTTTGAACTTTCACTTACAGAATGTTTAAAATTAAGAATAAAATCATTAAATATATTTTATTTTAGGATATAAACACATACATTTAAGTATCTTGAAGTTTTCCTTTTATAATTAATAAAAAAAAATTCTATTCCACTCATGTAATAAACCTGTGAAAGACATATTTTTTATTATTTAAATCCTGAAGCCACTACACCGCCATAATGTGAAAAAAATTATTCTTATATATTTTTCAATGTATACAATACATTTTCTGTTCTTCACTTCTCGGTGGTTTTCATAGAAACCCCTTTATTTGTTTTTAAATCCATTTACACATAATTATTATATTCTAAAAATATTACATATAATACAAAATTGTATTAATAAACTTCTTTCATTCAAATTAATTACTTGTTTTAATACAACTATGTTTGTATTAATGTCTTAACAAGCACTTATATACACCTCTGCTGGCACCCCTCTGTAGGACAAATACTTCATGACCATGACTGTCAGTTGTAGAGAGGTTTGACTTTATAAAAATACAACTTTATGATTATGTGGTTATATATTAAACTATATTGATGTTAAAACTTTATTTTTCAGCTATATTGATGTTATAAAATTAGATTACAGCTATATTGATGTTTGTTAACCATTTACCATATTTTTATACCAGTTACCTTCTGTCTTCTATTTTTTTTTCTTATTATTGATCAATTAATAACAATTACCATCATTATTCTCTATCTATTTAAGTACTTATTGATGAAAACCACATGACAATAAATATTTCCATCTTATGTTAAAAAAATTAAGGGTGCATGATTGAATAAAGTTACCCACAGAATATTGTTTAACTGCTTTTTCAAATGGCAAATGTAATATGATAATATAATTCTAAATATTTGCAATAAGTTATAATTATAAGTTAAAAGTTATAATAATTATATCAATTTAAAAATATTTATTTTCATGTTAACATAGTTTTTAAATATTTTTTACTTTTGTTGAAAAAAAAAACCTGAAAGAGAAACCTGTCAGTGTTTTTGAGTATTTATTTAATTTATTAATAATTAATGCAATAAATACATTATATCTATTGGTAATCCTGAATGTAAAGCTAAGTGGTCTGGATTAGTATTACTTTTCAAATATTCTTAATGCATCACTCATAAAGAAACCACCATGTTTTTTTTGTTTGTTTTTTATACTTATTGTGCACAAATTATTATTATTGACTTCTTTTGTTATATATATTATTTTTGTTGACAATATTGCAAACCTAGCAATAGTTGAATCTAATAATATTTAAATGTTTTGTCCATAACTGAAGTGTATGTATTGTGATATTTGTAATTAAAATATTTTATTAATAGCTCATATTTTTGAATGCATGTGAATAGCTATTTTTTGTTATATATATTTATGTTTTTTAATAAATTTGTTCTATGCAAAGTATTTTTTCTAAATTTTATTATTGATTGATACAGTTTTATTCTAGATTTCCTTAATTTTAAAAATTTTTGTTAATCCTTGGGGAGCAGGAGGAGATGGTCACCTCCACCTCCATTCCTTTCTTAAACTGCTAATCCTCAAAGTTTATTGACTTCAACTATTCAATATCTTCCAGGAAGATATTTTGTAGTTGTCTTGTACCTTTAGCAACCAAACCGTGACTATTTTTTAGGATAAGTAAATTTTTATTCTTATTTGAAATATCTAGTAAGGGAAAGTATTGCAAACATGCAAAATTTTTAACAGAGATAAACGCAGGATCTGAAATTACATCAATAATTACCTCAGGATAATCTTAATATTTTTTAGCTTGAGAAATGATGAGAAGTCTCAGATTAAATTTCAATAAAGAGTAGAACTATTGTAGTAGAAATCTTATTTATATTTTATTAATAATGGTTAAACTATTTAAGGATTTCAAGTATGCAAACTGTAAAATTGAAAACACTTTTTTTCAATTCATTGATCGGAACCATAAAATATTGTATTTGGCTTCTGATATGTGTAATTTTGACATGGGAATAGTTTGGAATAGATATGAAGATTGTATCCCTGTTTTATAATGAAAAATTGTTACTAAGTTCTTATACTGAGAGCTCAGTGCATTGCAAAAAATTAATAAAATTTTTACTTAGGTGAAAATTTAATATTATTATTCAGAAACCTATTCTACATATTTACAAAATTAATTTACTGGCCCAGTTCACATATTTGGGGTCACTGGTGACTCACAATAATACACTTGAGATTGAGGTGAAGAAAAAAATACTGATGGCCAACAGGTGTTACTTTACCCTCCACAAGGAATTCACCTCTCGTCTTCTATCCTGTAAGACCAAGCTTCATCTTTAGAAGACCTTAATCAACCCAATTTTGTTGTTTGTATCAGAAACCTGGACAACTAGTAAGAAAATTGAACAAGATCTCCTAGTTTTCAAAAGGAAAATTCTTCAAAGATTTTTTGGAGGAATTCATATAGAAATTTAATCAATTTTTGATATAGAAGATATTGTTTGAAAAATGAAGCTTGGGGGACTGAGAAGGGCTGGCCATGTTGTTAGGATGGATGAGTAAGCAATCCCTTCTTCTTGTTCGCTCTTCCGTTTTTGAGAAGTAAAACTTGATGTTCAGTTTTCCTTGATCATCGTAAAAGATGTCAGGGGACTATGTGCACCTTTCAGCCTCATCATATTACAAGGTATCTGCCACCTATGATTCACCATTTTGAGAGACGATGTTTATTGTAATCTCTAAACAACCTATTTTTGTGTAGTAAAAGCTAAAATCTGCTTAAAATGGTCCAAATTTTGGTTGGTTACAGAGTCCTGTCTGTTTGGAGTAATCGACTGTTTTGATGTGACAAATGTTTCCTATGATCCCTATATAACTTAGTTCTGAGGGATTCACAGGTAAATCTATGGAGGGTAGGAGAGGAGCTTTTGGGCCAAAGTCTCCAACCCAATGTAAAATTTAACCATTTCTAATGAAAAAAATATTTGAAAATTATCTCCAAAAGTATTACTGGTCGTATGATTACATTTAATAAGATTTCAAGAACCACTTAAACACCATTTCATACAGGTAGATAGTTTCTTTCTTTTTCTTCTGAAGTAATTACCGTCATATGTATAAAAAATGCTTTCAGGCTGAAGCCCCCCAAAATTAATTCCCCTAATGGTGGAGTTAAAGTCTCCAGACAAGCTAGTTTTGAGATACATAAACGAAATTTTGTTTAAAATGACTCAAGGGGTTCATGGCACTATTTCATTAAAACTTTTGAAGGGTGTAAATTTTGAAGGGGTTTTGAATTTGTTAGAGGCAATGAAAAGTTATAACAAGTGGACAAGAAAAAAAAACAGATGAGACCACAGCAAGTGTAATTGTATTTAATAATATTTTTTTCTAATTATTCTTTATCTTGCACTTTTAAGAACATAAGAGCTATAAAATTTCGTGGAAAGGAGATGGGGAAGATCCATCGACCTTGGAAGGGATGGTCACCTCACTTCTACACTACCATATATTTAGTCTTCAGGGCATTGATCTCAAGTTCATGCCAGCTGGCAGGAAAAAAATTCAAGTACTGCAGCATATGAGTAACCAACTATATGCCAACTAGATGGCCATTAGGGCTGAAAGCTTCATTGGGCTATCTTAAGGAAGTACTTCCACACGGTTAAGTCACGATTAGGTCATCCCGGATTACTGGATGTCTCAAATCCTCATGAGTTTTTGAGCAAAGTTCGTTGAGCAGAATGAGAATATTGATACCCTATGCCCCAACTGCAACGTTCCGGAGACGGCCGATCACGTGGACGTCTAATGCACTGCCTATGAGGCTCGAAGGGCTAAGCTCCAGAGAGGCTAAGCTCCTACCACTCTAACATTCTCTGGACCACGGGGGCAGAGTTGGATTGTTGTTACGTTGGCCTCCACGACGCTGATAGGAAACATGGTCGACTTGACCCTCATATCGGAAACGAGCTACGACCACAACGCAATTGCATTTGTCCTGATACATAACGCAAGATGCTCCCACTGTATAGACAGAGGATATGTGACCCGAAGAGAGGACTGAAGCTTCTTCCGGTCAGCGCTGGAGGGAAAGCTAGTGGATGATAAGTGGGACCCGGCGGATGTTGACCATACGGATGACCTTGATTTCAAGATATCCAGCATTAGGGAAGTCATTAGGGATGCCGCGGAAGAATCCCTCCAGCACCGCAAAGTGAGAGAACGACCTGTGCCATGGTGGTCGCCGGCCTTAACCACCCTGATGAGAGAGCTCTACAAGGCCCGGCGGTCATATCAGAAGTGTGGTAACGAAGAGAGGCGGGCAACACTTCGTGAGGAGCACGGGCGGATCTATGAGGGGGGACATTAGGGCTGAAGCTTCCCCTCCCCCAAAATGGTAAAATGTAACCATGTTTCATGTAATCACATTTAAAAGGTCTTTAGGAATCATTTAAACACCATTTCATGTAGATAGTTAGTTTATTTCTCTTTTTCCAAAGTAATTATCGTTATTTTTATGAAAAAAAAAGTTTCGGGCTAAAGCCCCCCCAAATTAAATCCTGGATCCGCTAGTGGCGAGGAGTACAGGTCTAAGGCTAGAGTATACCGGAATGAGGTGCACAGAAACGAAGATTATGGGATGAATTCATCCAGGAAAAGTCAGAAAAGAATCACTGGGGTATCCCATACAGGGTGGTCCTTGGAAAACTAACCTCTCATTGCAGCCCTGAAGCAAGAGGGCACTCAGGCAGCAACTCTGGAGGAAACAGCAAAGATGTTTATTAAAGAGACATATCCCAGGGATGATCCAACACAGGATGATATTGACCATACATTTGTGAGAAGAGCCACGGTATACCCGCCTGGGACGGACCTGTGCCCATCATGGGACATTTGGGACCTCCGTAGTGCCATGGAAAGGCAAAAGACTGGCCGGGCCCCAAGTTTAGATGCGATTGATGCGGCAATGCTCAAGAACAGTATTCCCTATTTAGAGAATAGGCTGCTTGCGATTCTCAACGACTGCGTAGCTAGTGGATACTTTCCAATAAGCTGAAAAACTGCTGATGTTAGACTTTTCTACAAAGGAAGATACAAGAACAAGCAACTTGCCAAATCGTACAGGTCTATTTGTCTCCTCCCTGTAATGAGCAAGGTATTGGAAAACCTAGTGGTCTTGAGCTTTCGGACAGTCTTATCAAGATCGAGCCATCCATGGCAATTTGGATCCACTAAAGGCAAGGGAATTGCTGATGCCATATTGATAGTGCATCATGACGTAGAAGGAAGAGCGGAGACGATTTGGCCGCCGTGGTGGCCTCAAACAGCATAGCCGGTCTGAAAGCAGGAGGTAAACGATGCACCAATTTGGTAGGAATAAGTTGAAGATGGCTGCAACAAAGACCCAGGCAAATCTCTTGGGGGCACGACTGACAGAGCACATCATATTATGTTGAATACAGAAGAAGAAAGGGTTTGTCCAAGTGAGGTTGTCACCTACCTTGGCATACAAATTGGTTGAAAGTTCAACGTGACTCCTCAGCTGGACTATATGAGAACTAGAGTCACAGTGGCCCTAAATGCACTCAGTCGTGTCGGAGGCGCCTTCTGGGGTCTCAGATGCAAAGCTACAATGACTATTTACAAAGGAGTAGTTTTGAGTATTCTGAGATATGAAACCTAAACCTCTCACACCGACAGAAGAATAGGCTATTACTTCACATCGATTCAGAGATTGGCTTTACTTCGGGTCACTAGAGCCTTTAGAACGGTATCTCATGAGGCAGTGCAAGTACTGGCAGAGGAGACACTTCTCTATCTCCTCCTGTAAGAAGATTATTACCTCTTTAAAATGAAAAGAGAAGGTTCGGCGGATCTACCGAAACATTTAAAGATTAGAATTGAAGAAGACCCAAGAAGTTGGAAAAGAATTATCAGATTGGACACAGTTGATCAATGGAATTGGCGCTGGATGGCAACTCCGATGGGGGCTACCCTAAGAAAGTACTTCCCCACGGACATGTCACGATTAGATGCAGGATGGGTCCTCCCGGATTACTGGGTGTCTCAACTCCTCACGGGACATGGGGCTTTCGAGCGAAGCTCGTTAAACACGGGATAAATATTGATCCGCTATACCCCAAATGTAACATTCCAGAGACCGCCAAACATGTGGTCGTCGAATGCACTGCCTATGTGGCACTAAGAGCCTCTAACTCCTGAGAGAGACGGGGATATAATAAGCTGAGAGAATTACCCACATTATAGGGAATTCGTATACGGGTGGAAAGATGCTGTAGGCCCTGCACATTTTGGTCAGGGAAGAAGAGAAAGAAGTTAAGACAAGTTGCAGCTGCTTCGAGGACCGGAGGGCGGGGTGGCCGAATGGGCCAAGGCTATACGGGATTTCCCGGGCCGGAGGGTGAGGGCGGGGAATTTAAAATCCCCCTCCGACACCGGGACGCGAACTCGTACTTATTTTTGTCTCTCAAAACTTCATATATCCGGTTGCCGGGCAACTCGCGGTGCAGTGCACACGTTTTAGCCCATTCGGCCACCCCGCCCACTAAATTGCCCGGCAACCTGATATATCAATCAAATAATATAAAAATAGTCACGAGTTCGCGTCCCGGTGCCGAGGGAGTCTTTTAAAATCCCCGCCCACACTCCCTGGCCCGGGAAAACCCCGTATAGCCTTAACGGCGAGGAAGGGGAGGACCAAAAAAAAAAAAAAATGCTTCGAGGACCAGCTTCAGGTGGAATAAATGGAATAAAAGTGCCGTCACAAGTCTACACCACAGTTCCCGGAATTATAAAATAGTAAATGTGTTAAAGATTTTAATAAAATAGACCTGTACTGACAGCAGTGATTAAGCTAGATTTAATTCTAATTCCAACCTGGATATAATCTATCTGATGAACAATGGTTCTGTCAGTAGAAATTGAATACCTTTATGTATGTATTTGTGACGGAAGAAGTTGCCTTTAGCGATGAGATCTCTGGATACTCTTTAGATTTGATTCTTCACCAGCACGGCTGATTTTGGTATTCACAAATAAACTCTCCTAGGATCTGTTGTCCATCTTCAGATCGCTCAACGTAATGACCCCTATATTCACGACTGACGTTTGATAATATAAGCCAGTTTCATTGAGCTTGCTCTAGCGCTTCTTGTACAAGTATATATGATTCAAATACAATTATCAAGGGTTAAAAACACATCGTACATTAGATGGAAGCCAGGCCTTGTAAAACAACTAATGTACTCTGGAGAGAATAATGATAACAAATTAGTTTATCAGGCCAGAATCATACTATAATTTGAAATAATCACTTATTCATAATTCCATACTGCCTAATATTTTACGAATATAAGTTAGTTTCAATGGCTCTTCAATATTATTCTCTTTAACATAAAAAGTACTTTAAATTTAAAAATTTACTTTTTTTAAAGTATCGATATATTTGCTTGGATACAATAGTTATATATGTACATATTACAACTACCTTTGGACATGAAAAAGAAATAATTTACTTATGAAATTCGATGAATATGGTTATTTTTATTCATTGGCTTATAACATTGTCAGTATCTTTATTTAAATACCTTAAACGTAATAATTCAGGAAGTATATCGATACTTTTCTAAACGATATTTGAATATGTCTCTATGACGTTGATTCAGGCCCAGTTGCATTCAATCTGCTTCTGATAGTGAGTTCGGTTAGTTATTGTCATTAGGAGTACATACATTACAGTAAAGAATAAAAATGTTGGAAGAGTTTAGTGTGAAAGCTATTAAGCGAATACTTTTTATATTCAATTTGTTTTTTGCGGTAAGTTTACTTTGCATTTTATTAGCATTTTTATAATTGTAAATAAAATCTTCGTATGGTGTATGATAAAACAAGTTTTTTCCTGGTTAAGGACGTCAGTTACATGTTGAATGTCATATCAATTATATTGTATTTATATATGTAGTTGTCACATTCATATGTCAGTTGCTAATTCATGAATTTTTAGCATTGCACAATGTTATAAGTATTTTATTTATGCACTGGTTAATTCAGTAGCTTAACTATTAAACATACATGTTTAGTATATTGTTTTTATGACTTGTATCATGATTCATCTTTGCAGCTAACTGGAGTGATTTTGATTCTTGTTGGTGTAGCCATTAAATCTTACTTCACTGAATATGAACTTTTTATTGATGACCGCTATTTCTCAGCTTCCTCATTATTAATAGCTTCAGGGTCTATAATATTCATTGTTTCATTTTTTGGCTGTTGTGGAGCAATAAGAGAAAATAGATGTATGGTTTTGACAGTAAGTAGACAAGAGGTAGTGTGAATTTAATTTAATTATATTTCTTGTATCTTATAATTGAAATGTTTTCAGTTCAGCATCTTATTAACTTTTGTCATGATTCTTGAATTCGCTAGTGGAGTTACTGGATATGTTCTTGCTAATCAAACAGGAAACCTTATTGATACCAAGGTTCATGATACCTTGAAGCAGTATTCCAATGTTACTGATATACAGATATTATGGGATGCTGTTCAGAAAGAGGTAATAACAGTATTAATTCACTTTGATGCCTTATACATTTTATTAATAATTTTAAAATATAAATTAAAGGAGAAAAATTAATAAACATTTAATTATTAATATTTGTTAGTAGTTAAATATTCCTAAGCTTTGTGAAAATGATAGGCTTCAAAACAGGTTTGACTGGCACATTCTTCTCAACTGTTATGCAATTATGTTTGCATTACATTTTAGATATTTTAATTTTGTAATTGTTTTTATTACTATATTTTTAATTTTTGTTATATTTTGAATTTACTAGTAATTAGTTGAATAGTTTGAATCCCATTCTACATTAATGAACTGTTTTAATGAATAATTTATTATTATCAACTTAATTTTTGAATAGTATTTATTTCAAAATTTGAATTTAATAAATATCTGGTTATTCGTTTCATTTTAATTTATTTCTTTTCTAGTTCCAATGTTGTGGAATTGATGGTCCTAAAGATTGGATTGAGGCAGTTGGAAAGCTTCCAGTATCATGTTGTGATGGTCAGGGTGTTCTTCAAAATTTGACCTGTACTACAAATTCAACTCTACTTTACAAAAATTCATGCAGAACAAAACTTACTGAAGTAGTCAAAGACAGTACAACTGTGCTTGGTGGTGTAGCTTTCTCTATTATTGCAGCACAGGTAATTATTCCTTAATTTCTTCCATTTATGATGTTAATAATTTGGAGTTTATAAGATAACAAATTCCATAGTCACTGTTTTATAAATATTATTCTAATGGCTTTGTTAGTCTTGCTGTCTGATTCCTGAGCATAGATATTTCTCATTTATTTGTGCTGGTTCCACTCTCCCCATGAATAAATATTTTGTATTACCAAGCATGCTAGCTGTGTATGAATAAATTGAAATGTTGCTATGTGCTCAGATCTTTTTTATTCTATTTTTTTAACAAGTTATGAATTCTTTAATTATTTCTTTTCATCATAAACACACTTATTTTTTTATTTTCAAAGTATTTATTATCATTTTCTATCTATAGTTAGCAAATCATTTGTATTTCTTTTATAATAATTTAAAATTTCTTAAACTATTAATTTTAATTAAAAAATTGGTTGGTTGAATTTACTTTTCAATATTTTATTCATAATTTTTCTATTGAACAAATGGGATCCTGAGAGAATATTGTTTAATCTGTAGATGCCATGGTGTGTTTTATTTTATTTTTTTTTTTTGTGTTGTTTATAAACTTATCTGTTTCCTGTTTATTTGTTATAAATACCACATTGCTCTGTCAGGTTTTATGATTTATTCATCAATCATCATAATTTAGTCTTCATATATGAAAATAATATAATTTGTTTTTATTGAAATTCTTAAGTAATCATTAGTTTTAGTGTAAAGTTTAATCAAATAAATTATTTGAAATGAGGGGCCCTGAAAATATTTCGTCAGTTTATTGCAAAAAGTTACTAAGTACATTTTCAATGGAGCTGAACTTTAAAGTATGTATTGTGATCTTTGACATTATTTATCAATAAAAAAAACACATTAAGTTTACTAAAATATTGATTAAAATTTACTCAAAGTTATTGTTAAAATGCTATTGTTATATTTGTAATTAATAATTTAGTAGATATTTTATTTTTAAAACACGTTAATAGGAACACTGCAATGCAGATGTTAGGTTTGGTGGGCACACGATTGGAGACCCCAGACGTTGTGATTTGAACTTATATTTGACTAAGTTCGCACCCCAACATTAATATGTTATTGTAGGTTTGCTTATGTTTCTTAGTATTTTTTTTTTTTTTAATGCATCTTAATAATGCAATTGGTCCATTATCTTATATCCAATTATCATAAGTGCCTTGTAAGATCCTAAATTGTATATTATCAAATAAAATAATAAACATTTAAGCTTAAATTGAACCTGCATAGAAACTCAAGTAGGTATGCATCAGGGTTGCAATATAAGGAAGATTGATAAGGTCTTAAATTCTACAAAACAACAGACCGGATGAAAGGCCATTAAAAGTGGGTGTATTTGTATTTGTTGGTCTTTTGAATGCATAAGCATTAGGCTTATCTCAACAAGAGATCTTTTCCCCACAAAAAAATAACTTATGTTAGATTAAATAAATCAATTGTAAAATATACTAAGTTAGTATTTTAATCAATATGTTTTTCATTTTTCAGTTTCTTGGAATAGTGTTTGCTTGCTACTTGGGAAGATATATCCGAAAATCAAACTATGAAACTGTTTAATCATTAAAATCAAAATTATTGAAATGCCTTTATTCTACCGAATATCAGTGATTGATGTATATAATTTTTTTTTGACATCCCTTAAAATTGTCTTACATTTTAGACTGATGATTGTATTGCCATTGTAGTAAGTATTTTGATGTTGATAACCTAAGTGCCTTATAAAATTATATTTGCAGAAATGTTCCTCTTATAACGTATGGTCTCAACATTTTATGACTAAATAAATACTTCCCCTGTACAATTTTCATAACATTTATATATATATCTAGTAAATAAGATTATCTTGTTATAAATGTTGATAAAAATGTTCTCTTTTTTAATTATAATTATTTTATAGTTATTTTTATTGTTTTTTGTTTACTTGAATATTCACTATTTTATACACAAAAAAAAATATATATATGAATAAAATATGTTTTTTTTTAGTTTACAAATGTATATCCATTTAGCAATCACTGGTTACTCGTTATATAGTTTGTTTATAATTATACATTCTAAAAAAACAACAACAACAATATTTTAGTCTCCTTGTGTTCAGATATGTCGTTAACTCCTCATTGATGTCAAACCAGTTGTCATATATTCAATTTAAAATTAAAACCAAAACCTGTGAATTAAGATGTTTGGCATTGTTGAACTTTTTTAAAAATATAGATTGAACAGATTTTTATTTGAAACTAAGTTTCAGCATATATGTTTTTGTTGAGTTTGTAAAATATTATATAAATAAATAAATCTGTTTATGATTGTTATTAAAAATTTAAATTACTAAATTTTTTTTCCTAAGTATGATTAAAATTTAATTTTTGTTCTTTTTTGATCTAATTCGAACTTTTTGTATTATTTATGTTGTGCATTTTAAGTCATACAATTTTTGGAAACAAATGACTTGTCATTGTAATATTCTGAAATAAAAAGTCTATTTTAAATTTATTTTATCATTTATTTTCTTATTAATGTTCATTTATTTTTATTGGTATGAAAATTAAGTGATTAGACCTGGTATAAGAGTTATTTGATTTCTAAACAAATTGATTCAAGTTAAATCACTATTTTTTAACAAGGTAATTGTTTATTAATAGAGACCAGATCATTATGCAATGAAAACCCAAAAATAAGATGTAAAAACAGTTATAGCCAATTTTAGTTTCTTGATTATGAACCTCCTTAACCTAACACAATATTATAAAAGTAATGGTAATGATAAAATTTCCAATTTTCTTTAAAATTTATTCCCAAACATTGTAATTTTACATTCTGTTTTTTATAAATATATTTGTATTTTGAAAAATATATTCAAACTAATCACATTATCAGATATGATTTTTATGTGAATAGTACATGAATTTATAATAATAATTTATTGTGTCTGTTTCATATTTAAAACTGGTTTTATTTTTCCATATAAATAATTACTTAAATAGAAATTAAGATACTGTTTCATTGATATAAACAAATAAAAACATGGTTTTATGAAACATTCTGGTAGGTATGTTGCTTGCAATTATTCACAATTATTAAAAACTAAAATTATTAAGTAAAATCAAATGCTCTGTTTGGTGCATGTATTTATATCCAACTACTTAAAAAAAAGTAGGCAATCAAAACATAGAACTGCACAAAAATCCAGTTCTGTTTATAAATAACCTAAGTCTAAAATTAAATTAATGGGAAATCAATAATGTGAGGCCATGTACTTGTGTCATTTATTTTTCAGCTAGTTTTATATTCATTTCAATGTTATTAAGTAAGGTGGGGATCAGAATGACTTTATTAACCTGTTATCTAGATATACCAGCTTTTTATCTGTTAGATAAAAAGTGAAACTCAAATGTCTCAATCCTTAATATTAAAATTATAAAGTATAAAAAAATGTTGCTAGTTAATGAGGGTACGGGAATAAGATGTATAAAGTTCAGCATAATATTTTTCAGCATCATCCTTGTTGTAAGTAGGAAATATATTGATTATTTTTTTCTTCAATAAATACAAAATAGTTAAGCATGGAAAGGTAATTCTGTTATGTAAGATTTACAATGTTGTTTTCACAGTTTATTCATAATAAAAAACAAATTTATCATTAAATTAACTTAATAATTCATGAATGAAGCAACAATCATATTATTATCATTTAACTTGTTTATTATTTTTTTTCTCTATAAGTCATCAGCATTGAATACAAAACCAAATGGTTTAAAGTCCTACAATGTTCTGAAAATATAAAACAAGTTTATTAGATATTTATTTAAATATTTTTATTGTCCAATTTTTAATTAATCAGTTTACAACAAGTATAAATATTTATTTCCCTCTGAAAGTTGTCATGAACATGGCTGTTATTATTTTTCATAAATTAATTAAATGGGAAAAACTAATTCAATTCTAAGAAAAACAATAATTATAAATTGATATAGGGAAATTGATATGATATTATGCTGCAAATAAATGAATCAGATTACATTTCAAAGAATTATGACTAATCTGATACTGGTTAAAATAAAAACTATAAAAAAAAGAAAAGAAAAATACTAAGAGTTGTTAAATATTAATTTGATTTATAAAATATGGTGTAATCATGATTTTTTTTTTTTAACAAACCCATAAATCATTTGATATCAATGATAAGTTTGAATATTTAAAATGTAAATTATCCAATGTGATGAAAAAATCATTTTTTTTTCCTACATAGTAATATTTTAAATGATTTTAATTCTAAATGAAATCTCAATAATTTTAGCACTAATCAAATTGTTTTCTCAGGAAAAGAGTATTAAAATAATTGTTTTTTTAATCTATCCTTGTATACATTTTAATAAAATGTATGTCAAAAACCTTTAATGTAGTTTCTTTGTGAAAATTTGGTTAAAAAGAAAAACAGTTATTTCTAATAAATACTCCATTTTATAGAAGTATTTTACCTATTGTCCTTGGGACTGATATTATTAAATACCTGTATTCAAATAACATTTGATATTTATCCAACATAAAACAAACATTGTAGTTTTCTGTTATTTACCCTTAATTTACTTCATAATTTTCTATTAATTAAAATATTCAGAATATTTCTTAGAAATAAAATTACTAAATTAACGATGAATGTAATGTAATGATAAATGAAAATGGTCCAATTCTTATTAGCTGCAGCACTAATAAATGAACTAAGAATTCTGATATAAGAAAGATAAACTGCTTTAAGAAAACAATCAATTTACTTTCAAATTAAAGGAAAATAAGAATGAAATAATCTGTAATTTTTTATAAATTTTTTGAAATTATTTTAATATGATTAATTTTTGTAGACTGATTCATGAACCAAAAAATTGTTTTTGGTATTGAAATGTCCATAAAATCATGATATATCACCCTGTAGTAGCTTTCTGAATATTTTCCAATATTCTTTATTGTTATGACAATATAACATTATAATACAAAAATATATTTATTATGTTTCGAGCTCAATTAGTTGGCAACCAAAGAATGAACTCATACGGCACTATGTTGAAACTCACACTAAACCTCTGAGATCATTCACAAATATATATAAATATTTGTCTTTGAATAATATCTTCATATCTATTTTTTTTTTCTTTTACAGCCATTTTTTTTTCTTATTTCACAGCTTTCTCCTACTTCCAGCATCTACCCATCATATTATATATAATTCTCTCGTTTCCGTTATGTCTAGCGTCTTAACTACTTTTTACATAAATACATAATCGCTTCCCACTCACTGTGACAAATTTCTACTATATTTCACCCCTAATTTTTACCACGTTATTGCAGTCTCCGAAACATGGTTTAAACTCTATATCCCTTCCTCCTCCATTTCCTTACGTGATTATACCTTCATCTGCCTTGACCGAATTTCCCAGAATGGCAGAGGTGTTGGTCTCTATGGCTATAATAGCCTGAAATCCCTTATCCTAGATGCCTTCCAATTATCCTCACATTGAATTCCTGTTTGTTAAAATATCTTGCAAACCACATCCTCTCGTATATATGGTGGTATATCACCCTCCTTTGACTCCTTTCGACCCATCCTTTGAATCAAGCTTGTACAATTATATTCCTTTCTATAATAATTTCTGGATACCTTAATACCTACCTCTTCTTCTCCCTCAATCATTTTATAGTTCCATTTGCTCCTACCCATCTACCAGTTGGTCTGGCACATGGCTGGAGCTACATCATCGATTCAGAGCAGAAACTCTTGTCCTGTTCTTAATTACGCTTTCCTTTCCTATCGTCTCATGATCTCATCCAATTATCATACTATTATCTCATCATATTATCGAATTTCAACTTATCAAATCTAAAGTACAACAACCAAATAGAGTTATTAACATTTATTGTGGTCAAGGTTGTCCCAGTTCAAATATCCCTGACAGTATCCGCATTATGCCTCCTTTCCTCATTCTGTCCAAAATCTTTTGGAGGTCTATATAGCAGACTTCTCTTTACCTTTTTCGACAATGTACTCCATTATTCGTGGCAAGATGAAGATGAAGTCTTGCAGGATTTGTTGTACCCTGAAGACATACTGTTCTTTTCTGAGCTGAAAGTTATCTAGTCTTGTATCAACTATTATAGAGAAGACTTTTCTTAGTACACTGAGTTATACAGAATTTAATTTCTATATTATTAGTATATCTTTATTGTTGCCACACTCTTAGTTGTCTCCTTTCTAATGAGTGGGCATGATCACATGTATTGGGCCTTTATTTATTATTATCACGGTATTACAACTCGGTGACGAGTCTTGGCCTCCTCCACCAGCTTCCTCCAGTCATCTCTGTTCTGTGCGGCCATCATCCCGCTCCTGACCCCCAGGACATCCCATGAATCTCTTGCCACACTGTCTGTCCATCTTAGTTTTTGTCTCCCTCTTCTTCTTGTGCCGTAGAGTGGTTATGTCAGGATCATCCTAGGGATTGTTTCATTCTCCATCCTTGCCACATGACTAGCCCATCTCAATCTTCCAAGCTTCATCCTCATAACGACATCCAGTGACCCCAAATACTTAAACTGCGCTACTTTCTCAAAGTTAAAGGGACCATTATTTATGGTCTCGCCTGGTCGAGGAACTTCTCCTGTGGCCATATATTTAGTTTTGCCTTCATTCACTTCTAACCCAAGTGCTCTGGCGGCCTCCAATAAAGCTAAAAATCCCTCTCTGACAGATTGCAATGACCGCATGATGTCCACATCATCCGCATAGGCTAATAGCTGAACCATCCGGTTGTGAATCGTCCCATTAGTTTGCAGACCAGAATCCCTGACTGCCTTCTCAAGTGCCAAGTTAAATAGAAGGCATGCTAACGCATCACCTTGACAAAGTCCTGACCGGGCGATGGGGCCAACACCTCCCTGTGCCAAGATTGGGCCTTTAGTACCCATATTTTAAAAAGTGATTTTGATAAGTCCTGCTCCTTTGTCTAATTTGATCTTAGTGATGGCTAACTGCAGTTCTTCTTCACTCATATAGTCATCTTCAGCTTAAACATCATCTATATACCCCTCCTCTATATTAATCAACAATTGTCTGGCCTTCTTTGTTTTGCTTGGAAATCACACGATCTCTCCTCTTTTTTTTATGTTTTGTTCTCTCCTTCCTCACCTTTTAGGCTATACAGGGGGTTTTCCGGACCAGAGGATGAGGGCAGGGGATTAATGCCAAGTTAAAAGACTTCCTTGGAACTAGGACACAAAGTCGCAATTATTTTATCGTTTATAACTTCGGTTATCATGTTGCTGGGTAATGCGCGGTGCTGTGCACACATGCGTTAAGCCGCTTGGTCACTATGTCCCCAGAATCACACGATCTATCAAAACTTTGTTCACTCTTGTCTAAATCAATTATATCCAGAAAAAAATTATTCATATATGAAGCACCATATCCCTATACATTAAATAACCTGATTTACAATGTGAGAAACTAATAATAAATATTTATTATTTAAATTAGAAAACAACTATGGACATGGAAGTTAACATATTATATTTATTTATTAATTTTGAAACCAACAAAAACAGTCAAGTATTTTAGCTTGGTATTAATAAAATACATTAATTATTAAACATTCTATTTTTAAAATGTATAACTATTTTTTAAATATTGTTTTTGCTGGAACAGATAACAGGAATGTCACTAATAATTATTGGGACCACTATCAATTCAATTTATGAAGAATTCTCTACATTTCTAGCAACTATATTTTTTTCTCCTGCTACTATACTAGTCTCAGTGGGATTTACAATTTTTGGAATAGCCTGTCTTGGATGCTTAGGAGCCATAAGAGAAAGTTCATTCATGATAATGACAGTAAGTTGAAGTTATGTATTTAAATAATTTTGACAATAAATAATGTAATATTTTTTTAATTGTGATTTGCAGTTTGGAACTCTTCTTGGAATGATTTCTATATTGCAACTATGTGCAGGATTATCAAATAATATTCTAATGTCCACTATAGATATGGAAATTGTTCATAATCTTAACAAAACTTTGTTTTCCTATTCGAAGAATAAAGAATCACAGGTGGTTTTTGATAATTTACAGCGTGAGGTAAGTTAGTAACTTTGTTTCATTGAAAACTAATGTGTCTAAGTTAAGTCAAATGACTAATCATCCTCTTGAAAGCCTTCGATGTATACATCCATACAAAAAATATTGTGATTTCTTACTTAATGTATAATAATTAATTCTTAGTTAAATATAAATATATATATATATATATATATATATATATATATATATGCTTACACCAATTTAATTCTATATAAATTGTAAATAATAGTAAAAATAAACAGTTATAATAATAAATCCCTTTACAAATTGGATCCAGTTTGTGGTTTTAAAAAGAAAATTAAAAGCGAAAAATAAATAAAAAAGAGAAAAGATAATCATTTTATTGGACATTCGCACTTATACAGGAAGGATTTTTTATGTTTGAACATTTATAACATTTGTGTTCTAACATTCGGATGTTCCTAAATAGAATAGAAGTTATAATTTTATATGAGAAGCAATTGATCGGGAGAGTAGAAGGGGAGGGGTGCGGTAAAATAAATAGTATTTTAATTTTAGTGACAGTCCCTCCTCCCCTCCTTGACCAACTCCTTCTCATATTATAATCACATTCAACCATCTCTACACCATTATAATTTTATAATAAAAATGACAAATAAAAAAATTATGGATAAAATACAGGACAATATTTGTGAATATTAGAAAATAGCATATTCCTGAGGTAAAACATTGAATATGTTAGAGATTAACATGATTAATAAAAGAATTTACCCCAGGAGGAAGATTAATTTTTTTTGCATACCTTTAAGAAAAGATAATCAATGTTATGCATAATGAATCATAAAGTATAGAATATATAAAAATCAAGTTTGTTATTATAAGAATATTTTTTTTATTAATGGTGAATTATGATAAAATATTGTATATATATATTACAGCATTAATGTGTTTTAGCTGCATTGCTGCGGACTGTCAGGTCCAAGGGATTGGCAGTTAATTTATAACAATGGCAACATTCCTAAATCATGCTGTGCTTTTGAAGAATACGATTCATGCAAGAGCACATTTAATATTGGTTGTCACTTTATTTTAAAAACCATTGTAACGGAAAGCAGTAAAATATTAACAATCAGTGCTTTTTTGCTGGCATTCACTCAGGTTAGTTTATAATATATTTATAACAATCATAGATATTCAATTTAGCAACAGATGATATTACATGAAAGTGGATAATCATATTCCAAAACATAACACAAATTCACCTTCAATAAATTTATTGCTGTTATAGGGACTAGTTCGACTAAATCAATAAACTTGAGATGGAAGTTGACGTGAATGTGGAGGTCTTTTACCTTCATTCCTTATCTTGCATATTGATCATAGCTAATCATTAATTATCACAAAGCTGTTGGTTAGAAAACACAACCCTTTCCTTGGCTAGATCCTGTAGTGATTGTTCGTATTAAAGGAATTGGCACCACATTTCATTAGTTCCCTATGGCATTTAATAGCTTTACTACTACATTACAGTTTTAAACATCAGCCTTATGCTTATTGAAAGCACTAATAAAAATCAGTATAGTAGGTTTGAAAAGTCAGAATACAATTTTCAAAAAATACACAACTTTGGTTTGTGTCGTTCTGACAGCAGAGACACTCATCATTATTGCCTTGATTTAAACCCAAGGCCAATTATTTAATGTACAATATAAGTAGGATAAATAATTTTCTTTTAGGAAGAATATGAAGTGGATAAATTTTAAATAGTAAAAGAAAGAGAAAAACATCAAAGAGACTAAATTGCAGTATATCTATAAGTTAATTTATATGAATACTAAAAATTTTTCAAAGTCAACATAAAAGTGAAAAAAATTGATAAATAATAAAAGCAATATAATTATTTTATTTGACAATTGCTTCTGTTTATAGGTATTTGGAATGCTTTTCTCATTTTATCTAGCAAAAATGTTAAAAGCACAGAAACTAGCAAGGGAGTACCGCCGATGGGCCATACGAAGTCAGCTACTCAATACTGTCGCTTACGATCCTTACTGCTTTGATATTAAAGAACCTCAATACCAATTAGGGAAACAACAATATTTAAGTTAATTGTAAATCTTCTTAACGAAATGAAATACAAATCTCAACACCAAAGAACTCGCTTATGAATTTATTTTCAGTAACCTGACGTTTTTCTGGTATATTAGTGAATCTAGAATAATCAACCAAGTTTATCGGTTCCAATATTTAAAAACAAATGAAACACTATTTTGTTTTGAGATTTATGGACCATTTTATTAATCAATGTGTATTATTTACTCATATAAAAATTTGATGGTTATATATTCCATATTATTAAAAAAAATATTAAAGAAAGAAAATTTGCATTTGTCTATTTGACTTCCATAACCTCCATCCAATGTATACTCATGTCAGGTTTCTTATAATTTTTAATTAAAGATAAATTAATCATTACATTAAACAACTAAAATAAAATTTGAAAGAATTTAATTTACCTTTTAGCTATAAGTATAGTTTATGCACATAATCCGAAAAACAGTCTTTATCTACTTCATAACTCTGTGATAAGGTAAAAGAAAAAAAATGTACTTCTTTAATATTATTGTTATGTATCAATTATTAATCAGTTGAAAAATCCTCTAAATTTTTAAAACCATCTGTCCCAATGAGATCTTAATATTAATAATATTATTAATATTAAACCGAACAAATAGATATTGCTAGATTATTTGGGCTATGCACCAAATGAGGTAATAAACCAATTGTGGTAATTTTGTTATAAAAAAGACAGTGACAAATAACATTCATTTGTATGCTTACCAAGTTCATAATTTTTGTAATATATATATTTTATTTGTAACACATGATATACATACATACATTTATATATAATGTATTGTACAAGGATACAGACCCACAGCAATTGTAAAAAAATAAATCACATAAAAAAAAGTTCATAATTTTAAGGTTTATTTTATTTGATTCACTTTCTCAGAAATCTATATCCTAGAAAAACCTTCAAGAGAATGCAGACAGACAATTTTATTTATTTAAACATTTTCTAAATACCCTGAAAGTATCGAGCAGGACTGCTTTTTGAGCTATTTTTAAGTATGTTAAGTCATGTCTAAGATCTTTGGTGCCTTCTATTGTACATATAAATACTAGAGCATTTGAAGATATTGTGGGAATTGTTTTTTACTTTTTCTAGATAGTATAATTTTTTTAACTCCAAAACTAGTTCTCGGTATTTTTTATTTTCGTCCCTGGGGGTTACAATGTTGGAATCACTGGTTACTGCTACATCTATGATAATAAGTTTTATTTGTTTTGAGCACAACCAAAATATTCAGCTGGTTATTCTTTCATGTCAATAAACTTTTACACTGCTGTTTTCTATAAGTTTTTCTACGGTTTAGAGATAAAAGGGTAGTTCATTGCCAATAAACTTAAGGCTTTTCACACATTTAGAAGATATATTTCGGCAACATTATTATGTCTCATTAAGTATTCTGTCCCTGCAAGTCTCACATCTATTGGTTACATGCTGGATAGATTCAAACATAGAACAAAGGTAACATTTAACTGCAACCAAGTTTTCTTTCAATATATTTTTTCTATAAACTCTGGTTGTGATAACTTGGTTCTGAATTGCTATGGAAAAATCCTTCAATCTCAATCCTTCAATAGATTTGTTCCATCTATAACTATTTTACTGAGAAATCAATATCAACCTCAGACTAATGTAATTGACGGTAAAATCTCCCATGCAACTCCTTCATCTTCCAAATAGTCTTATATTGATTGTCATTTCTCAATTCTGGTCGAATTGGATTGCTATAATCAAGGGAAATGTAATCTTCATCCAATTATATCAGAGTGAGGTTTGTTATTATTATTATTTTTACTGCATTAGCAGATTAACAATAACTTTTTTCATTGACCACTATAGTTTACTTACCTTATGAAGAAAAAGCTCAGTATTCATCACCATCATTCTTGTTCTTTTACAAGCTTACTGTTTGATATTATGCTCTATTTTTTATTTTACAATATTGTAAGAATAGAAGTTTAAAGTCAACTGATAAGATAATCTAATTTATAATATGTGTTAAAAAATTGAGGAAAAAGTATTTGGATATTATGGAATAGCAAATAGAGAATTGTATCCATTAAAAAGTTTATGATTTTAAATGATCATATCAAGATAGATTTTGTGAGAGTGTATACAGAGGCCAAAAAAAGTATTCGTACACTATATGTTTTAGCCAAAAATCTTGGCTAAGTAAAGTAACTATAGATAACAATTAAAAACTCCATTTTACATTAATTGTACAAAAAAGTAAAATTTTATAGCTCATAGTGAAAAATATCAAAATTTTCAAATATGAAGCGCAGAAAAAAATATTCCTACATTTAACTAATCCAAAGAAAATATAATAAATAACAATCTCAATTAATTTTAATATTTTGTAGGATCCCCTTTCATGTTTATCACAGTATTAAGTCTCCTTGCCATCGGTTCCATGAGCCTCTTGGTTTCTGGTCCAGTTTCTTCTCAGGCTTTTTTAAGATTATTTATTAAGTCATTCCGAGAGGAAAAAGAATATTTTCGGATTTGTAATTCCAGCAGCCCCCATAAATTTTCAATTGGATTAAGATCAGGCGATCGTGGGGGTATTTTGAGAATTTTTCAAACATTATATAGCAACCATTGCTTGGTTTTATGGCCTTGTGGTTGGGATTGTTATCCTACTGAAATATATATGTATTCTCCAGTCCTGACTTTCTTACACTTTTATTTAAATTGAATCACAACACGTTCACATATTTGTCAGCAATCATAATATAATCCCGTCTATAAAGGCTAGTTCACCAACTCCTTTGCCACCATGACACTGTCCCTTCCGTTCTTCAGTGTGGGTTGTAGATTTTGGGGTTCATATGCCTTTCGTTTTTTCCAAACATATTTTTTCCGTCAGTTCCTAATATATTATACTTGCTTTCATCCATAAACAAAACATTTTTCCAAAACGTGTTGGGTCTATTAACTTATTCTCGGACAAACTCAAATATTATTTTTCTGTTTATTTCGTTTGTAAAAGGTATTTTTCTTACCGCTCTACCTTTATAGCCAGATTCACGTAGCGAATTCCTCATTGTTTGGGGTATTACAGATTTCCCATAAGCTGACGTGATGTGAGCCGAAACCTCTTGAACACTTCATTTGGGATTTTTTGTCACTTTAAGCACAATTCACTTGATTCTCGCACTGTCAACAAGAGCTTTCTCTCTGGGCAGGATTTATTGTTCACTGGTCCGGATTTAAATTTTTTTTATAATGTACTCTACTATCGTATGAGGTAGTCTGGACTTTTTTCCAATATACCACAAACTTAAAATCTGTAGAAAATGTTTTACAATGTCATCTTTAAGATGAGAACTAAATTCTTTGGACGTATGACCCATTGCCGAAGAAATATTTTTTAGTAATGAACTAAACAAACAATTTCTCATGCAGTTTTATTCATTAATCCTCTAGAGTAACGTATAAATAGTACATTATAAATAGTATGTTTAAACAATATTTTAATAACATAAATTATTGTATCATTAATATTTGCTCTAGTGTGCGAATACTTTTTTTATTTACAAATTATTGAAATATTAATGTTATAAAAGTTGTATCAGATTTTAAATTTTAGCTTTACGTAAAATAAAGTTTGTAATTGATATCTGCCGTTATTTCAAGTTAAAAAATTATAGTGAACCTTTTTGGCCAAAAAACAGGGTGTACGAATACATTTCCTGCCCACTGCATGTTGAATGAATAAAGTAATATCTCTTAATTTTATAAATATAAATAATTTTATAAACACAAACTACCCATCTTAATCTAAACACACTAAGCACTAGCAATTCAAGCTATTAAAGATGGAAAGGGAAAAGAAGAATGTTAAAAACAACAAAGCTTTAGAAAAATGACTTAGCATCACCAAAAAAAAAAAATGAGATATTTCTATCATAAGGCATAGAACTTTGTTGAAAAGTAAGGCTGAGTTGGTGAACAACTCCATTTTAAGATAAAAGGAGGCTTTAATGTAGGAAAAATAGGAAGGACATAATTTAATATTGCAATATTGGTGAAAAAGTATGCACTAACTTGATATTAATCTTAAAGGCCTGGAGCAATTATCATCAATCTCAAATTATAACATTTTAATTTATAAATTAATATATTTTCCTCACAAATCTGATCATTTTTATAAAATAAACCACTCATTTATGTTGTGATTTTTATCTAGCAATCACTTTAATTTAGCTCCTATAATGATTATATCCTGTTTAGACACAATAGCAACTGAAAATCAAATTATCCCTTGCATACCATGCCCTCAAAGGATTATTAAAGAGGTATTGTACAATATTGGTAGGCAACGTACATGCTGTATGACCGGGAGCCCTTTTCTTGTGAAATAAAAAATTGAAAAGTTTGTTGGAGGAATATCTGTGAATGACGTTACTACTTATTTTGTTAATTTCCCTTTATTGTAATTTCAATTTATCTCCCTGAAGGGGCAATTAATTTTGTTTGGTTAATATATGGAGCAATACTGTGACATACAATTGTTTGCAGAGGGCAGGTCTCAGGTCTGTAGATATGTTGTGAATATGTTGCGTCTCTCCTAGGCCGCCGCTGTCCCCTGCACACGTCCGTGCCGTCCTCACTGTGTAGCTGAAAGGGCTTTTGTTTCCTCCTGGTGTTAGCTGCAAAGCTGTTGCTCGGTAAGGACGGCAAAGCGAGTGAACGTTCCAGTTAGTCGCTGGCTGTCTTTCCTGAAGTCGGCTGAGCAAGTGAGCAGGGAGCTGTGTGCTTAGTCAAGCATCTGTACTTTGCTCGTAGATAAGGCAGTCCCTACTCGAGAGGAAGGAGGACAGGATAAGATCAGAGGGGAGGGAGCCCGTATTATTTATAAAAGGGAATAATAAATACAAGGTATATAATACCAAATAATATATACACAAACTATGGATGTAAATCCAACAGATATATTATTAATCTGGGTATATTCACTAGTTAAAAAAAAAACGATGGTCATTAGGTAAAATAAATATTCACTTTGAAATTGTTTTAATTAAACCAGCATTACAGTTATAACCCAAAAGAAAAATTAAACAGATTGATAACCACTTTCAGGAAAACTATTGCTTCATCTCTAGATTACCTTGTTTAAAATTTCCAAGGTAATAAAAGATATACTAATTAATACTACTAATACTAATTAAAAGGAAGTTCAGACAGAATGCTTCTAAGCAAGGGAGAAGAAATGAAAATAATATATAAAATGAATAACAATATATTTTAAAATATGTTAAATCAAAAAAAATTTTCAGCTTTCTCTAAAATTACAGTACCCTCGTTGGCATATTCTCCTCCAGGAAGATAAGGCAGTGTGAATTCTCTATAAGCAACACAAACCCTCCTTTCTTTTATATCATCCCTGTAAACTTGGTGTTCCCAGCCATACCTAAGAAATAAACAGTTAATATGATCATTTCATCCAAACTACTCTTCATATTTTTAACAAATAAATTTTACTTTATAGATCAAATGCCATTGTGTGCAGAAACGCAATACATATTTACACGACAGATCAGAAATCAATTGAAATAAACATAAGATTCAGCAATAAAAGAGAAGGATTTAAAAAATAAATTATTTATCAAAAATTATTTTTTCATCTAAATAATAAATTAAAAGAATATCCATTTGGTTTACAAAATGGAAAGGAAAAAGAAGAAAAATTGTTAACACTCTGTTTACCAAATAGGAGTTTTGCATGACATGTATTGCCTTAATACATACTTCCTAAATGCATTGTTTGATGGCTTAGATAGGTTAGATCGATTGGCCTCAAATACTTTCTCTTACAGAATAACAGTTTGTAACTTTCTTTTTTTAGAGTACATAAAACAAAATTGTTTGAGGTTAATTCACCCAGGATTCAAGCCCTCTATCTATCAATGCATATGAGTGAAGCAATATCCATCAGTATGTTATGAGAGATTTGTTATTATGTATCAACATATTTTATTTTAAAATATGCTAAATCGAAAAAAAGTATTCAGCTCTCTTGAAAATTACAATACCTTAATTGGTATATTCTCCTCCAGGAAGATAAGACAGTGTAAATTCTCTCAATCGATATATTATGAGAGATCACGTAAAAATACATTGTAATGGAGGAACTTTGATGAACATATTTTTAGAAAATGGTTTGTTTTGTTTAAATTTTATTGTATTTGAAACTATCCCATTTCACTGCAGAAACTTTATAACATACCCAACAAAACTGTTTTGGGGTGTGTCTCATAAGGCAGTGCATTACCACAAATGTCTATGAAATTCCTGTGAGAAAATATGTAGACCTACACACATAAGAGAGAAGGCTAAGCAGGTCTGACATGAAATTTCTAAATGAGAATTGAAGAGAACCCAAGCAAATAGAAAACTATCATATGAGAGGATAAAAACAACGACCAACGACGGTGGATGACAATCTTGAAAGGGATCACCATCAGAAAACAGTCATAAAAATCTGACGGTTGAGCATGATTTCGGCCCAATCGCCTCCCTGCACAACTGTTGGCCTTGGAACAGTACTTCTTCACATAGTACTGAACCCAAGATCCTTCATAGGTTGTAGTGATACAGTTTTTTTCTTCTAATATATGAGATATGCTATATACTTACTGTGTATTATACTATTAGTATAATATACTATATGTTATAAAGATTAAGAAATCATATTTATTGTATTGTATCAGATTTACTACATAATAGAGCACAACAGTACAGTTTCACATGTTCAAAAGGAATACGACAATAATATGTACATAATTAATAAAAACCAATATTAGAAATTACCTAGCTTCTTGCGTCAGGATGATCAGAGATCTAGCTGGCATAGGAATTCTAATGGCAACATCTGGTAAACTCTTCACAAACTTTATAGGAGCTAAATCTATATTGTACTTATTTCCATGATATGGTGTGAGTGTCAATACAGAATCAGATAACAGATTAACTGTTACTATCCTTTCTCCCCAAATCCAGCAGTCATCAATATGTGGATCTATAGAAGCTCCCCGATCAGGGTTGTATTCAAGAGAACATTGTTCTACAGTTCGATAACCTTCAAGTAAAGGAACTTCTTTAAATTTGTCCTGCACAAATTTTGTTGAAACTGGAAATCCTTTAAAATCACCACATTTTAATTTTCTTTTCTTGAAATTGCATTTAGGGCCGAAATTCTGCAACATAAAAATTTAAGAACCATTGAAAGTTTATGCTGCAAAAAATTATAAAGATCATATAATTATTATCTGAAATTAACAAGCTAGTAATACTTTTTACTTTTAGAAAATCGGGAATGAATTAGTGATTTAACTATTTTTAAAAAAGTTATTTAAACACAACAAACGGTTGTTTGTTGAATATATAAAAAGAAAGTTATAAAACAAAATATTTTCAAATTATTTCCTAAACAATCACCTGTTATTAACGAGTCCAAGGATCTCAACCAAAAATTCACTGAAATTAACTCAGGAAAAAATTCTGTGGTTATTGAGTTATTACTTAGTATTCGATTGAGTTCCATATCAGATTAATTCAAAATGAATAAATTTTCCAAATAAAAAATGAAAAGTATACTTTGCCCTACATATTTATTGTTTGGTAAAGCTATTAACTT
The DNA here is from genome assembly GCA_928085145.1 of Nezara viridula. Classification (NCBI taxonomy): domain Eukaryota; kingdom Metazoa; phylum Arthropoda; class Insecta; order Hemiptera; family Pentatomidae; genus Nezara; species Nezara viridula. The sequence goes on along the minus strand of OV725080.1, from coordinate 108,635,572 downwards.
TTTTTAAAACACCTACCTTTAAAAATAAATATAATTGTAATATATCATTACTTGCTTTCTTCTTCCACTTTGAGAACAGTCCCACGGTAATGCATCTAAAGCTTTTAGTAGGTCAGCTTCATCTGCTTCAGATAAAAAATCTTCACCAACATAAATTCCACTGACAGCTATAGGTTCTCCAGTATGAAACGGATGAGCATTTATTTCAGAACTGAGACCAGGGTAACACATCTTGCAATAAATGCAATAAAAGTATATAGAATAAGCCTGAAAATAAACACAGACTAACGTAACATTATTAGTAATGAAATCAATAAAAAAAAAAAAAAAATTATTTAAAATCAAATTAGTGAATTCAAAGAACCCATCAAAATATACAATCAATAAGTTGTAATTATTAAGTTTTATTATAAACATTATAGTTATCCATTTTTAGTGAATTGACTGTGACAGTTGAGATAAAGTAAAAAAAAAATGTATTAGTGCAGATTAACATCTTGTCAAACCATATAAAAATATAACATGATAGTTGATGTCCTTATAAAAATGGGTATAGGTGAGAAAAATAATATAAAATGGATTTATCCTTAAACAGTACCAATGTGGAAATCTTTTAATTAAATATAATTAACTTACCTTCAATTTTTTTTTAAGGCAAAAAATAAAGGTTAAAAAATTAAAATCTGTTACAAAGACAGTGCTGAATTAACGTCAACTGGATGGAGGTATCATTTAAATAATCTACGATTCCTAGCAATATTAAAGGAATAAAAAATATAAAATGGGTCTGGAATATTCTAATTCTTTTCATAAGTTTTCTAAATAAAATTTTTATTCCTATTTTTATAAAATAACAATTGCTAAAAAATCTGACATTTTTGTACAAATAATATGCATACAACTTATATTTAAAAACATAAATGACCTGACTCTCCATGCTGACCCATTAAGAATAACTAAACTTTGTAATTCATTTACTCTTGAGATATGACAGTACCTTTTCATGGATTGATTTATTTTTACAAGGAATGTCAAATTGTTGTTCACATTTCAAGCAAGTTCGAATACCCTTGCAACCGCATAGATTCGACCTATCCGTTTCCATTCTATTGTGGAGATATGAGAGGACTTTAAAAACAAATCAAATTGAAATACAATAAATAATTACTTATTAGGGCTACTTAAAATAACATTTATCAAGAATGATTATAACCTATCAGAGAGGTAAACATAGGTTATCAAAACATGCTTTCTATTACTAGATAGCAGCACTGGCATCATAATTTAGTTTTTAATGTCCATAATTGAGTTTCCTGATTCATTCAGATAGGTTCCCATCTTTTTGAAAATTATTAATAGTTTAGATACTAGACCTATCTCGTTCATTTATTACCGGGCTCTAAATTTAGTCATTTTTTTTTTTAATTTAATCGATATGCTGATTAGTTGTAAGTTAACGATTGAAAATAAAGTTCATTCTGTGTTCAAAATGGCGGGCTGTTAATCCTTGTATTGTTTTAATTCTTTTGTTCTTTTTTTGTTCTGTTTGTGTGTTTAATTAACGTTTTTGATAATGGAGATTGAAAGAGTTGATACTTCTGACTACAACGACGAAAATGCTTCTTTAAAATCTAGTGTTAAGTGAGTATTGCCAGTCAATTGTATTTTCTTTCTACAAATCTCTTAAATCCTTTAATTAATGGAGAAGCTTTGATCCTAGTTAACTGTATTCCTCCTTCAAAGCTTCACCTTTGTGAATATTACATTTGTTTAATTTTAATACCTTTTTATTTATTTATTTATTTTATCCTTTGCCTTATTATTAGTTCATTTTTCAAGGTCATAAGCACTTAACTGTTTTATAGGTGTTAATAGATCGGACCTAAAATAAATATATTACTTTTTAGGTTTACAGAATACTTCCAGATGACAATTAAACCACTTTTGGAAGAAGGAAAAGATGGGGAGCTTATTGAATGGCTAAAGGATATTGGTTTATTACGGCGATCGCAAAAGTGTTCGAACCCTGAGTGCCAAGGATCCAAGCCTATGGAATGGAAGAGAGCTAGGATTGTTGACAAGTATCACTGGTCATGCCCCTTGTGCAAAAAAAAGGTTTCTATTAGAATGGATTCTCCACTGGCAGATTTTCATTGTAGTTTTAAAATAATTCTGGACACAATAATCGCTTGGTGTGATGGTATTTCTCTTGAAGAATATACTAAAGAGAATAAAATGGTTAAAGGTGTAATTGCCAAAAGAATATATTCTACCTGTACAACTGTTGCTGATTGGTATATGCAAACCCATCCTGATTTATCTTATCTTGGTGGGGAAAACTCTGTTGTCCTTGTTGACACTTTTCCTGATGGTTGTATGACAACAGTTCCCCACAACAATAACTATAGCAAGAGAATACTTTGTATGGCTGATACTTCTCACATGCCTGCTCGAATTTGGACCCAAGTTATTGATAAAAGCCTGGTTAGTAAATTTTTTTATAGTTAGCATAAAATTATTTTGTTTATTTATATAATTGTACTGTGATTTGTTAAAACAGATTTTTTCTTATACAATTTGTACAATATTTGACTGCAAATATTTCTATTACATTTTAGTAAGAGTCGGAACATTAAATAATATTAATTAGAAAATGGCAGTTGTAAAGGTTGTCAGTACCATCAAAATTTAATGTTTTAAATTCTGTTATATGCCCCCAAAAAACATTGAAATACCATAAATTGTTTCTTAATTCTTCAATTTTAAAAGCATTTATAAGGTTACAAGATTGGTGGAAAATTTTTGTTTAATTCCATTAATGGCATATACATTCAATTGCTTATTATATTTAGCCCTCAATTGTTACAATAAGAACACTTCCTGTGCTATATTATTCAGATTTATCACTTGTCATGGTAGGAAGCATATCCACAATACACCCCTATGGTATTTAATGACATGGAGAGTTTTATGATTCTATGTTCATTCATTTCCTACTTAATGAATTCAATAGTTCCAAACATTGTTCAATCCTAACTTGACTCTATCTTTTAAATCTTGTCACACATTTTTATTTACTTTACAATTAATATGTATATAGAATCTATTTTTAAGAAAATTTAATAATTTTATTTAAATATAATTTAAATTTGAATACATTTTTCATAGTTTTGCATTTCTTAATCAGGTATTTACCTGGATATAAGTTCAAGTAAGTATGATATCCTTTTGGAATAAAAATTTCAGATCATTATTTAATTAATGCATGGTTATTTTATTCTGGCCATTTTTGCATTTTATGCAATTTTATTTGTATTTGTATGCACCATTAATTTATGCTTTTAATGTTTACCTTTAAATCAATAATGTTGGCCTTAAAGTATTAGTTGTAATGTGTACTTTAGTGTGTCTTTTATAATTATCATAAATATTATTTTTTATATATTTATCACTGTGAAGGCATTATTTCTATTTGAAGTTTTTGTTTTAATTTAAATAATTTTATTGCATAACTGTCCATAAATTAGTTTTGATAAACCAGGCCCAGCGTTAATGTAACCCTTTCTGTACCATAATAATTTCAATTAGCCTCACTTATTTATTACCTCGACTTAGTCACCATCTTGTTATTGCACAAATTGAGTTGAAAATCTCTTATTTCATAAAAATGGTTTTAGATATTTCTGAAACACTACAAACTCTTGATAAAATAAGAAAAAACTTAACATGGTGGTGTATGAAAGGTTAATGTTATTGTATTACATCTAAGTACTTTGATTTAAACTATTTTTATTTTATGAAAAGAATTTAAAAAAAAAAAAAAAAAGGAGAAATAGAAAAATTTGTTAAAAGCTTGAACACTGGCACGTATGTATTATGTATTATTGTAATATGTGGTACTTAACATCAGCTCTCATATATTTGTCTCCAAACACCAACAGAACAGGAGATGGATCGACCATAAACTCTGTGAAAATAGGTTTGGTTTATGTTTAAAGAGCTCAATTTGTATAACAAATCAGAATTTGTTATGAATAATTTAGACAAGCTATAAGTATCTCCATATTAGTGATTTTTATTGCAGTTGATTATATTGATTTATGGTTATTTTATTGGCAATTTTCATTATGCTCATCATGGGTATGTTCAAATGTGTCCAGTCCAGTATTAAGTCTCTTCAAAATGACAATTTATAAATAACATTTTGCCAGCATGCAATTCTGTGGCTTTTGACTTATATGACAATTCTAAATACCAACAAATGAGACTCAGAATTTTGAAAGTCCCTTTTTTTAAAAAATAAAGGTATTTAAATACTTAGCTATCGGTGCACAGAAATTATATATTTTAATTTATTATAGTAGGCATATTTCATCAACAAAAGTTATTGAATTAAAAGTCCGTTAAACTATTTGATTTATTCTGTTACTTATAATTTATTTAGCTCATGGATATTCTTTTTTTGCTAACTAGGGGAGCACCCCCTGTCCGCCTAACAGTGGACCAATCCCCATTTTACAAATTATACAACTGTTCATTTAATTGTACTACCCGTTGCTCGAATTGTTTAACTTTAATTTACATGTATTCTGTAGTTCTGATTGTATTATTTTTTATAAACATAAAATGAACAGAACAAAACCAAAGTTGAGAAAAATTTTTAATTTCTTTAAAAATCTATATTATTAAGTAATTATAATTATTCTTATTTCCAATTTGTAACCATAATAAGGGAGAAATAATTCTGGGAATAAAAAGTATGGTATCTTCGTTGCGGTCTGTCCCGCTTTGTATATGAAAATAAAATATGATATGGTGACTAAAAACTTTTTTATATAATAGAGATCTCGAATATGAATTCACTTTTAATAATCAATTATTAATGTATGAGATATTTAGCAATTGGTGATGTCACTCCTTGTTAATGTCACTTTTTATTTTAAATTTGAATCTTGATATTTCGTTTATCACAGGTTTGATAATTTTATAAAGCTTTCATTTTGTACATCTCTTTTGCCATCTGTATTAGTGTTAAAGCAGGTAAGTGCTATCTATTGACCGTTTAACTGGTTTCATTATCCTGTAGTTGTTTAGTGTAATGCGATGTTTTGTGGTTTCATAAATAAATATATTGTTTATATTTTCTCAATAAATAATTTGCATGTACTCTCATACACATCTGCTTATAAACGTGTTTTTACTGTCCATATTTTTTCATAGGATTATAACAGACTTCGTCAACTCGTGAATGATCATGTTAGAGCAGGCTCAACTATTGTTACCAGCCCTGGTCTGTATCCTCTTCTTCAGGGCGCTAAAGGAATGGCTGAAGTGATCAGTGTTGAAGCTCTTATGGCTTTGGATCCTGTGGATTATCAGCGTTCACTTAAAAATCTTGGTAAGTTATTTTATTTTCTATGATTTATTTCACTTCATGTTTTTTTTTTCTATTATGTCATGATTGTTTTGACTCTACTTAACAATTGTTGTTCTGCTTTGACGGAATAAGATCTCATGATCACACCATAAATGGTCTTCAGATTATGGCTGAGTATATCCGAAAGTAGACTAAGGTGACTGAACCATCTGGTAAGGCCTTGATCTTAACTGAAAAGGGTCAGTTGGGGATCATTCCATATCAAATCAACCAGTTTAAAAACAATTTCGAACCTACAGGACTTGGTCATTTTGGTTGAATTTGGTCATTTTTTGCATGCATTAATATAAGGAAAAATACAAAATTTTAGAATTGTCGGACTTAAGTTTTTGAGTTATAAATTTTTTTATATTGTTATTCTAACATATGGTGGCTAAACGACAAATTTCAAAGTGAAGAAACAAGACAAAAATATGACATAAAATAGGTGTACTAAAAATGCTGTCAAGGTCTGCCAATATTAGAAAAACATATTTTAATTAAATTTATGTATATATATTTGTATTTAAATGTTATTTACGTGCAATAGTCCAGTCAATGAATGCTCGAAAAGATGTTATAGAAGGAAATGACAGAGACACAATTTTCGACTTAAGGGCATTGATTGACTAGTAAGGAAATAAACTTACTATTAGTCCTCACTCCTAGGTGGTAAGCATGATGAGGGGAGATGGGGGAGGGGACCTAGAAGATCACTTTTTCTGAGTTTTCGCTTGTATCAGAAAAACTATCCGATGCAACGATAAAGACGTTCTTAACAAAATTAAAGCTTATAAAATTTGCAATATGATTGATTGTATACCTTGTTTTGTTACCTCAAACAAAGTACAAAATCATACAAAATTAAAGCTTATAAAATTTGCAATATGATTGATTATATACCTTGTTTTGTTACTTCACTTAGTTTCCGAGATATCTGTCCTCAACTAATTTTAAAGAAAAAATCCTGAGTTTTTATAGTGATGAATATAATCGAAATTAAAAAGTATGTTGTTTAAAGTTTAGCTGCATTAAAAATGCACTTTGTAAACTTCTTTTAATAGCCCAATTATGCTAGATAAGAGTTGCTTTTCGAAATAGAGCAGTAAGTGAAAATTTTGTGATATGCGCACCAGATTTTTTAATCTAAAGACTATTATTATATAAACTGTTATTGCGGCCTCCACTGGACTTATCTTACTAGTAGGCCCGTGCGAAAAATTCGTACAGCATATTGTTAAATGATGAAATGCCAAATTAATAAGAAAAGAAAATAATGCAACGTATCATAAGATAAAGAAATCAATTGTTACTTTCTCGATAAATATAATTGACAAAGGAAACAAAAATTAATGATTGGAACCTACATGTTTACAAGTTTCAATAATCTATATCTTTGCCTAAAATTGTCCGATTTCGATGATTTTTCCTTTTGTAGGGAATTTATTAATATTTTATATAATCGTGGACATAACCTAGAGGAAAGAGTGTAATTTTTGAGTTAATCGCAAATAAAGTTTCATTTCTTTGAATTTTTGGGGTGATTGGACTATTTTGCATCCCTGAGGAGTAGGAAACCTTCAAAATTGGTGGCTCAATCTTGGAATTTGGTGAAGAATTAATGATGATGTGGCTTACAGACAAAAAATACCTTCGATAAATTTATATTATTTATATTATTAAATTATATTTCTTTACATATTATTCTTTATTTTATTAGAAACTATCTGGAAGACTACTGTGAGCGTTTGCCTTGAAGTACAAAATATGTCCTTGACAGAAACTGAACAAACCTTGCGGGAACTTCAATGGAGGCAAGTCTTCCCCACTCCTCTTGCCCAGGTACTGTCTTTCTTGAGCAATTTTTACGATTTTGCTGATATTTTAAGAATACCATTTTCAACTGATTTGTTTTTGGTTATTTTCTGCAGGTGCTGCACGATTTAGCTGCACGTTCTGCTGTTGCGTAGCAATCACTGGAATCTTTCTCGGCAGTATGGGGCCAGTGACTTCCTACAGATATGATTGACATTGTTATTTTATATTTTACAGGCAGTTCATTAATCTATATCTACAATTTTATTCTAATTAAACATTCATTGATAAAGATGAAATCTGAGATAGTCGTCAAAACTTGCCAATTTTGCACTCATCTAAGGTCGCTAGAAGTTCCTATTATTTCTACTACTTCTCATTAGTTGTTCGATAAGGAAAGGAAGATTAGTGTGCATTAATTTTTGGTTTCATCGTGATTGAACTGTCTGATATTTGCATTTTTTATAATAGCAAACTCATACATCACATATTAATGTGTCCATAATTATTATTGTAAAACAGAGGTTGTTCTTTTATCTGTATTGTTTTAGCTATGGTCAAAGATCTTTCTGCTATTCACTGAAATTTGTTAGATATATTCGTATTTTTTTAATGTGTTGATAACCATTTATGAGGTGTGTTTTTAAGATAATAACCAAATATTGTTCTGTTAAGATTGTTATTTAAATTAAGTATTTTATGATCTTTTTTTTTTTAAATACATCACTTTTAAGATTAAGTAAAATATAAAGAGGTAAATTACATGTCACTGATTGGTTATATTTGTTAAATGATCGATTTTAAAAATTTTTAGATATGAATTTGTCTAATTTTGATTTAAAGAGGAAAATCCTATAATTAGTTGGTTTATGTTTATTTTTATAAACATATTGCGTTAGTACTATGTTAGATTAGATTAGAATTGGAAAGTTTTATATTGTTAACTAAATTAAAAAAATCATGCATGTATTTTATTTAATATTTCATCATGGTTTATGTATTTTATCAAAGTAAGATAACAAATTTTCAACTATAGTTGGTCAAAAACCTCAGTGACTACTTTACTTACATTGTGTAAGGCTAAGAAGTATTAAATATCACATTAATTACCATTGACAAAAGTATTATAGTGTATATATAAGGGTAAATGATGTGGTGGTGGGGTATAGAGGTTGAGACTGCTAGACTTTCTTTTTTATTTTATTTTATTTTTCTTTTAATAATGAAGCATAAGAACTATTTTCAGTGAACTTTTGTTATTCCAGATCTGAATATTTAAATACTCTGGTTTGGTTGGGATGGAATTTGTTGAGGGAAAGAGTATAGGTCAATTTTAATGGTTCGACATTATGATTAGGGAATATTACCTGGGGATGTTCACATCATCTTTGCGATAATGAACACCAAAGAAAATACTAACAGTTTTAGAAACAAATTTAACAGTTAGTTTTATTGAATGATGTAATCAATTTTGTCAAAGTCTGTTTTGTTTTTGTGATGAATTCAATCCTCCATCAGTTAATGACGTTAATTTAATGTGTTTTAGTTTATATTTTAAGTGTTTGCAAACTCTGTGAGTGTTTGAATTATAAATTACAACTCAAGCACAAATTAGAGCTCTGAAAATATAAATTGAAACACAGCGAAATTAGTATTGCAGATAATTATTATTGGCTTTAGATCTTCCTATATTATTTACATATAAAATTTCTGTTTGTCTTTTGTGTCCAATTTTCTTGTGATATCTAAGTTCTTAGTGTTTATTCGGAAAAGTGAGTATATACTTAGGTTCAGTTAAGTATATAGGGGTTCAGTTAAGTCTGCACAACACCCTTCAGTTACGCCATTGGTCCTGTGGATAGATTGTCTTTAAAACATCCTTTAGCATATTTTAGCAATATCCTATTCACCCTATTGCTCCTTACGAAGTGATCTTTTCATCTTGTTTGTAAGATTTCATTTATCAGATCTAGTTTTCACGGGCTTAGGATTAATTTATTATAAAAACTGGAATTATGGTGAAATACATATATAAAATTAAAGTGTTGATATTTTTTGAGTTGGTGATTCCAGTGATTGGAATCTGTTTGAAAACTAACTAGTAAGCCTCCCATTGTGTTTCTCAATTTGCATTCAATTTCATAGCTTTTTGTTACTTATGTGCAAATTAAAGACTATAAACTTCTGAAACTTTGTCATGACTGTGAGCCCTTTTACTACCATCCAGCTAGAAGTAGAATATTTCTTGTGCTACCATTTTTTATTGATATTCACTTCTTCTTTCTTTTTTTAAATTCCCTTCAAGATTTTTTGTTTAATTTGTAGAATCATATTTAGTGTCATAATTTAGATTTAATAGTATCCTTAAAAATCTTGGCATCTGATTTGTTGCTTGTTGATTACTCCAAGACTTCGCTAAAAATATTGGAGTATGCGAAAAGTAATTAATTGCTCAGTTCTAAGCTCCTGTAAACTAGGTCTAATTAGAAAATTACTATCAAATCAAGGTCGTATTTTATTTTAATTGCCCAACCTTTATTATCTTTTGTATTAGAATTTATTTATGATACACAGGATCTTTTTGGTTTAATTCATATTGAATTGATTAATTTATTTTAAAATTAATTAATTGTTGAAATTACTGTATCTCATTCAGAAATACTTTTTGGATTATAATTTTTCATTCATGCTTTTGATTATAAATGTATATTAACTTTTATGGATGAATGATTGGTTCTTGGATATCATTTTTTATTGGAGCCTAGGATTCGGTCTTTTATTAACTTATAGAGTTTAGTTTTAAAGTTATTTCTTGAACCATTTAACAATTGGACACAAAATAGGAGGATTGTATTTTACTAATTGTATTTCTATTTACTGCAATTAGTGTTGCCCAAAATCGGTCTTGGTCTTGCACTTTGCAAGACCAAGACCAAGGCTACCTAACGGTTGCAAGACCAAGACCAGGACTGGTAAAAAAAATCTATTTTTAAAATAGAAATTAAGGCAAAATAGTTATATATACTTGACAATTTTAGTTACTATATGTTAATAATTGGTATAACCAATATAATTTTGCGTTTAACTCCTCTAATTTTTCAGTCGGGCTTAGTTAGGTCTCCTATCCAAAAAATTACAGTGATATATCTATAGTAATAAGCTAATAAGTAACTGCAAGACTGTTCCGAGAGTCTTGCGCAAGACCAAGACCATGACCAAGACAGAGTTCGCAAGATCAATACTCGTCTCGGTCTCGCATTTGGGCAACACTAACTGCAATGTTATAATTAATCTCAGCATTATATTGAGCCATTATTATTAGTTTTATTTTCTACTTTTTAAAAATCTGTTTGGTTCATTATTATACCACAAAATGTTCCTAATATTATAATAATAGCTGCTTTCGCCATAATTAAGGATTTTATTTTATTTTTCAATATTTTAACACTTATTATTAATATCTTAATATGATCTCTCTTTTAAACCACCGTCTGTCAAGATGTAATATTTTGCCATTACAGACTATCATTTTCATTGTATGTATACCTAATTTAGAACATCAAGTGATATGAGCCAGTTGTAATTTATTGTACTACAAGACACTTTGTTAAATTATAAGGACTATTATTAGTATGATTCATAGATGAAGAAATCGATAATGATATTATACTTAGCATTTTTGCTACTTATCTGATTGCTTTTGTTTTTTGTTTAGTTTTTGTCTTTGTAGGTGTCCCACTGAATGTTTACTAATTGTTTGATTTAAATTTTATTACCATTAAATAGTGAAATTTTGCAATATCCAATGATATATTGTGCCTTCTATTTTTGAATTTTAAGTATTTTTATTAGATATTAAATTATATATTATTGCGTGTTATTGTTTAAACATTTCAATTATTAACTTTCATAAATTATATGTTTGTTGAAGCCTCAGCAGTCTGAATAAGATGGCGCTGTTAAGATTTTGAAATTTATAAATTGTAATTATTATGATATAAGTAGAGTTATAAGTCATATATTAATCTCATGCCATAAGTCTTTTATGTTTTTATATGTTTGTTTATTTTGCCATTAATTTTATTGCGTTGCAGTATTCTGTTGGATTGTTCTTAATATGTTATGGTGTGGGTAGTTGGTGCTAATTTTTTTTTTTTTTTTGATTGATGTCGATATCTGTTGTGACTGAATTGGCACAAAAAAAGGAGAAGTTCCAGTATTTATAGAATGTTGGTTAGAAATGTTTGAAATATATTGTGATGATCTATTTTCATTGTTTATAATTGCACAATATTGTGTTAAATTTAATTACTGATATATTATATACATTTATGTTAAATTAGATTTAGATTCAATTTTATTACTCTGAATTTTATTGCATTTTGCCTTCACAAGATTCCATGATAATATAAGATTGTAATAGTAGTTTTAAATGCCACAAACAATACACTGATGTTTTAATATGTTTGGCACATTAATAAATTTTTATTGAATGTATTATTATATTTTAATATTCCTTCAAGATTAATTTAAACTATTTTGAAATTTTATCTGAAGTGCTGCTTTATACCTGTTCATTCTAGATTCATTCTAACCCTATACTCTCTACCATCTTATTTTCTTTGTTACTCAGTTTTCTTTAAGCTCCTATCCAGCCTTACTTAATATATAATTGTAAGAACAGGCTATAAAAAACAAATAGTTTAAAAAATCTTTTTGTAAATTTCGACCTTATTTATCTACAAAAAAAATTTTAAGTGAATGAAAATCGTACAAACTCTATTATTTATCATTTATAGTTACACTAAATGCACATTTTTCTGTTTTCACAAAGAAAAAATTCATCCAAGTTCTTAAGATTATGACTTTTTCCAATAAATCGACAATATACATATACACTGACAGGCAAAAAATTCCACCCACTTGATTTTTCCATGTTTTCATCTAAAAATATTTCTGTAAAGTTGTATTTGTATATAATACATGGTATTTGTTGATAATACTTAGTATTTATGGAATTTTCTAATCTTTTTACCTTTAATAATCAGAATGTGATTGGGTAAGAAAGATTAGAGAAAAAAATATTGAAAAACGAACAATTATTATTCTAAAAGAAATTAATTACATCATTGTTTAGCAGCGCGTGTTTCCTCTTGCCTTCACTACTTCTTGAAGACGCCTTGGCATACTTTCCCCCAGTCGGGAAATGTCCCTTTGCTGGAGGATAGCCCATTCCTCCTGAAGAGCCCTTTCAAGGTCCTGCAGTGTATCAGGAAGTGTTGCTCGCGCTCTTATTCGTCTTCCGAGGTTATCCCATAAATGCTCAATAGGGTTCAAATCTGGAGAACGTGCTGGCCAGGCTAAAACCTCAATATTGTTCTGTTAAAGGAACGTCTGCACTATGAGGGCGACATGTGGGCATGCATTAGAATGGAACTATCGCCGATTTCGTTGAGGATAGGCAACACATGAGGTTCCAAAATCTTATCTACCTAGCGAATGGCCGTCAAAGAGCCTCCACGAACAACAACCAATTCTGTGCGTTGCTCCATTGAAATCCCAGCCTACACCATTAAGGAACCACGTTGGAAAGGTTGGCTCTGGGAAAAATTACAGGCTGCATATCTTTCATTTCTTCTTCTCCACACCATTTCACGCCCGTCTGGAGATCGAAGAGTGAATCTTGATTCATCAGTAAAAAGTACAGCACTCCATTCGTCCATAGTCCAATGGCTGTGTTCTCGAGCAAAAGTTCTGTGAGTTTTGGTCAACTCTGGTTCTCTTGCTGGACAAAAAGCCATTAATCCATACTCATTTAATCTTCTCGGTACGTTCAGAAATTTGCACACCTCGAACTTCTTCGAGCTGATGAATCGCTTGAACAATGGTAAGGTGCCGGTTTCGTGAAATTCTCAAAGTCAAAAACCGGTCATCCCGTGGTTCTGTTACCCTAGGCTGTCCAGAACTGGGCCTTTATTGTAAGAACCAGTTTCCCGAAAACGCCTGACGGCGTCTCGTAAAGTTCATATGGAACTCCGATGGCATTAGCTGCATATCTAATGGAAAGTCCATTATCAATAAGTGCCACACCACGCGCAACATCCTCAGCACTAAGAGGCATTTTTAAACTTAATATTGAAAAAATTAAAAGCCGGAGACTAAGAAATGTGCTGCAAGAAACGGCACTGAACTAATGATACTGAATAAACATTTTGATTCCATAGAAAGTAAACATTGGAATCTAGAATCATTTCATTGAATTAAGGATTAAGGGTTATTGTCCTCTATACTAACATTCCTAATTAGGTAAAGCAAAAAGATTACCTATTTATTCATTAAAAGCAATAGACCAATCCAAAGCAGAAATATTTTTAGATGAAAAAATCAAGTGGGTGGAATTGTTTTCCTGTCAGTGTATATTAGCTCTATAATATATTATAAATCTAGCTATATAAAATATATTTTCTGATTGCAACTCACATGTATTTTTCAGACATACCACAATCAATACCATAAATTTCAATAGAAATCATACATAATAATATGTTTTATTTGTTATGAAAAATACGACTTGTGAGCGCTGTATTTATTTTAGGATCCAAAAATTAGTTTACAGAAAGAATCAGAAATGTTGTAATATCGCTTATTAATATGTATAAAGTAAATTCAACCTTCGGGATTGTATTGAATTTCTTAGAAAATTTAAGAAGATAACATTGAATGTAGCAGTATTGGTGCTGAAGGGGGTCTGAACATATTAAACGTTTTGTTATTATAATGTATTGTGCTTTTAGCAACGTGATTTATTAATTGATTACTTAGATTAATGATTTATTAACCTAATCAAAAAATAATACGTACCTTTAAAAAGCTGGAATTGCTGACTAAGACAAAGGACCCAACACCTTTTCAAAACAATGGAAATTTAATTTATGATATCCCTGTAAAAATTGTGACAAATCATATATAGGAATGACGTGGACCAATATAAAAATAAGAATATATAACCACAAAAGTACCCTTAAACCTAATTTAAAAAAAAATGAAAACGCTTTATCAAATCATGCAAAAAATCATAGACATGAAATATATTTCGAAAATATTAAAATACTTCATCAATCAAACTACTTATCAAAGCTAAAAATTTTAGAACCACCTTCATTTTTTATCTGAAATTATTAGAATTAATTTGAATCCAACAATTAACCAACAAATGTGCAAAATTCAAAACAGGAAGCGGTCCACATCCCACAACGTCATTCACATATAATAGCCATCCATAAAAATTTAAATAATAGTCAATTAAATAAGGTGAGATAACTTTAGTTGCGAAATATAGAGGGTGCTGACAGTAAATCCTCAGCACTCAGTAAGATGGTGTCTGATAAAGAGGAGTTCTATTCTTGGAGAAAGTTGACATGAGAGGAAGAACAAGAACACTGTTCATATCCTTTATGTTTTCAAATTCTCAAAAATGATAAAAGTTATAGCATGATCTGATAATAATTGCATGTCATTTCAAAAATTATGTAATACATGTATTGTTAATGCCATTAATTAACTATTAATTCATTCTAATTGGAGATTATAATTATAGAGATGAATATGGTGCATGGACTGAAAGCTTCTCTACAAATAAAGTTTTAAAATAAAATAGAGACTGTTAATGGTAAAAAATCCTGAACTTATAAGAACATATAAACAGTCTAAAATTACCTAATAACAAACTGGAATTTTGTTTAGCCGTTTTCTTGCATTTTTTTTATTATTGGAGACCAGAAATAATGTATGTCGTCAATCTCAGCTTTTAATTGTGTGAAAAAATATGTGCTATATTTAAGTGAATTTTCGCAATGAGATTCTAATAATTTTAACTAAAAAAAATAACCGATTCATTTACAATGCCTTTTGTTCGGTTAGATTGTATAGACAGCCCACTGTGCGTCGGTAAGTGACTACCCCGACAGGGAGTATCCTTAGAAAATACATTCCCACCGTACAATCTGGGATAGACGCGAAATGGGTCCTATTGGGTTTCACAATTCCTCATGGGATGGGGGAGTTCTCCAGCTTCATAGCATTGACCAGAACATAGTTCCACAATACACATCTGTAGATCGTGTAATCACGATCCGGACTCTATATGATGTATTAATGTACATGTTAATGAGAACTACGGGAATTTTAATACACACCGAGAAGGAGTTTCTTAGGTTAATGAGTGAGGAAAACTTTCCGAGATCATGAAAATTTATTTATGCTTGGAAAATAAACCAATTCACATATATATTCACACACATTTAAGCCCCTATGTATTATAGTATATATTCATTTACTTAATAAGTGATTGGCCTGCCCCACCGTAAAGTATCTCTCCAGTTTAGCAATTAGACAAGAAGGCACAAGCTAGAATTTATACTTATACATAATTGTATTCGTTTATGTCGTTAAATGTCTCAGGGATCATAGAGCTATACTTCTCCATTTATTTTGACAATACATTTTTAGTTCATATAAGACAAATGGAAAAAAAACTATCCTTGGGGGACCAAAACAAACCTCCTTGCCTTCATGTTTTCGTCTAAACTCTATGCTGTAGATCTAGAGACCAGATACTTGGAGGTTTTGCAGAAGACACAAGTTAAGTATTTTAAGTCATTGCTTCATTGATCAAGAAATACACCACACTATTTAACTCGCCTTGAAAATTCTCCATTACGCGTTGAAGTGACAAAAAAGTAATTAACTACTGGACAAGGCTGAGTTTAATGATTTATGATACCCGGGCAATGCTTTAATAGGCTTATAGCTTTTGATTCATCTGGATTCTGGCCGAACTGGATGTCAGAATTGTTCTCACCTGTTTTCTCCCAAGAGGTCAACTCCGAAGAACAAATCATTGAAAAATTATAATACATAGGGGCTTAAATGTGTGTGAATATATATATATATATATATATATATATATATATATATATATATATATATATATATATATATATGTATATATATATATATATATAACATGTACATTAATACATCAAATGGAGTCTAGATCGTGATTACACGATCTACAGATGTGTATTATGGAACTATGTCCTATCGGGCATCCAAGGACATTGACCATAATAAATAGTTGATCAAATTCCAATTATAAAAAAAAAAAAATAAATGTTATTCAATTTACTTTTACAAAAGAGATATCTCCTGAATTTATCCACTTCATTAATGCTAAGTACATTTGTAAGCCTCGATCTTAAAGGACATTTCATTATGATGAGGATGGTATCGAGATTATTTTCTTGATTAACTAATCGGAATTGATACTTTTTTTTTTCCAAAATATAAAATAAAAATGGACACCAATCCAGTGTACATCAAGTCTTAGTACTTTTGATTGAGATCGTTGCAGTTTTAGTGGATTAATTTTTTTTTTATTAGCATATTTGAGCACCAGAAGTTCTAATTGGTCTCACTTGGTAGGTAAAATCTTAAGTGTTTCAGCTAGTGACGAGTTTAATGTTTTATTTAAAAGATGTAACAATAATTTGAGTCGTAAGTTAAGTTTTTATTTTATTTATTTTGACGTGAAGATTTCTGATTAGTTGATTATCTATGGTCAACCCAAGATATTTTACTACACCAGTCAGAGGTGAAAATTCTTGGTCCAGAAAAACAGGAGGACATTGACCACGACGAAGCTTAAATGTGATTTGCACAGACTTCCCGAAGTTAATTGCTGTTTTCCATTTAACACACCAATCCTGAAGTAGATAAAGGCTTGCAACTACTGTGAGGCCTGTGCTGGTTCTCTAGGTTTGGCTAAAACGGAAGTATCATCAGCATATACGGAACAACAGACTTTGATGAGAGAATTCTGAATTATCTCTCTTCTAAACAATACTTAATACTTGGCTTTGGCTGGAACTATATTTTCGACTAATAGAGTGAGTCACATGCAATAGCGGATCCAGGATTTAATTTTGGGGATGGGGGCTTCAGCCTGAAAGATTTTTTTTTTCATAAAAATAACGATAATTACTTTGGAAAAATAAAGAAAGAAACTAACTTTCTTTCTTAGTTACCTATATGAAATGGAATTTAAGTGATTCCTGAAGTTCTTTTAAATGTAATTACACGAAAAAATAATACTTTAAGAGATAATTTTTTATATATTTTTTCCATAAACATGGTTATATTTTAACATTTTGGGGAAGGGGAGGGTTCAGCCTCAAAGCCCTCGCCCTCTCCCTTAGATCCGCCCGTGGTCCCATGTTCGACATTCAAATATATCAATTTTTAATTCTTTTATTTCTTATATACTTTTATTTTATATTATTATTTTATTTAGGAACTAGATGTTTGACATTTTCTTTTTCCTCTACTAGGGTATGAACCTAGATGCGCTAAATAATGATATATATATATAAATGCTAAATTCTTCTTCCT
Organism: Nezara viridula; assembly: GCA_928085145.1. NCBI lineage: Eukaryota > Metazoa > Arthropoda > Insecta > Hemiptera > Pentatomidae > Nezara > Nezara viridula. The sequence goes on along the minus strand of OV725080.1, from coordinate 108,617,892 downwards.
AGTTCTCTAGAGGTGTCCATCAGGCCCCTCTGCCCTCAAGTTCGATAGAGCAGGAACCTTTCCACCTCCTCCCATGATATTTTATTGTCCTCCTCTCATTAGTAAATCACTTCAAGAACAAACGAGGCTTAAATAAAATCGTTTTTATACCATCTAATCCAACTCACAAAAATACCTTTGTTCCTCTACATAAACATCGCTATAACAAGAACAAAAGATGCAAGTCTAGGTTGCGTACCCGAGCCGACCTTTTTTACAACTGAACAGTGCCATTTAAGGTGCATTAAAAAAAAAAGTAGATCATATACAATTATACTTGTTGCTGTATATTCCATGTTTCCCCCTGTTCACTGGTTTCAAAATTTCATTCCGAAAATAGCCATGATGAAGTGTGCTCCCCTCTAAATTTCAAAACCCCATCAAAATGTAACCCCTCACAAATTATTTTATGGCGTAACTTGCGCCATGAAACCCTCTTTTTGGTACCTCTGAGAAAAGGAATATACCTACAAAATATTGCTGTCGGAAAACTGAATAGAGCCACTTCAACTAGGCTCAATAAGTGGGATCTTCTGGGGACTGGGAAGTTGAATCTATAGAAACAATTTCGGGGTGGTACTTAGTATCTTTGTTCCAGACCAAATCAATGGCCTCGTTCCTCCAAGTTAAGAATTGAACTCTCCAACAAGTGGCTAATAAAAGGAGAAAGAAGAGGAGTGACTTTTTCTAAAGGGTTGTTAGACAAATATGGTATAGAAGTTTGAGGAAACAATGAGGATGGTTGTGTGCTAACTGTTACCATTACGTGTGGTGCGCAGGGTGGTCCCCACGAGGCAGGTCCAGTTAGAGGGGGGTCCCGTTAGCAGGCCCCTATATCGGCCCGCCGCCCGCCCCGCCGCCCAGTCATGATCCTCCAGCTGCTCCTCCTCTTCGCCGTCGCGGCCGCCGCTCCTCCGGGCCAGGACGAGGATGTCCTCTACGACCAGAGGCAGAACGGGACGGACAACTTCAGGGTCCAGATGAGCGATGTCACCCTCGTGGTGGCCCCCGCGGAGGCCCTCCTGGCCGTGGCACCCGCCGATCTCTTCGAGTCCCAGCTCAAGCCCAAGTTGGCCGACTCCAACAAACCCAGCAGGTATCTAAAATAACAATAATATTAACAATCTTACACTCGGGGTAAGAAAATCTAGACTCAAACATCCACGAATCCATGCATAAGTATAAACAAATTTTATGAAAATCTTTTAAATTTTAATATTTAATTAAACAAGTATACATCAGTGGAAACACTTACATTCGATAGGTTTCCTATTTGCTAGTATAGTCGATAGTAAGTGCCATCAGAGAAACATATTTATTCCTATATACAATATAGTATTATCAAGATAGTCTATTCAAAATACACAATTGGTGAGGCTTTATAACTTTATCACCGCTGTTAAAATGACAATTCACTTGTCAATAAGTCAATATATAATCGAATAAATGTATAGCTTGTTCTACTGTACAATATCCCTCCAGTTTAATAGTTGAGGAATATGACATAGCAATCCATAAATGTATACTAATCAAGGAATTAGTATAAGTGTAGGAATTGTTTAGTATAATAATGATTATAACCGCTGAAGACCTGTCTGTTTAGTGCAGAAGAGTTGTAGTTCTTATAATAATACTCCTCATACCTGGATATTTATTTTATTCATTAAAAATATCAAAATGTTTTTTTCTATAATATCAGAAGTGCCCAAATGATCATAGAGCTACTCTCCATTTATCTCTGAAATAGATTTTTAGTTCTTCAAAGCGATATTTTAATTTTTAAAACATAAAATTGTGAGAAGCATCCTATGGCAACCAGTGCCGCTAATACGTTTTCAACAAGAATTATGATTTATCTCGAAAGCTGCACATTTTAAGGCTTGATAAAACATCAGGCCTGATATTTCTGCCAGAACAATATTACGTGGACTTGATTTCCGCTTGAAAATCTTTAAAATACAATTTATAACGTCTCGATTTGTCGACTTTTGAAACCAAAATCACAACCAATTCACACACACATATAAGAGAGTTCCACAATACGAAAAAGTGGAATTTTAAAGATGAAGCCTTAGAAGTTTTCATATTCAGGTTTATTGCTGTCCCTAACTCACTTTAAAATATCAATTCGAACATTTTCTTAAACAATAATGTTCATCGTTATTTGTATTTTTTAAAAAATTAAATATAAATTTTGCAATGCAATCGCAACAGATTTTCATTTAAAAAAAATATAATAAATTGTTTTTACGGTAAATATTAAAATTAAAGTTCTGAATTTTTTCCTACAGAAGCGAAAAAAAAGAAATATTAAATCTTTCGTTTTGTGCACTAGTCTTCCAATCTATGTACACATGTACATACTCAAAAAAATCTATAGATCAACAGCATTGAGTCCTTTCAGTCTATAGTTCTTCGAACAATAGTCGATGCTTCTTTTTGTGTAACCAATAAAACCCTACATAATGACTTTCATATCTCATTTGTACTTGATCTAATCCCAGAAAATTTTTCCAAATTTTACCAGAACCTCACTCATCATCCTAATCCTTTAGCACAATCTCACTCTAGGCTCCAGCCATTCCTACAATCCTCCTCGGAGGTTAAAACGGCAGTGGCCCCGCGACCTTTTGTAAATATGTATATATTGGAGTACTGGCACTGGCCAGTTTCTTCACTCAAATCCTGAGCGTTTTTTGCTGTAGTGCCCGACATCAGTCTCCACTGGCTTCCAATACCAGTGACGCGGCTGGAAGAGAAGTACTGTGATATCCTGGAGTTCTGCTTTGGCTTCCTCAATTGAGGAAAAAAGCTTGATTCAGAGTCCTCTGGGCCAATGTAAATATTGTACATAGGCGTGAATATATTTTATTATCATTCGGAGTAATCTGTTATTTTATTTATCTTGTTTATTACTTTATCTTTTTATTTATATGTATGTCTGTATATATATATATACATATATATATATATATATATATATATATATATATATATATATATATATATATATATATATATACTTTTTTTTTTACTTTAGTTATTTATATTTATTTTCCTTTCTTATGTACATATTATGTGAATGAATATTATTGCTGTAGTACCAATGCTCTTCAGTAGAGCAGACTGTATTAACACTCGATAAATTCATTATAAAATAAAGTTAAGTTGAATTTAGATTCATTATATAAGGTTTGGCTGTGTTTATTCCACTATTTTTATTTTCAATTTTATTACATTGACCGTTGTCAAACGTTTTTCGGCTACGAGGCCATTTCCAAGCCATTTAAATTAATGATGCTCACTATGTCACGTCTAACATATTAGATCTTCAGTCCTTGAATAAAATGAAAAAAAAAAAAAATGGTAGAATAAACACATATTAACCTCATATTAAGAAATTAACTTTATTACGCCTGTAATCATAATTTCTAATTTTCACAACTTTCTAATATTCCACTTTGTCATTTCAATGTATCTAGACTTCAATGACATCCTTAAAGTGAGGCCTATTAGGACCTAACCCACGAAGACGCAATAGATTGATCGGCTTTGTATCACTAATGGACGACGGTGCTTTCAATGCACAGTAGCTGGTCTACTGTACTAAAAGATTGATTAATGTTGAACCAATCACGCAAAATTAATATTTCATTAATAACTACATTATAGGCGATAGTTTGAATAGCAACATTTAATTACTAAAAAGTTTAGATAACCATATTAATCCGTATAAATCATAACGTATAAGTTGTTTTTCATAAATCATATTTTTGTTTATTATTATTCCTTCAATCTACTGGTTCATGAAAGTTCCATCATCTATACCTTATATTGAGTGCATAATAGATTTTATATGTCTATGTTTTATATGTTGAAAAAATATAATAATTTGAAAAAAAATTATGACGTAAAAATAAAATAAACCAACAAGAACAAGAGTTCAGTACTTAGTAAGGAAGTACTCAGTCATAGTCAACGGTTATCCAAGGAAGTGATCGGGCTCCTTGAATATGTAAAATGCTGGTATGGTGTAAAATATTATGAATGCTTTAAAAAAATGAAGTGAAAAAGATAAATGAAATCTTTTTAGATAATAAAATTATTTAAATGTTCAAAACATTATACACTCTTACATATTGTATTAGATTAGGTCGAAAAACTCTTTCAAAGCTTGTTATAATGTTTCAATACACAGCTTACTGGTGTAATGTCCTTCTAAATATTTTGAACCATAATCAGTAAAAAAAAAAATAGAAATTTTAAATTTACATACGAATAAAATTTATGAATGTATAAAATGCAACTTATAGCTCTATACGATTAACAATTTTTTTAGTCGGTATCTTAAATTACGATATTTCTATTTTATCTAGAATTTATATTAAATGTTACTATATCTGTTATTGATTCTTAGGATATGTTGATGTGAACGTCCGTGTTTGAATTAAAATATTATTATTTAATGTATTATTTGATTGGTACAGGAGTATATTCAATAATAAATCAAGATTTTATTAAAGTCTGTATTTATTTTTTCAAAAAAAAAAATATATATTTTAATATATATGTCCTTTGAAACAGGTTGTAATATTTCTCAATACACAAGATCTAAAAAAAAAGAAAGTATTTTAATATAATTTGCATTAAATAATTAGATACATACAGGTATATGTAAATAGATATGTTAATATCTATTCTGATTAAGTTTAGCCAGATTTCAGTCCTCAGTCTCAAGAATCATGAAATAATACCGAACTTTTGATAATTTATTCTGTGGAGCATTAAAGTATGTTTATTTTCTATTATTATTCGTTTTATAATGTTCTTCTCTTCGGTTGGGAAAATTGGCAAACTTTGGTATTACTAAAATTGTTTTACTGAATAAATTAAGAAACTACAAATAAAAAATTAATTTAACATCCAAGACATTTAACAAGCGGGGTCTATCTATAATGAAGTTCTCCTCAAGCTAGTACATGCCTTTTTTCAGTGACTCATATGTCAATAAAGTAAAAAAAAAAAAATAAACGTTTTGAAAACCCGTTTAAAACTGAACAATATCTGGAAAAAATCAAAGTATTGAACATTGAGTCGTTGGGCGATTGAAAAATTGAAGGCATAACTTCACACAGACCCAACAATGTGGTCGCAACAAAGGAATCGGGGTCTACAAAAGGACTGATATTGAAGATGTCCCACCTCCATAGGATTGGGATCTCCCGACATTTCCATTGTTTACTGAGGAGAATAACAACGAAAATAAAAAACGTTAAAAAGTTAACAACTGTTGATAAGCGTAGAAGTATTTTATTTCCTGAATTTGTTTTTGGTTTCCTACCCACATGAATATTTATATATATGATTCAATTTAAAAATCGAACTATTATAGCTCATGTAATTAGGTCGAACAAATTTCGTCTTCGTATTATAATTTTGTACTATCATCATCATCAAGGTATACTACAGGATATTATATTACTTCTGTACAATCGCTGGATTTAGTAACGAAAGAATTCCTAAAAAATTAATATGGCTGTACCTGCAAGCGTCCGAGGGGTAGACCAAAGCGAAGGTGTGTAGATTGCGTTAAGGCTGATTTGGCGGGGTTGGGTTTGGACGGAACCCGGTGGTGGAAGAATGTAGACATCGACTGGTGGTATCGGCATCGAACCTTCGAGTTCGCTAAGCCTTATTATTATATGACGTCAGCGTTATATTTATATTGATCTGAATAATACACGATTTTTATTATTAAATTTTGGATTGAGCTGAAGCACAACGGATAACAAAACTAGCACTGCAAAAAAGCCCATTTTTTGCCTTCATACTATTTTTTATAATTTCTGATATAAGCTATTTATTTAAAGGTTCAAATTATTATACCATGAAATCTGTTTGTGAGGAACTACAAATAGTCGGCAGTACATTGATGTTCTGTGTTAGAAAACTTCTTTGGTCCATGTTTTTTTTTCAGATGTTTGGCAGGAATAATAGGAATATAGAATTTGGCTTTGTAAAGATTCAGAAGGTATTTGATAGTTTTGGAGAGTCCGAACACTCAGAATGAAATGTCCAAGTATATATGGTTTATGGTGTCCAAGTATATGTAGTGTTTGTCCAGTTGATGTTTACATGTACTACAAATCGAAACGAATATTCTTTCTGGGATGAAAGAATATATTAGACCCGTAATTTTTGGTATAGACAACATAAATTATTCCATTACTTACATTATATTGTCTTAATAATTAATGATATATTAACTTTTTCATTATGTATTTCAGTATATATA